>CM061748.1:13852011-14215924 GCA_030979885.1 Lolium multiflorum
TTGAAATAGTTCAATATAGAAATATTAAGAAGATGTTCTTGTCATGTGAAGTTTTAACAAGACTTGAGTGTATCTGACACTCAATGAGTAAAAACACATGAGTGATTTTAGATCACGAATAATATGTACACAATCAGATATCTTGTGCTCTAAAATGTTATGAGCATATACCAGAATGATTCATGAGATGATCATTGAAAAACAGTAAGAATATTCTTGAAGTACTTAAGAAGAACCAAGAATATATATATATAGTTTTGTATGGAGAAATGACAAACAAATCGCTGTAAGATGTTACACCGATATTGTTTTTGTCACATATAAAATATAATTTCAATCTCAAATTAGACTAAGTGTTGTTTAAAAGGTAGCACAATGAGCTAGAAGTTGTCTATGCTAGATTTAGAAGAGTTCTAAATATTGTGACGGAATCTACAAAAGAAGGCAGAGTATGTCATTGTTTTGACAATGACAAAGGATGTTAAGTCAAGAGGTTCTTTGAGAACTTGGTGTATTTCCGACAGTGTCAGAACTTTGAAGCTATATTGTGTGTGACAATATTAGTGACATATTTCAGACCGCGGAATTAAGGTTCCACCAGAAGACCAAACATATTTAATGCCGACTCATTTTAAAATGAGTGATGCGTTGAGACGCAAATGAATTACAAAATACATACGTTTCTGAGCGTGTCAGATCCGATGACTAAAACCTCTCCCGTGAGCAATACATGATAAAGCACCGAAGGCCAAGGTGTTATATCTTTACAAATGTAAACTAGATTATTGACTCTAGTGCAAGTGGGAGACTGAAGGAGATATGCCCTAGAGGCAATAATAAAGTGGTTATTATTTATATCTTTATGTTTATGATAAATGTTTATATATCATGCTAGAATTGTATTAACCGAAACATTAGTACATGTGTGATATGTAGACAAACAAGAAGTCCCTAGTATGCCTCTTAAACTAGCTTGTTGATTAATGGATGATTAGTTTCATAATCATGAACATTGGATGTTATTAATAACAAGGTTATGTCATTATGTGAATGATATAATGGACACACCCAATTAAGCGTAGCATAAGATCTCGTCATTAAGTTATTTGCTATAAGCTTTCGATACATAGTTACCTAGTCCTTATGACCATGAGATCATGTAAATCACTTATACCGGAAAGGTACTTTGATTACACCAAACACCACTGCGTAAATGGGTGGTTATAAAGGTGGGATTAAGTATCCGGAAAGTATGAGTTGAGGCATATGGATCAACAGTGGGATTTGTCCATCCCGATGACGGATAGATATACTCTGGGCCCTCTCGGTGGAATGTCGTCTAATGTCTTGCAAGCATATGAATGAGTTCATAAGAGACCACATACCACGGTACGAGTAAAGAGTACTTGTCAGGAGACGAGGTTGAACAAGGTATAGAGTGATACCGAAGATCAAACCTCGGACAAGTAAAATATCGCGAGACAAAGGGAATTGGTAATGTATGTGAATGGTTCATTCGATCACTAAAGTCATCGTTGAATATGTGGGAGCCATTATGGATCTCCGAGATCCCGCTATTGGTTATTGGTCGGAGTGAGTACTCAACCATGTCCGCATAGTTCACGAACCGTAGGGTGACACACTTAAAGTTGGATGTTGAAATGGTAGTACTTGAATATGGAATGAAGTTCGAATATTTGTTCGGAGTCCCGGATGAGATCCCGGACATCACGAGGAGTTCCGGAATGGTCCGGAGAATAAGATTCATATATAGGATGTCATTTTATGTGAAATAAAATGTCGCGGAAGGTTCTATGGAAGGTTCTAGAAGGTTCTAGAAAAGTCCGGAAGAAACCACCAAGGAAGGTGGAGTCCACATGGGACTCCACCTCCATGGCCGGCCAGCCCTAGATGGGGTGGAGTCCCAAGTGGACTCCACCATAGGGGGCCGGCCACCCACATGGGAGGTGGAAATCCCACCCTTTGGTGGGAGTCCTAGTTGGGCTAGGTTTCCCCTCTTATGGAAGGTTTTGGTTCGGGTCTTATTCGAAGACTTGGACACCAACACTTGGGATCCACCTATATAATGAGGGGCCAAGGGAGGGGGCCGGCCACCCCAAAGACCACAAGCTGGCCGCCCCCTTGAGTGGGCGGCCACCCCCTCCCAAACCCTAGCCGCCCCCTCTCCTCCATATAGCCCGCGTAGCTTAGCGAAGCTCCGCCGGACTTCTTCACCGCCACCGACACCACGCCGTCGTGTTGTCGGATTCAAGAGGAGCTACTACTTCGCTGCCGCTGGAGGGGAGGTGGACGTGTCTTCATCAACAGCGAACGTGTGACCGAGTACGGAGGTGCTGCCGTTCGTGGCGCCGGAACCGATCGTGATCAAGATCTTCTACGCGCTTTTGCAAGCGGCAAGTGATCGTCTACCGCAGCAACAAGAGCCTCATCTTGTAGGCTTTGGAATCTCTTCAAGGGTGAGACTCGATACCCCCTCATTGCTACCGTCTTCTAGATTGCATCTTGGCTTGGATTACGTGTTCGCCGTAGGAAAATTTTTGTTTTCTATGCAACGTTATCCTACAGCAAATGGCTACCGTTAGCCGAATCCTGGTACAACATGGCTTATCATTCATCTATTCGTACTTCCTCATTCCAGGCACTATATGGGCATGCTCCTCGTTACACAGGCATCACACAGATTCAATTCCAGTTCACGGTCTCCAAGAATGGTTGCAAGAACGTCAACCGATGACAACAGTCCTGAAGCAGCATCTCCACATCTCCATCGAGCAAATAATCGCATAAGCACTTCGCCGATGGGAAGCGTACTAACCGTGCTTTTCAGGATGGAGATTGGGTGTATCTTCGCCTTCAGCCTTATATTCAAACTTCATTGGCAATGCGAGCCAATTCTATGTTGGACTTTCGCTACTTCGGGCCCTTCCAAGTGGAATAGAAGATTGTGGATCGTTCCTATCGTCTTCAACTACCCCCGAAATCACGGTTGCATCCCGTCTTTCACGTGTCTGTGCTGCGAAATGAGGCCCCACCAGGGCCTTTTCAGCAAGAAGTACAAGCGATCCACGACGTTTCGCCTCATCTCAAGGTGCCGGAACAAGTTTTTCAGACTCGCCAAGTGCAGCGTCGCTGCAAGACTCTTCGGCAGGTCATGATGAAGTGGAATACTATGCCAGCATCGCTGGCGACTTGGGAGAATGTCGAGGAGCTGAAGACGAGGTTCCCTCGAGTTCCGTCTTGGGGGCAAGACGCTGGCAAAGGAGGGGGAATGTCATGGGCCCATCTTCCATAACAACGCCAGGGCCCAAGACATGCCCACTGGACCAAGATAGGAGGCAACCCATCGCCTCGATAAGCACCTAAGAGCATGTCTACGTACACCTTAAAGGCTCAACCCCGTAAAATAATCGTCGATATACGGGGTACAGCTCTACCCGGCCGTCTAGCAGACCCCGTAAATCAGTCCCTCGTGTCGAAATTTTTAAGTTTCAGCTACGGGGCGGCTCTTCGCCCCTTACTTGTGTGGGGTGGGAAGGGGAATACAGGTCCAAACCACTATTCTCACCTCCACTGCGCGCGAAGTATTTCTGCGAAATCCAACCGTCGCCGCCGCCGCCCGATCTCCTCAGCACCGCACCACCGGCGATGTTTGCGACGGCCATACGCTCCGGTGAGCTCCTCGCGTTTCCCGCCTCCGCCAGGCGGGGCGCGCCCGTGGATGCCGCCTCGGTCGTCTCATTCCGGATGAGGGCGCCGATGGTGGGGCGCGTGGCGGTCAGGGTTGTCGCGGTGGCGGAGGGGGAGGGGGCGAGGCAGAGGCGGAGGTAGGTAGGGCGCCTTGTCGAATGACGCCGATCCGGAGATTGCCCCAATGGAGGCGCCATCCGAAGTCCTGGAATCGATCGAGGCGGCGCAACGCCGCAAGCGGGTCGGCACGAACCTCTGCCTCCTTGACCGCCCCTTCACGCGCTCGTCCATGGACTACGACGCCGGCCTCTGCCTCCTCGACTTTGTCCAACTCGACCTCCCCTCCTCCGGCGTCCCGCGCCCTGACCTCGTCGCCGAGCTCATCGCCAATTACTCCAACAACCGCGCATGGAGCTCCGTCCGTGGCAAGCAAATCGAGGTCTCCCTCAAGTCATTCGCCAAGGCGCGTCCGTCAGTTGTGTGTCTTTAATTTTTCAGCTTGCGACTCTAGGGAACAATAGTTTGTGCTTGCTATTTTGACGGATTTGATTTTGCCACGCGAACTGCATTGGTTAACTGTATGTTTCATGGCTGCAGTTTGTGTGTCTTTAATTTGTCAGCTTGTTGATACATGTGTTTTGAATTATTTTTACTCTTGATTATGTGGCCTCTGAATTTGATTCTTAATTGTGTGTTTCGGGGTTGGATGCTTCTTCGTTCCTGATATGTTGCCACGGGCCATGCTTCTATGTTGCCACGGGCCCAGATTTCAAGCCAGTGTTGGCAGTAATACTTGTGTATTTATCTGCTATGTTTGATCAGATTATGAATAGTTTTCTGAAATTGTTGTCAAACACCCTGTTTTGAGGGTTGGAAACTCGTCCGAGCCAGATCCCGTATCCCAACCCCGTAAATAGAATATTCTGTAGGATTCTGTTTTACGGGGTGGGGATACGGGGTCGATCGCTAGCTCGGACGAGTTTAACGGTAAAAGTGAATACAGAACCCTCTACTCGCATTTTACGGGCCAGAAAAATAGGGGGTCTGTTAGACATGCTCTAGGCACAACCCGTCATTCGCCTCAGACGACTTGGTCCGCTGACGATAAAAGAAACAAATGGACGAGGGGATGGATCATCGAAGAACAGAAGAGTTTGTTAGAAGAGTGTGTTGGCTTCCTTCCCTGGGTTGGATTCTGCCTCTTCCCACCTGGCTCCCGATGCCTCTTCCCCTTCACGCTGATCTAGATCCACAAACACTACAAGAAAAGTTGCCATGGCCGACGAAGTTGAAGTCGCGCCGTGGTTGCTGGTGTACCATGGCCGACGATTTTGGGTCCCTCCGTGGTGCATGTCAAAACTTTTCTCGTTTTTGAGGCCACCTAGCCCGACGAAAGCGGCCAAAACATGCGTATGGTGGCCGGGACGTGGTGCATCTAAATCTCGGGTTCGCCGGCCGAGTCAGCAAAATCCGCACCGCCGAGGGATGTAGGGCCCAGATGGCAGCCTCTCTGGCATTGTTTTTTTCTCGATCGCGCCATCTCGTTCAACGTTCTCCGATCGAGCCGTTTACGATGCGGGATCATGGGTCCCGCATGTCATCCTCTATGAACCAAAATTCTTTCTATTCTTGGATTTTTTGACCCCCTGATTTCTGGCTACTTCCTTTTCTTTTGATCCCTTGCCGCCTTGGAAACATTGAGACCGCTGCTGCTAAATGGGACCCGCATGTCATCCTCTATGTGCAATCAACTTTCTTTTCTTGGAGTTTTTTTGGCACCTCATATTTGGTCACTTGCCTTTTTTTTTCGATCCCCTGCCGCCTCTCAAACGGTGATACCGCTGCTCTAAATGGGACCCGCATGTCATCCTCTATGTACTATAAAACTTTCTTTTCTTGGATTTTTTTGGCACCTCATATTTGGTCACTTGCCTTTTTCTTTCGATCCCCTGCCGCCTCTCAAACGGTGATACCGCTGCTGCTAAATGGGACCCGCATGTCATCCTCTATGTACTATAAAACTTTCTTTTCTTGGATTTTTTTGGCACCTCATATTTGGTCACTTGCCTTTTCTTTCGATCCCCTGCCGCCTCTCAAACGGTGATACCGCTGCTGCTAAATGGGATCCGCATGTCATCCTCTATGGACTATAAAACTTTCTTTTCTTGAATTATTTTTGGCTCCTGATATTTGGTCACTTGCCTTTTCTTTCGATCCCCTCGCCTCTCAAACGTGAGACCGCTGCTGCTAAATGGGACCCGCATGTCATCCTCTATGAGCAATCAACTTTCTTTTCTTGGAGTTTTTTTTGGCACCTCATATTTGGGCACTTGCCTTTTTCTTTCGATCTCATGCCACGTTTGAAACGTTGAGGAACCTGCTGGCTCATGGGACCCGCATGTCATCCTCTATGTACTATAAAAGTTCATTTTCTTGGTTTTTTTCACCTCTGATTTTTGGCAATTTCTTTTTTCTTTTGAACCCCTGCCGCCTCTCAAACGGTGATACCGTTGCTGCTAAATGGGACCCGCATGTCATCCTCTATGTACTATAAAACTTTCTTTTCTTGAATTATTTTTGGCTCCTCATATTTGGTCACTTGCCTTTTTCTTTCGATCTCATGCCACGTTTGAAACGTTGAGGAACCTGTGGCTCATGGGACCGCATGTCATCCTCTATGTGCTATAAAAGTTTCCTTTGTTGGATTTTTTTCACCCTCTGATTTTTGGCTTGCCTTTTATTTTGATCCCCTGCCCCTTTGAAACGTTGAGTAAGCTGTTGGCTCAAGGGACCCGCATGTCATCCTCTATGTCCATCAACTTTCTTTTCTTGGATTTTTTTCACCCCTAATTACTAGCTACTTTCTTTTTCTTTTGATCTCAAGCCGCATTACAAACATTGAGACCGCTGCTGCAAAATGGGACCCACATGTCATCCTCTATGTACAATAAATCTTGGATTATTTTTGGCTCCTGATATTTGGTCACTTGCCTTTTTCTTTCGATCTCATGCCACCTTTGAAACGTTGAGTAAGCTGCTGGCTCATGGGTCCCGCATGTCATCCTCTACGAACAATAAAAGTTTCCTTTCTTGGAGTTATTTTTGACCCCTAATTTCTGGCTATTTGCCTTTTTCTTTTGATCCCCTGCCCCTTTGAAACGATGAGGACGCTGTTGGCAGGTCGGTCCCTTGTCATCCTCTATGAACAATAAAAGTTTCCTTTGGTGGATTTATTTTGACCCCTAATTAATTTGCTATTTCCTTTTTTCTTTTGACCCCTGCCGCCTTGGAATTGTTGAGAATGCTGCTGCCTCATTTTTCTTTTGGTCCTGTGCCGCCTTGGAAACGTTGAGACCGTGCTACAAAATGGGACCCGCATGTCATCCTCTATGTACAATAAAGTTTCTTTTCTTGGATTATTTTGGCTCCTGATATTATGTCACTTGCTTTTTCTTTCGATCTCATGCCGACTTTGAAACGTTGAGGATGCTGCTGCCTCATGGGTCCCGCATGTCATCCTCTCGAACGATAAATGTTTTCTTTTCTTGTATTTTTACCAACTGATTTTGGCTTTTTTTATTTTGATCCCCTGCCGCCTTTGAAACGTTGACGCCGCTGCTGGCTCATGGGTCCCCGATGTCAGCCTCCCCGTACAAGAAACATGTGATATTTTATTTTGCAGACAATAAACGTTGTATTTCGCTCTGAGCTATTGCAAACGGATAAATTAAATCTTTATATCTACATAAACAAACTTATATGTTGAATCTCCTTGTTTTTTGTTTTTGCGAAGCATAGGACTTTCCTGTTTTTTTTGAGAAAAATCCGACCTTTCCTGTTTTGGAGTGGGCTGAAATTGTACGAGTCAAAAGGCCCAGCGATAGTTCGAAGGCCCAGATGTCCAGATACAGCCCAATTGAAATCTTTCTTTTCTTGGATTTTTTTTCACACCCTGATTTCTGGCTACTTCATTTTTCTTTCGGTCCTGTGCCGCCTTGGAAGCGTTGAGACCGCTGCTACAAAATGGGACCCGCATGTCATCCTCTATGTACAATAAAGTTTCTTTTCTTGGATTATTTTTGGCTCCTGATATTATGTCACTTGCCTTTTTCTTTCAATCTCATGCCGACTTTGAAACGTTGAGGAAGCTGCTGGCTCATGGGTCCCGCATGTCATCCTCTATGAACAATAAAAGTTTCCTTTGTTGGATTTATTTTTTTCCCCTAATTTCTGGCTATTTGCCTTTTTCTTTTGATCCCTGCCCCCTTTGAAACGATGACGACGTAGCTGGCAAGTCGGTCCCACATGTCATCCTCTATGAACAATAAAAGTTTCCTTTGATGGATTTATTTTTGACCCTAATTAATTTCTGGCTATTTCCTTTTTTCTTTTGATCCCCTGCCACCTTGAAATAGTTGAGGATGCTGCTGCCTCATGGGTCCCGCATGTCATCCTCTCGAAAGGTAAATGTTTCTTTTCTTGAATTTGTTTACCAACTGATTTTTGTCTTATTTTTCTTTCGATCTCCTGCCACCTTTAAAACGTTGACGACGCTGCTGGCTCATGGGTCCCCAATGTCAGCCTCCCCATACTGCAAATCCTCTTTCTGCAAAGGTTGTATTTCTAGATAGATAAGGTGGATTCGAATCTGCCATGGTTCAGGCAGCTCAGGTAAGCCTTCTTGCACTGATTAATGGAAGTAGTGTATAGCAAGGTCAAGACATGTGGCTCGGTGTAATGAATCTATTTGAATCATGTTGTGGGTTCAATCTGATAGTTCTCTAACAGGTCAGCCAAAATAGAAATTAAGTTTTTTTCTAAAACGGAAATGCAAATTAAGATGAACACAAACATTAGTTATCATAATAGCTGATCATACATACATACTTGCTAAGAGCAAAAGCTTGCCAGAGTTTTACCACCCATACAATTAATTAGCAGTTCAGATAAGATAACCTTATATAAGTATAACTACAAATGCATTTGCTAAGGGCTCATGGGGCAACAGAACTAGACAACCGCGAACTTTATGACCAGCATGTCACAGCGGCATCGAAAGATCTTGACCTTCAACTTTGATCCAATGCGAAGTTTGGCACCGTCAATGAACTTTTTCCACCTGGAAGTAACAGCCAAGCGGCCATCTGTGGGACTGACGGAGTACCGTCCCTCCACGGTGAGACCTTCACTCTCCATGACGAGGGATATCTTGCCCCTTCGGCCAGCATTGAGATCCTTGGAGATACTTTTAGGCAATTTCTGATTCAAAGCAAGAGATACCACCAAAAATTAGTCAATGGCACCAATGCACTGAACCATGTGAGACTTTGAGCAGAGAAGACATCAAGATAAGAGCAGTTATGCTGTCATATACTCACGAACATAGCCTTCAGATGCGTCCTGGTCACCACACGGGTGGCCACAGCAATGAGCTGAGACCTCGGTGATCTGGCTGGGGCAGGTGCAGGAGCCTGGGCTGGTACACGAGCTGGTGCTGATGCAGGAGACTGCTGGGCAGGTGCGAAACGGTGCCTCTAGAGGAACCGGTCTGATGCAGAGACCGGGCGGTGCGTAAACGGTGCAGCTAGAGGAACCAGTGCTGATGCAGGAGCCTGCTGGGCAGGTGTAGTATATGGGGCCTCTACAGGAACCAATGCTGATGTAGGGGACTGCTGGGTAGATGCAGTAAACGGAGCTGGTACAGGAACCGGTGCTGATGCAGGAGAGTGGGAAGCCGGTGCCGGTGCTGGTGTGGTTGCCCTTTGTGACATCCGCTCATGTTCCATCAGGGGATCTGCAGCTTTGATCATGTTAAACCCAGCAAGCTAGAACAGAGGGAATGGTTTAGAACAACTGCTCAGAACAGTTATCAAAAGATATGAGTAGAAAAAAGTTACATATTATATATTTGGAAGTGTCTCCAACTCTGTAAGCAGTTACGTATATCTGCCCGTTTGAGTTTCTGATCCTCAGCTCGTCGCCCTTCTTCAGACCGTAGTCAAAAGCAAACTTTCTCCAATCATGTCCATACAAATATGTGATGGCCTGCGTCTTGTAGACATACACCTCATAGACCGTGTAGGTGTTCATCAATTTGCCATTGCCATGCATAGTGAAAGACCCTTCATGCGGACACATCTGGTTAATCATTGGACGAAGTTCACAAGGTACAGTCTGCATGTGAAAATTGATACAAATGTAAGAAGCAGGAAGACTAAAAACAAGACTTTACTATATGCCAATTCATGCTAAACCACTGAGAATACATACCTGTAACTCTGTGAAGGAGCTACTAGAAAGGTAGATAGAGCCATAGGAGGTGTTATATGCGGGGTATGTACATGGGCCCGCCATATTCCCGCAAGCTCGGCATCGGGATGGTGAAGGAAACATGGGAGGTACTACTGGTGCGTAGCGCTGAATGTAAGTGGAAGAATTAGGTTGTGTAAAGTGCATAGTTCAGAGCAATGCAAATGTTGACAAGCGAGTGCATAACACTATGTTACAAACTGAACAGTGAAAAATTAGTGTATGATGAATATAAGCATGCTAATTTGGTGTTTCCGAATTCCAAAAAGCATTAGACAGAGCCAGTGATAATATCAGACATAAATCATGGCATGTATATGTGGCTTAAGAAAATATACCCGAACCCTTGGATGGTTACGGCCCGGCTGGTCCTTGGACTTGAGCTTATATAAGCATCCAGAAGGTGGGGCTGACAGTAACTTGGTGGCAGCCTCTGCAGATGCCTCATCAGCAGCAGTTGCAATCCTTTTGACCAATGAAGGGTTAGCAGTTTCAGTCTGCATATGAAAATTGAAGAGCAACAGACATCAGCAGTGATATATAAAATGAATCTATGAGACACTGATGCATATAGTGTTGGATGTAAGTGTAAGAATAGGTGTGTGTGTTTCTGAACTATTGGTAAGCATTAGACAAAGCCGGCAATAAACAGACAAAAATCAAATCATGTATGAGGATTAAGAAAATATACCTGCTTACTGAAAAGGGTACCACCCAGCTGGCCCGTGGCCTTGTGCTTGAGGAGGTTTTCAGAAGATGGTGGCGGCACCATCGTCTTCACAGCAGCCTCATCAGGATCATTTTTTATCCATTTGAGTAGAGGCACAGAAGTTTCATCCTGCATATGAATAGCAACAGAACTCATCATTGATATTTAATAAATCTATGAGATAGACTGATGCAAATAGTGCGGGTGTAAGTGGAAGAATAGGGTTGTGCATAGAGAACAGTTGACAACAATGCAAATGATTACAAAAGAAGCCAATGGAAATCAACAGTTTATATACTGGATGAGACAGACTGAAAAGTGAAAAATTAGTGTATGATGATTGTAAGCAAACGCAGTGTTTCTGAACTTTTGGTAAGCATTAGACAAAGCCAACAGTAATTAAACAGATAATAATGAAATCATGTATGTGGATTAAGAAAATATACCAGATTCATTAAAAGGTCACCACCCAGCTGGCCCATGGCCTTGTGCTTGTAGAGGTTTTCGGAAGATGGTGCCGGCACCATCGTCCTCACAGCAGCCTCATTAGCCTCATTTTGCATCCACTTGAGTAAAGGCGCAGCAGTTTCAGCCTGCATAAGAATGGGAACAGATCTCAGCAGTGATATTGAATGACTCTGAGACAGACTGATGCATATAGTGCTGGATGTAAGTGGAAGGGTATGGCCGTGTATGGACAACAGTTCACAACAATGCAAGGGTGTGTTCGGTTCTGAAACAGCGTGGAATGGAATGGAATGGTTCCATTTCAGAGGAATGGAATGGTTAAATTTTTGTTCGGTTGGGATAAATGGAGAGCAGAAGAGATCGAGGTTAAACTAACCATTTGTCTCAAAATTGTAATTAACAATTGCAAATGACATTTTAATCTCAAAGTCGTAATTAACAGCGCCTAATGGTGCTCTTTTAATCTAAAAATCGTAATTAACATCATTTTTTGTTGGGTTAGGGGAACTGGAGTAGATGAACATTACTGTATGATGATTGTAAGCAAACGAATTTGGTGTTTCTAAACTTTTGGCTTCGAGATCTTATGGGTTTCAACTCTAGCCTACCCCAACTTGTTTGGGACTGAAAGGCTTGGTTGTTGTTGTTGTTGTTGTAAACTTTTGGCAAGCATAGAAAAAACCGACAATAAACAGAGAAAAATCAAGGCATGTTTTGTGGATTAAGAAAATATACCATATTCATTAAAAGATCACCACCCAGCTGGCGCGTGGCCTTGTGCTTGTAGAGGCATTTAGAAGATGGGGGCGGCATCAACATACTGGCAGCCTGATCAGCCGCAGTTTTGATCTTCCTTTTGAGTAAAGGCCCTAAAGTTTCAGTCTGCATATGAATAGCAAAACAAAAGGCAGACCTCAGCAGTGATATTGAATTACTGTATGAGATAGACTGATGCATATAGTGGATGCTCTTAGCCTTTTGCAGCGTGAACACTAGCTATGGACAGACAAAAAACTAGTTAACTCAGCTTTGTCTAGATATGAATGTACTACCACCATCCAAAAGCTTAAGCCTTATTTATTTTTGAGAAATCAAAACAAGCAAAGTTTGACCAAAATTTTAGAACATTCTATCAACAAATATAATACTGTGTAGATACCGTAGGAAAATATATTTTATTATCTATTTAATGATATTAATTTTGTATTTTGCATGTTACTGATTTTTGGTAAAAGCTTAGTCAAACATGGTATAGTTTGACTTTCTAAAAATAATATAAGCCCAAAGCTTTGGGATGGAGGTAGTAGTATCTAGAGCTAAAACACATCTAGATACATCCGTATCTACAGATAGTTGAGTCAATTAATTTGGATCTGAGGGAGTATCAGATTCAGACTACATCATGGTAAGTTGGTTAAAAAAATTACCCCTGGGCGGTCCCTGCCCAGCTCGGCAGTGGCATTTCGCTTCTTGTGCTGCAGATCGGGCCATGCTCCTGCAGCAGGTGGGGCGCTATTCTCATTCCCCATAGCCTCAGCACGGAACCTGGAGGTACCAACCTGATACAGAGAATATAGAGCATGGTGTCACAGAGGCTTTACGCACAAACAGCTGAAGACATGTGCTACTTTAAGCATATTCCAGAACAGGAACAGATTGAGGATGCAGAGAGACACTTAAAAGGTAAAGAGTGGATAAGCAAACGGAGTACCTGCTTCGCGGGGCTGGGGACGCAGCTCAGGCTCAGCCAACTGCCCACATGCGTGGTGGCCTTACGCTCCATTGCCCCCACCGCCGAGGTCTTACCTTTCCTGTACAAGCTGACAAAAGATACAGTGAGGATCAGCAGAAACTACAAAGGTTGCAAATGTCGACAAATAAAGGAAGAACACCCCAATCCAAGCAAAGGTAGCCCCCGCCCCCACCCCCATCAATCACTCCCAGCTCGAGGGTGACCAGAAAGACACCCCTTCGCCCAGAATAGGAAAGAGATGCGCAAGATATCGAGGAGAGGAAAAAAGAACCGATCTCGAGAAAGGAAAGAACATTACTAGTCCTACCTAATCCGCTTGGTCTAGATGCAGCTTGCCCCTCCAAGCTGGATGCCTGGACGGTGGAGGCGAAAGGAGGGGATCGAGCTAGCGGCTTGCATCCGTCGGCAATCGGCACTCGATCGGGAGAGAAGGGGTGCTACATAAAGGGGAGGGGTAACATATTTTATTACACAGTGAACTTACTGATGTGACTATAGTCATTACATGTCTCACTGAAACTAGGGCCCATAGCGTGGCACCCCAAATTCACTTGAAGCTGCCCGGCGGGACGCATTGGCGCGTCAAGAAACCCCCGAATTGTAGCGGGGAAATGAAACATTTCACAAAAATTCGAAATTCAAGCACACCGCCACGCGCCAAGCACGCGGCTGTTCCTTCCTCTTCCTCGGTTCCTCCTCCCCTATCCGAAAAAACCCCAAATCCCAAGCTCAAACCAAAAAAAAAACAAATCCCCTGGCCGCCATGCATGTCCTCGTTAACCCGCTGGAGATCGTTCCCGGACGATGCGGACCCCCGCCCTGAGATCCAGAATTCCGTCCACCTCGAGGCACTGCGTGCTGTCTCGCAGCAGCGGCTTGAGGGCGCTGAAGAGGAAGTTCCGCCGGAAAGTGCTCATGGCAACCGTGCAAGCTCACCGGCGTGCTGCATCCCGAGAGGAACTGGTCAAAGCTTTGCTATTCGCCACACACAAAAAATTGTGGGCCAAGATCTGGTCAAAGCTTCGTCGATGGCTTGCCGCGAGAGGCTTGGAGTCCAGAGTCAATAAACTAGCTGCTCGAGGACTGGGCGGTTTACACGGATTCATATTAACTGACTCAAGTTTGTTAGTCTAGTTAACAAATGCATCTAGATACATCCATATCTAGACAGAATTGAGTCAATTAATATGAATCAGAGGGGAGTACCTGAAAGTGTTTCATGCTACCAACTAATGCGCTGGCAGGAATCGCTGTAGAAGTAATTGTGCTACTACTCATACGATGAACTGATTGTGTGGGTGTCGAATTTTGCAACGCGATCATCCACTAAATGCTTAATCTAGCGCCAAAGGCGTACAAATCATAACATACTACAGCACCAGAACATAAGAGTACGAATCATAAAGTAGCTCAACATTTTGCATCAGGGCTGGGTGGTCCTGAGACTACCGGGACGCCCCTGATGATCTCCGGGTGTGCATCCTCTTCAACGCAAAGCTGTGTACTCGGTCCACGGCCTCCTTCTATAGGCTGGATAATCTCAGGTGCAGGACCTTCGTCTATGAGAGGCTCGTCATCAGTACCATCCACAGGTGCATCAGGGCTGGGTGGTCTTGAGACTACCCGGACGCCCTGATGATCTCCGGGCGTGCATCCACTTCAACGCAAAGCTGTGTACTCGGTCCACGGCCTCCTTCTGTAGGCTGGATAATCTCAGGTGCAGGACCTTCGTCTATGAAAGGCTCGTCATCAGTACCATCCACAGGTGCATCAAACTGAGATTCATCTTCAAATCTCCCATCAAACTAAGAGACCTCTTCAACTCTATGCTTCTGCAATTAGTACATCAACCGATTAGACAAACATCTAAGGGATGCAACCTGAACAAATGCCGTTTTACATATTTACCTTCTCATCTGGCACAGCACATGTCCCAGAGCTGAAACCCGTTTCCTGAAGCAAGCGCTTTTTCTCTCCTTCCCGTCCATCCATCTGCAACAAGTTAAATTTGAGTACAGAACCTTGCACAGCAATGCAAACTATTGATTGAAACAGCGGCAGCATCAATATAAATAATTAACTACATATGCCAGCACACATACAGTGTGAGCAAGATCTGCTTCTCCTGCTAAAGGATCATTATATGGTTCACCATGCTAAACCCGCCTAACATATGTGCGGTCCATCCCAAAAATGTGTAAATGATCTGCCACTACAGGGTGAGGCCTCTTCTCACCATTCATACATGTGCAGCGCGGGCAATACACGTCCAGGTTGTGACCTTCATGAGCTCTAATAAACCCCATAAAGGGTTGAACACCATTTATATATGAAGGGGGACATAAGTGTCCATGCAGTATCCAAGTTCTGTCCATCTGTTTAATTATGAGATACAGTGGTTGGTGATTAATTTAAGGCGAAGTAGGAAATGTATATCCATCGAGTACAAAACTATACTACATGATTATGCATTTCAGCAATCATGTCGAGTACAAAACAAAAAATGCCCATCGACATTTTAGCAAACAGATCGTGTACAAAACTCTGCCATGGCATTTCAGCAAATTAACGGATCGAGTGCAGAACTGACTCTATATGCCCACGCAAATGAACAAATTGATCGATGACAAATCGAGTGGAAAACTATAAAGTGCCAATTAGTTCGAGCATACTGACGAATTTTTTAGCAGCATCAAGAAAATATAAATCGTTAGGCCGTCTTGCCCGATACATGATTGAGCTAGAGATAGCAGCCCTACCGTGGATCAACTTGACCGCCGGTGCGTCTCGAGAAGAACGACGGGGAGGGGAAGCTTCTTCTTCGCACGGACGGGACGGGGAGGGGAAGCTCTTCGCACGGACGGGGATAAGTTGTGTAGGGGTGGGTGGGGGGTCATGCGGCCGGGCCGCCGGGGTGATAATTAAGGTCGGTAGGTGGCGTTTAATGGAGTTGCGTGTGTAATTTGCCATGCACAAGGTTGAGGAATAGGCGGTTCCCTTTGCCGCGCGCACAATTCAAACTATCCCGCCCATGTAGTTTAAATTCGCCATATTTTCGTTAAATCGACATAAAGTCATGTGAGTGGGGGAAAATTAGCAAAGTTGCTTGAAAAATAGTAAAACTCTGGAATTATCCTTTAAATATGCTCTACTTCGTGTGGAAATCGGGGTGTGGAAGCATGTTGAGCTGTTTTATTTGTACTTTCTTCATTAAAACTCCCATTTTATGCACTTTGGATGGAAAGAAATCATTTGTACATAAATTTTGACAACGCCATTTGCAAACACTAATTGTTTTACATGCCAAGATGCACCCATCCACCAAATATATATGGGGCAAAAGTTTATCACAATCTAGCAGATATGCACAATTAGTGAGGGACCCCTTTTGATTTTGTGCAATTTCCACTAATTAGGTAGAGAGAAGGGGTTAATTAATTAGGCCATGTTAGGGGTTATGTGTTTTAGATTAGGTTGTGTGGATTCAAATACAACTTCTTTATTTGTGTGCTATGATTAATCAAAACTAGATTGATCGACTGCGCACACATTATTAGAGGCGCATGCCTTTGCGCACAAAGTGCATGTGTGTGTTGTTGGCCACCAATTAACGAGAGAGAGAGAGAGAGAGAGAGAGAGGTAGAGAGAGCTACATACGAGAGAGCGATTGAAATCCCCAAATTAAACACATATATATATGCATGGCACATTTAATTTAATTAGAGGACAGCTAAGGCACCCCTGGCCTGCTTGATGCACAATTAAGTGTCATTGGCCTATATATAGGGATTAATTAGGGTTTAGGGTTTAGGGTTAGGAGGTTAGGGTTTAGGGTCTAGGGTCTAGGGTTTAATGTTTATGGTGTTTAGGGGTTTAGGGATTAGGGATTAGGGTTTATTTAATTAGGGTTTAAGGTTTATGGATCATCGATCGAGTGCGCACACACACATTATTAGAGGCACACGCGCCTTTGCGCATAAAGTGCATGTGTATATGTGTGTGTTTTTTGGCCAACAACGATATATAGATGATCGAGAGAGAGAGAGATTGAAATCCCCAAGAATATGTTCGATCAAATATATATTAAAATATATGCACGAATGCATGCATGGTAGGCCATGCATGCACACTAATTATATATATATTATGAGGAAACTTAATCAAATGTGTTTTCATTCGAGAGAACTTGTCAAAATTCAAGTTAATTAATTTATCATCGATAATTATATAATTAATTAATGAATCTCAGGGAGATGTTATACAACATATGATCGATATAGGCCATGTCGTATATATTAATTGGTGTTAATCTACCGTTTAATTTGCTAGCTAGCTGCTATATATAGATCGAGCATGTTTTTATTAGATCGGGTTATAGCTAGCTAGTATAGTTTAGGGTTATGTGTTTTAATGAACTAGGGTTTGATTAGCTAGGGGTTAGTTATATATATGGTTTAGGGTTAATGCATGGCACATTTAATTTAACTAGAGGACCGCGAGCTAGGCACCCCTGGCCTGCTTGATGCACAATTAAGTGTCGTTGGCCTATATATAGGGTTTAATTAGGGTTTAGGGTTAGCTAGGGTTTAGGGTTTAGTGTTTAGGGTGTTTAGCTAGGGTCTAGGGTTTAGTTTAGGGTGTTTAGGGTCTAGGGTTTAGGGTTTAATTAGTGTTTAGGGTGTTTAGGGTTTAGGGTTTAGGGTTTAGTGTTTACGGTGTTTAGGGTCTAGGGTTTAGGGTTTAGTGTTTAGGGTGTTTAGGGTCTAGGGTTTAGTCTTTAGGGTGTTTAGGGTTTAGGGGAGTTTTAGGGTTGTTTAAGGTTTAGGATCATGCAGTGCACACTAATTATATATATATTATGAGGAAACTTAATCAAATGTGTTTTCATTCGAGAGAACTTGTCAAAATTCAAGTTAATTAATTTATCATCGATAATTATATAATTAATTAATGAATCTCAGGGAGATGTTATACAACATATGATCGATATAGGCCATGTCGTATATATTAATTGGTGTTAATCTACCATTTAATTTGCTAGCTAGCTGCTATATATAGAGCATGTTTTTATTAGATCGGGTTATAGCTAGCTAGTACAGTTTAGGGTTATGTGTTTTAATTAAGTAGGGTTGATTAGCTAGGGTTAGTTATTACATATATATGGTTTAGGGTTAATGCATGGCACATTTAATTTAATTAGAGGACCGCGAGGCACCCCTGGCCTGCTCGATGCACAATTAAGTGTCGTTGGCCTATACATAGGGTTTAATTAGGGTTTAGGGTTAGCTAGGGTTTAGGGTTAGGGTTAGGGTTAGGGTTAGGTTAGGGTTTAGGGTCTAGGGTGGTTTAGGGTCTAGGGTTTAGGGTTTAGGGTTAGCTAGGGTTTAGGGTTAGGGTTAGGGTTAGGGTTAGGGTTTAGGGTCTAGGGTTTAGGGTTTAGTGTTTAGGGTGTTTAGGGTTTAGGGATTAGGGATTTAAGGTTTTAGGGGTTGTTAAGTTTAAGGTTTAGGGATCATCGATCGAGTGCGCACACACATTATTAGAGGCACCCGCGCCTTTACGCATAAAGTGCATGCGTATATATGTGTGTTTTTGGGCCACCAACGATATATAGATGATCGAGAGAGAGAGATCGAGACTGAAATCCCCAAGAATATATATGTTCAAATATACATTAAAATATATGCACGAATGCATTGTAGGCCATGCATGCACACTAATTATATATATATTATGAGGCAACTTAATCAAATGTGTTTTCATTCGAGAGAACTTGTCAAAATTCAAGTTAATTAATTTATCACGATAATTATATAATTAATTAATGAATCTCGGGGATATGTTATACAACATGATCGATATAGGCCATGTATATTTTAATTGGTGTTAATCTACGGTTTGCTAGCTAGCTGCTACATATAGAGCATGTTTTTATTAGATCGGGTTATAGCTAGCTAGTATAGTTTAGGGTTATGTGTTTTAATTAAGTAGGGTTGATTAGCTAGCTAGGGTTTGTTACATATATATGGTTTAGGGTTAATGCATGGCACATTTAATTTAATTAGAGGACCGCGAGGCACCCCCTGGCCTGCTCGATGCACGTACAATTAAGTGTCGTTGGCCTATACATAGGGTTTAATTAGGGTTTTAGGGGTTAGCTAGGGTTTAGGGTTAATTAGGGTTAGGGTTTAGGGTCTAGGGTTTAGGGTCTAGGGTTTAGGGTTTAGGGTTAGGGTTAGGGTTAGGGTTTAGGGTTTAGGGTTTAGTGTTTAGGGTGTTTAGGGTTTAGGGATTAGGGATTATTAGGGATTAGGGATTTAAGGTTTTAGGGGTTGTTTAAGGTTTAGGGATCATCGATCGAGTGCGCACACACATTATTAGAGGCACCCGCGCCTTTACGCATAAAGTGCATGCGTATATATGTGTGTTTTTGGGCCACCAACGATATATAAATGATCGAGAGAGAGAGATCGAGATTGAAATCCCCAAGAATATATATGTTCAAATATACATTAAAATATATGCACGAATTCATTGTAGGCCATGCATGCACACTAATTATATATATATATATATATATATATTATGAGGCAACTTAATCAAATGTGTTTTCATTCGAGAGAACTTGTCAAAATTCAAGTTAATTAATTTATCACGATAATTATATAATTAATTAATGAATGTCAGGGATATGTTATACAACATGATCGATATAGGCCATGTATATTTTAATTGGTGTTAATCTACGGTTTGCTAGCTAGCTGCTATATATAGAGCATGTTTTTATTAGATCGGGTTATATCTAGTATAGTTTAGGGTTATGTGTGTTTTAATTAAGTAGGGTTGATTAGCTAGGGTTAGTTACATATATATGGTTTAGGGTTAATGCATGGCGCATTTAATTAATTTAATTAATTAAGTGTCGTTGGCCTATACATAGGGTTTAATTAGGGCTTAGGGTTAGCTAGGGCAGATGGTTAGGGTTAGGGTTAGGGTTAGGGTTTAGGGTCTAGGGTCTAGGGTTTAGTGTTTAGGGTGTTTAGGGTTTAGGGATTAGGGATTAGGGATTTAGGGTTTTAGGGTTGTTTAAGGTTTAGGGATCATCGATCGAGTGCGCACACACATTATTAGATCGAGGCACCCGCGCCTTTACGCATAAAGTGCATGCGTATATATGTGTGTTTTTTGGGCCACCAACGATATATAGATGATCGAGAGAGAGATTGAAATCCCCAAGAATATGTTCAAATATACATTAAAATATATGCACGAATGCATTGTAGGCCATGCATGCACACTAATTATATATATATATATATATTATGAGGCAACTTAATCAAATGTGTTTTCATTCGAGAGAACTTGTCAAAATTCAAGTTAATTAATTTATCACGATAATTATATAATTAATTAATGAATCTCGGGGATATGTTATACAACATGATCGATATAGGCCATGTATATTTTAATTGGTGTTAATCTACGGTTTGCTAGCTAGCTGCTACATATAGAGCATGTTTTTATTAGATCGGGTTATATCTAGTATAGTTTAGGGTTATGTGTTTTAATTAAGTAGGGTTGATTAGCTAGGGTTATTTACATATATATGGTTTAGGGTTAATGCATGGCGCATTTAATTAATTTAATTAGAGGACCGCGAGGCACCCCTGGCCTGCTCGATGCACAATTAAGTGTCGTTGGCCTATACATAGGGTTTAATTAGGGTTTAGGGTTAGCTAGGGCAGATGGTTAGGGTTAGGGTTAGGGTTTAGGGTCTAGGGTCTAGGGTTTAGTGTTTAGGGTGTTTAGGGTTTAGGGATTAGGGATTAGGATTTAGGGTTTTAGGGTTGTTTAAGGTTTAGGGATCATCGATCGAGTGCGCACACACATTATTAGATCGAGGCACCCGCGCCTTTACGCATAAAGTGCATGCGTATATATGTGTGTTTTTTGGGCCACCAACGATATATAGATGATCGAGAGAGAGATTAAAATCCCCAAGAATATGTTCAAATATACATTAAAATATATGCACGAATGCATTGTAGGCCATGCATGCACACTAATTATATATATATTATGAGGCAACTTAATCAAATGTGTTTTCATTCGAGAGAACTTGTCAAAATTCAAGTTAATTAATTTATCACGATAATTATATAATTAATTAATGAATCTCAGGGATATGTTATACAACATGATCGATATAGGACATGTATATTTTAATTGGTGTTAATCTACGGTTTGCTAGCTAGCTGCTATATATAGAGCATGTTTTTATTAGATCGGGTTATAGCTAGCTAGTATAGTTTAGGGTTATGTGTTTTAATTAAGTAGGGTTGATTAGCTAGGGTTAGTTACATATATATGGTTTAGGGTTAATGCATGGCAAATAGAGGACCGCGAGGCACCCCTGGCCTGCTCGATGCACAATTAAAGTGTCGTTGGCCTATACATAGGGTTTAATTAGGGTTTAGGGTTAGCTAGGGTTTAGGGTTAGGGTTAGGGTTAGGGTTTAGGGTCTAGGGTTTAGGGTTTAGTGTTTAGGGTGTTTAGGTTTAGGGATTAGGGATTAGAGATTTAAGGTTTTAGGGTTGTTTAAGGTTTAGAGATCATCGATCGAGTGCGCACACACATTATTAGAGGCACCCGCGCCTTTACGCATAAATTGCATGCATATATATGTGTGTTTTTGGCCACCAACGATATATAGATGATCGAGAGAGAGAGATTGAAATCCCCAAGAATATGTTCAAATATACATTAAAATATATGCACGAATGCATGGTAGGCCATGCATGCACACTAATTATATATATATTATGAGGCAACTTAATCAAATGTGTTTTCATTCGAGAGAACTTGTCAAAATTAGAGTTAATTAATTTATCACGATAATTATATAATTAATTAATGAATCTCAGGGATATGTTATACAACATGATCGATATAGGCCATGTATATATTAATTGGTGTTAATCTAAGGTTTGCTAGCTAGCTGCTATATATAGAGCATGTTTTTATTAGATCGGGTTATAGCTAGTATACTTTAGGGTTATGTGTTTTCATTAAGTAGGGTTGATTAGCTATGGTTAGTTACATATATATGGTTTAGGGTTAATGCATGGCACATTTAATTTAATTAGAGGACCGCGAGGCACCCCTGGCCTGCTTGATGCACAATTAAGTGTCGTTGTCCTATATATAGGGTTTAATTAGGGTTTAGGGTTAGGGTTAGTGTTGGGGGGATAACCCCCGGTATGCCAAAGGCATGCCAAACCGGATGGTTTAAGCCATCGAGATACCGGTTTAACTTTCTTACCGGAACAGAGTAGGAGTTTGGCTAAGTGAAGCTAAGCCGGCATCCCCAAGGGGTATGCCGGAACCCGGTAAAGAAGATACCGGAGAGAAGGGCCTGTCGGCAGGACTGGTCAAAGATTCTCTTCAGAGCAAGAAGACAAGGATGAGCTAAGCAAAGTGGCTTTAATCAGAGCCCTGGCGCCAAAGAGAGGGATGACGCTCAAAGAAGCCGGAGGACATCAGCAGCCCTGATTAAAGAGGACCCCGGCGTCATCTGTGATTAAAGTAGCTTTGTAAAGTAGTTTGTCCAGTCAAAGATGCCATTAGGGTTTCTTGTTCTGTAAGCCACCCTCTCCCCTATATAAGAGAGGGGGTACCCTCAGAGGAGATTAGAATTAGGCAAGAACTTGTAACCATGTTGAGATCAATGAAGCTAGCGATCTAGTAAAGAGTTCTTCCTCTTGTCTCTCTTCTTGTATACCGGCCTCTGGTTGTGTTCTTGAGGAAAGCATCCGGAAGTTCTTCCCATCTAATCGCAAACCCTCCCCCGAATCCTCTAGCGTCCATTCGGCCCCAATCTAAGCCATCCTATGGCATCTGCTCGTTCACCACGACGACAGTTGGCGCCCACCGTGGGGCTGGAAGTGGCGCTTGAAGGAGTTCACATTCGGGCGGGCATCCTCGAGGTCGCCGGCGAGCGTACGGTGTCCGCGTTGGTGCAGCGCATCTACGCCATGGACTTCATCAACGACAACGCGGGCTGCTTCGCCAACGGCGGCATCTTCCCCAAGAACGGCCGCATCATCGAGTTCGGCAGCCACCGCGTCTACTTCGGCACCGTTCCTGTGCGCCAGTGCCTCTCGCCGGTGCTGGTGGCGCCGGATCCGCCAAGATGGCTACATGCTGGCCGCGCTCCAGGGAGCGTGGAGGTGATGATGGCAGGCGCGGTCGACGCCGGCAAAGAAGCTGTGGGTGAAGGCGCTGGGCGTGCGGTTTCGACCCGTGCGGCCAAGCCACCGCTGGAGCGAGGCGCAGGCGCAGCGGGAGCATCATCCGCACCACCGGAGACACCGCTCCAGGCGGCGATGAACGTCCTCGCCACCCCCATCGCGCAGAACATCGACCCGGCAGCGGCTCAGGCGGAGCTGGAGGCGCAGCGCCAGAAGATGCTCGAGAGCGGCAAGGACATCGTCAGGGCGCAGCGCGAGCTGAACCTAACCGTACGTGAGTATAACGCTGCCCATGGCTTTGCTTCTGTTAGCGCGCATGCTGCCAGGATGCCGGAAAACCGGCTAAAAGCTCGCAACCTAGATCAGGATTTGCGCAAAGAGATTCATGCCGGCAAGAGTACCTCTGCATCTGTTAGCATCGTGGAAAAACCTAAGTACAGTAGCCCGGATAAAACTATAAAAGCTGCTAAAGCTGCAGTAGAGCTATGCGAGTCGCTTTCCGGAGATGCTTTGGCAAAACAGCAAGAGCGTGTTAGAGAGCTGCTAGAAACTATTGAGCAGCAGAACGCTGAGCAGCTGGCTAAGCTGAACAAGGCCGCGGCCTCAAAATCCGCGCGTTCAACAAAGAATGCCGGTAGCAAGTCCCATGGGCAGGCTTCGTCCCCCCATCCGGACAGAAGAAGAGAAAAAGAAGTGAATGCACAGCAGATGACTGTGTACGATCCGGTTCTTGCCGGAAAGCAACAAGCCGGGCAACATGATGCCGGTAGAAAAAGCCAAGGGGCAGAACGAGGCTACGCCAAAGGAGGCTATGCCGGAAACAATCATGCCGGTAGATATGAGACCGGGCAAAATTATCGAGCTGCAAGGGCAGCGTACGATGAGGAGGAAATAGATCCCCCGAGGTACCGGCAGGCAAGGGCCGCGGTACCGGAATGTTATGATGAAGCTGATTCTGCAAGACCGGCAGCATACCGGAACCCATTGGGAGAACGCTTGGGAGAGAGATACTTACCGGAACGGGATGCGAGGCACCGTCTGGATAGAGTGTACTTGTCAGAAATGATCGAGGAGGAAGGTCCTCCAGGCCCAAAGTGCTTTGGCCCAAGGATCATGAAAGAAAAACCACCAGTTCGCAACTTTATGTTGCCCCGTGACACAAAAACATACGATGGCACTACGAAGCCGGAAGATTGGCTCGCGGATTACGTGACCGCGGTATACGTCGCAGGCGGTGGAGGAACCGTAGCAGGAGGAGGAAACCGGCGTTGGGCCGTGAGAATCATACCATCGTTTTTGGTTGGACCGGCAAGAATCTGGCTAAACAACTTGCCGGCAGGAAGTATAAATGGCTGGCTGGATTTTGAGGAAGCTTTTGTGAGCAATTTCAGCAGCACCTATCAGAGGCCAAACAGGCCGCAGCAACTTGCTCTGTGCGTACAGCGCCCGAACGAAACAGACCGGGATTATCTGGCCCGGTGGAACACTACGAGGAACTCCTGTGAAGGAGTAATCGAGGCACAGGCCATTGCTTGGTTTAGCAGTGGGTGCAGAAGAGGTTCACCGTTGTGGCAAAAGCTGCAGCGGAACATGCCGACAACTTTGGCAGAGATGATACGTGTGGCGGATAGCTATGCGTTGGGAGACCCAACGCAGCCGGCAGTGCAACCTGAGCCGGAACAGCTACGCCAAGAGCAACACCGGGATAACCGGAATAACAAAAGAAGGGAAGATTTTCCGGATCGAAGGTACGGTCCGCAGCAAGTTGCTGCTGTGCAGGAAAACTCTGAGGCCAGCGGCAGTCAGAGGCAAAGAACCGGATCGCAGCCGTGGGCAGGTCCTAAGAAACAATGGGTAGAAAAGAAACCCTGGGTCCAGAAAAGAAACTGGCAAGAACCCGCAAAATACACCATGGAAGCTGCCATGGACCAACCATGCCGGTGGCACACACCGAATCCGGCACACCCGTCAAACCACCTGACGAAGGATTGTACCTGGACAAAGTACTTGATGCAAAAGGGAGCGGTAAAAGATGCACAACCACCACAAGACATGCCGCGGCAACAACAGCTACCGCCACCACCGCCGCTTACCGGGGCAAACGCCTTACCGGTGCAGCCAAACCGGCAGCAGTACCAGCAAGTTAACCGGGTGGAGCAAAACGATAACCAACCACCTCCACCGGCACCTTTAGGCCGGAATGTTTACGAAGACCCGCATCTGTGCTGTGTTGTTTTTGTCACTGAGCCAACAGACAGGCAAAGTGTGCATCGCCGCTCCATGGAGGTAAACGCCGTGATGCCGGCAGTTCCCAAATACATGATGTGGTCCAATCAAGAAATTACCTGGTCATCTAAGGATCACCCCAAAATCATGCCGAATCCGGGTGGATATGCTCTTGTTGTGGACCCAATCATGAAAGGGCCACAAACTCGAGTAAAATTCAGCAAGGTGCTGATAGATAACGGCAGCAGCATAAACATCATGTACAAGCATACCATGCATACGCTGGGCATAACAGAAAACATGCTTCAGCCAACGCGCACAACGTTCCACGGAATCGTTCCGGGTTTGTCCTGCGCCCCGATAGGAAAAGTTCGGGTGGACGTAGCATTTGGAGGCCGTGACAATTGCCGGGTTGAAAATGTTGAGTTTGAGGTGGTGGATCTAGACAGTCCCTACCATGCATTGCTGGGGAGACCGGCATTGGCAGCCTTCATGGCCACAACTCATACGGCTTACCTCAAGATGAAGATGCCGGCACCTCGTGGACCCTTGACTGTGGTGGGAAACTATAAAGTCTCACTGGAAACTGCATCTGCCGGATCAAACCTAGCGGAATCGCTGGTGATCGCGGAGGAAAAGAAAAGGATGCAAACAGCTGTTGCGCTGGCTCAGTCCTCACAGTTGAGCTTAGCGGCAATGAGTGGAAACTTGGGCTCACCGGCATTCAAGCCGACAAATGAAACAAAGGACATTGTGCTGGATCCGGCTTACCCAGAGCGCACCGTTCGTATCGGTGCCGGCCTGAATGAGGCATAGGAAAGCGCGCTCGTCAGCTTCCTCCGTGAGAATCGGAATATCTTTGCCTGGTCCACTGATGACTTGGTGGGTGTTCCGAGGGAGCTGGCTGAGCACTCTCTAAACGTCCGGAAAGATGCCAAGCCGGTGCGACAACCCTTGCGCCGGTTCGCTGAAGATAGAAGGAAAATCATAGGAGAAGAGGTAACCAAACTGCTTGTTGCCGGATTCATTGTGGAGGTCACGCACACAGAGTGGCTGGCCAATCCGGTAATGGTTGAAAAGAAGAAAGATGAGAACCTGGAGGCAAAAGCTCCGAAGGTGTGGCGCATGTGCATCGACTACACCAACCTAAACAAGGCCTGCCCAAGAGACCCTTTTCCTTTGCCACGAATCGATCAAGTGATTGATTCAACTGCTGGGTGTGAGTTGTTGTCCTTCCTGGATGCGTATTCCGGTTTCCACCAAATTCCCTTGAAAAAGGAAGATCAAATAAAAACTGCGTTCATTACCCCGCACGGGGCTTATTGCTATGTCACTATGCCTTTTGGTTTGCGCAACGCTGGTGCAACGTACCAGCGCTGTATGCAAAAATGCTTGTTTGATCAAATCGGAAAGAATGTGCAAGTCTATGTGGACGACATTGTGATAAAAACTAAGGTAAAAAACACCTTAATCGATGACATCCGGCAAACATTCGACAACCTAAGACGGTTCCGGATGAAACTCAATCCGGCAAAGTGCACCTTTGGTGTCCCTGCCGGCAAGCTGCTCGGTTTCCTGGTATCAAGCCGGGGCATAGAAGTCAATCCGGTAAAAATCCGGGCAATAGAAAGAATGACTGTCCCTCGAGAGCTAAAAGATGTGCAAAAGTTTACCGGAAGCTTGGCATCGCTGAGCCGGTTCGTAAGCAGGTTGGGAGAAAAAGCTCTGCCACTATATGCTCTCATGAAAAAATCTGACACGTTCGTCTGGACCCCTCAGGCAGACGCAGCGTTTAAAGAGCTAAAAACAATGCTGGCCACAGCACCCATACTGGCTTCACCTCTAGAAAGAGAGCCTATGCTATTATACATAGCGGCAACAAACCGGGTTGTGAGCGTAGTGGTTGTGGTTGAAAGAGAAGAGGAAGGAAAAACCGTCCAGAGGCCGGTATACTACCTGAGCGAGGTGCTCTCCCTCTCAAAACAAAACTACCCTCACTTCCAAAAAATGACTTATGGCGTGTACATGGCCGCCACAAAACTCAAGCATTACTTTGAGGAGCACCCCATGAAGGTGGTGAGTGAAGCACCAATCTCCGACATCATGTGCAACAAAGACGCCAGCGGCCGGATTGCAAAATGGGCAATCCAGATATCACCATACGTGCCGGTATATGAAAGAAGAGATGCCATAAAATCACAGGCTTTGGCTGATTTCCTCGTTGATTGGGCGGAGATGCAATACAAACCGCCAGATCAGAGGATAGAGTACTGGAAAATGCACTTTGATGGATCCAAACTCAAAGAGGGTCTAGGTGCTGGTGTGGTGCTTACCTCGCCAAAAGGGGATCACCTCCGGTATGTTTTGCAAGTGCATTTCAGGGCATCGAATAATGTCGCTGAATATGAAGCTTTGATCCATGGGCTTAAGGTCGCAAAAGAAATCGGTGCACACCGGATCATTTGCTATGGAGATTCAGATCTTGTGGTACAGCAGTGTTCCGGGGATTGGGATGCAAAAGATGCCAACATGGCCTCGTACCGGTTCCACGTGCAAAAGATTGCCGGATTCTTCGAAGGCTGTGAGTTTCACCATGTGCCACGCGCAGAAAATGAAGCCGCGGATGCTTTGTCCAAGCTGGGCTCATCTAGGCAAGAAATTCCTCCCGGAATAGCTTTGGCTCACTTAAGAGTACCATCGATCAAACCAAGTCCAGAATCGGAATCAATTTTCGTACCGGAATCACATGTAGTACCCATGGATATTGATGAAGGAAACCCGGGGACTGTACCGGCAAACTCGGGGACTGTTCCGGCAAGCTCGGGGACTGCTCCGGCAAGCTCGGGGACTGTTGTACCCATACCGGAAGAAATGATGCTGGTAGATAGCATGGAGATAGATGCACCGGTGTTTTTGGTTCGAGAGACACCGTCATGGGTTAAACCTATTAAGGAATTCCTGATCAACGGCACCTTGCCGGCTGACGAAAATGAATCAAGGAGGATACAAAGAAGGTCCAAAGCTTACACATTCATCAATGGTGAGGTGTACAAGAGAAGCGTTACCGGTGTCCTTCAAAGATGTGTGGAACCGGAAGAAGGGAAAGAAATGCTTGAGGAAATTCACCAAGGAGAATGTGGGCATCATGCCTCATCAAGGGCGCTAGTAGCAAAAGTATTCCGGCATGGGTTTTATTGGCCCACTGCTTTGGAGAACGCTGAGGATTTGGTAAGAAAGTGCAACGGCTGCCAGAGGTACGCCAAGCAAAATCATACCCCAGCGTCCGGTTTAAAGACAATACCATTAACATGGCCGTTTGCCGTTTGGTGCCTCGATATGGTTGGCCCATTCAAAACTGCAAGAAGCAGCATGACTCACATCTTGGTTATGGTGGATAAATTCACCAAGTGGCTAGAAGTGAAACCTATCGCAAAATGTGATGGGCACACAGCGGTGAAATTCTTAAAAGATGTCATTTTGCGGTATGGATACCCGCACAGCATCATCACTGACAATGGAACCAACTTTGCTCAAGGTGAGTTCAAAAGGTTCTGTGAAGACAACAACATCCGGTTGGATTTGTGCTCAGTGGCACACCCACAAGGCAATGGCCAAGTGGAAAGAATGAATGCTTTGGTACTTTCCGGTATCAAACCTAGACTCATTGATGCAGTGGAAAAGTCACCGGGATGTTGGCTCGATGAGCTACCATCAGTACTGTGGAGTATAAGAACAACTCCAAACCGGTCTACCGGATACACTCCTTTCTTCATGGTTTATGGAGCAGAAGCGGTCATACCAACTGACATCATTCATGATTCACCAAGGGTACAGCTCTATACTGAGCAAGAGGTCAAAGAGGCCAGAGAAAATGATGTGGACTTGCTAGAAGAAGCAAGAGAGCTGGCTTTGGCAAGAACAGCCATTTACCAGCAAAACCTAAGACGCTATCATAACCGGAAGGTTAACCCGAGAGTTTTCCGGGAAGGAGATCTTGTGCTTCGCCTAGTGCAGCGCACTGAAGGCCGGCATAAGCTTTTGCCACCATGGGAAGGTCCCTTCATTGTAAGCAAGGTGCTTCACAATGATGCGTACTACTTGATCGATGCACAGGAGTGGAAGAAAGGAAAGGCGGACAGGTCCGGAGAGGAGAGCAAGCGTCCATGGAACGTAGCTCTGTTGCGTCCTTTCTACTCTTGAAGTGGTGGTGTAAGAAGTTCCTTTTTGTACCTTATATGCTATGAATAAAAGATGCCGGAACCTTGAATGAATCTCGGGGACTACCCCAATAAGGTTGCATGTAACTTGTTTATTTTTTCAGTTTACCGGTTGCTTATTGAATGTTTTTTCTTTCCGGTTTAGTAGTGTGCTAAATCCTACCGGAGTCTTCGACTCTGCTGCTGTCCAAACCGGCTTCATGGCAAGCAAGATAAACCGGTAGGAGATAAGCACATGAACTGCGAAGAGGGAGAGCAGGAAAGAACAATCCGGAAAATTTAACTAACCCCGGTTTAACCGGTTTTTTGCAAAATTTCGAAATTATTTCTAAGTTCAAGAAAATGCTTGTTTGGTGAAAGAACCTTGTGCTCATACGCCAAAGAACGCCCAGAGAAGGCAGGCAGAGCCAAGGCAAAAGAACCAAGTGTGCATCAAATTGGATGCGGAAACAATTTGGAAATCTTTGCAGTGCAGGATAAAATCAAAACCAAAAGCAAATATGCTAAGGCAAACATAAGATAATTAACACCGGTATAACTTACCGGCATAAAATGTTGTACGGCAACCACAAGCAGACTTAAAGTTTTACATCATAAGCCCCGGCATACCGGGGCAGAATTTAACAGAACATTGTCTTAAGGCACGCAGGGCCAAGCAGCACGACAGGGTAAATTTTAAGGCAGGAAATCAGGCAGCAGGAGCTTCCGGAGGAGCGTCGCCAGCACCAGCATCGTCTAGAGGCTCCTCCTCGGCTTCATCCTCCTCCTCATCAAGATAATCTTTGACGTCAGGAGGGGGAGGGATGAAGGTGCGCATTTCGGCGTACTCCGCGATATGGTACGCACGATCCTGCCGCTTAGCGGTGAGAATCGGGTCCAGATCGGTTTCCGCGCCTTCGCGCACTCCGGTGAGGGCATCCAGGTCGAGCTCCGGGTACCAGGAACAAGCAACGCGGAGGGCAGAATCTGCTCCAGCGCGGGCAGCAGAGCACTGCCACTCGCGGATCCTCCTGCCGGCGCCCTTGAGACGGTCGCTGATGAGGGAGAAGGTATCCGGCACCTCTTCGCCAGGCCACAGGGTCCTGAAGAGCTGGGTAGCTACATCAGGAATGTCAGATAGATTGCGATCTATGGCGCGCATATGAGACACCCGCGCATTCAGCGCGACCAGATGGTCATAGGGCGTCCATGGCACGGCAAGATTCGCTTGGCCTTGGGCAGTGCGGCGCGCGTCAACCTTCTTGACAGCGTACCTCTGGGAGTCCGGAAAGAGGCCTGTGCGAAGAAAGAAAAAGGCTAAGAAAAAGAATCCGGAAGAAAAAGAGGCCGGAAGGAAAAGAATCCGGAAGAAAAAGAGACCGGAAGGAAAGATAACGGAAAGAAAATGGGGTCGGAAGAAAAAAGGCTCGTATGCAGTAGTCAAAGAAAAGGACTCACGGTAGGCAAGTGTGTCAGTTTGCAGGATCAGCTGGTTGCATTCCTTGTGCTCCTCCTCCAGCCGCGCGGCCTTCTCCTCGGCACCCTTCCGGGCCTTGGCCAGCTCCTCCAGCTCAGCTCGCAACACCACGGTGGCGTTGCTGGCGTCCTCCAGAGCCTCGTCCATCTTGGCCGCTGCATCAGCTTCAGCGGCTTTGAGGGCCTTGGCGTGGTCAAGCCCCAGCTGAATGAGCTGGGACTTGAGCTCCTGGTAGCTGGTCTTGTGGGCGCTCAGCTCCTCCTGATGCTGCCGGATGAGCTGGTCCTTCTCCCCTGCAACCCGGAAAAGAAGATGTTAACAAGGTTATGCTAGTAAATATGAAAAGGAAACCAAGTTAACAGGAGAAAGTAGAAAAGTTATACGTTGGGCGGCGGCGAGCTGCTCCTTGAGAGCGTCAATGGAAGCTTCCGGGATCACTGTTAAGCAGAAATTGCGAATGTTAGGAGGAAAAAAGGTTTCCGGTAAGAAAGATGCCGGTAGAACAAAAACTTACCTTGGCACTTATCGTGTGCCTCAGCGAGCTCCCGATGCTCCCATAAGAGCTCCTCAAAGAGGGCCTTCCGAGCGTCAGCCGTGAGCTGTTCAAGAAAAAGAGTTAGTTTTGCGCTAAGAACAAAGTTCTTAACCCGAAACTCGGGGACTGGCAGTGCCGGTTTTGCGCGTTTCTAAGATAAGTTTTGCGCTAAGAACAAAGTTCTTAACCCGAAACTCGGGGACTGGCAGTGTCGGTTTCGCGCATTTCTAAGATAAGTTTTGCGCTAAGAACAAAGTTCTTAACCCGAAACTCGGGGACTGGCAGTGCCGGTTTCGCGCATTTCTAAGATAAAGTTTTGCGCTGAGAACAAAGTTCTCAACCCGAAACTCGGGGACTGGCAGTGCCGGTTTTTGCGCGTTTCGAGATAAGTTGTGTGCTAAAAACAAGGTGTTTAACCCGAAACTCGGACTGGCGTGCCGGTTTCACGCTAAGTTTTAGAAAATAAGTTTTGCGCTAAAAGCTGCGCTCTCACCACAAAACTCGGGGACTGGGAAGATAGACAAGAGAGAAACCGGCATGAACTAAAGAAAAGATAGAGCAAGCCGGAAAGAAGAAACCGGTAAAGATTGAAAAAAGTTAGTAGAACATACCATCAGATTGTTCGTGGCATCATACCACGCGCTGTCGAGCTCCTTCACGGCGCTGCGAAGCCGCATGAAGTGCTCCTCGGAAGACCGGTCCCCGACAGGGTCAGGTGCCGGCAGCCTGTCCTTGCCCAGACCGCGGGTCGCCGGAGTCATGTCCGCGGCGTTCCACTTTTGGGCGTAGGGCAGGAGATGCCCCAGGTCCCGGCCTTGGCGTTGGAACTCAGTAATACGGCCAAGAAGACCGGTGGCCTTCGTGGCGGTATCCCTGGCGGCCTTGGAGACATGCAGCACCAGAGGCTGCTGGCCGCCGAAGGGGCGCGAGGCGTCGCTTCCCTTAATGAGCTTGGAAATCTTGGGCGGCCGCGGAGGAGCCGGAAGTCTTGGGCGGCGGCGCGTTGGAGCGGCCCGGAGGCTTGGCGCGAGGACCCTGGCGGTGGCATGAGGATGGTTCGTGGAGAAGGGGGAGCGCTAGGCGCGTCACCCGATTTGGAGCCTTCCGGCGCGGAAGATTCCGGCGCGGAAGTTGTCGTCTTTTCAAGGACGGGAGGAGCCGGAGGCTCCGCCCGCCCGGCAGCTTCTTCTTCTTCGGCGCCGATGTTGCTGGCGCCGGTGTCTTGTTTCTCTTGGAGAAAGGAAAGATCCTCCTCCGTGCGGTGATCTGATGATGAAGGGGCCGCACGCCCCGAACTTGTTGTGCCCCCCGAGAGGGAGGCAGAGGTGTTGCCGGCACCAGATGGTGCCGGGCTTGAGCGAGGAGGAGGGGTTGAGGTCCTTGCGGAACCCTCAGAGCCCGATGGCCTTGGGCCAAGCTTGAGCGCGGGGCTGAAAGAAAGAAGAAAGGATGGTTGGGGAAAAGCAACCGGAAAAAGAACTTGGCAAAAAGAGGCAAGCAAGAAAATAAAAAACTTACCCGGAAGCAGTCGGCATCACCTTGCGCCCGTAGCGGCGCACGCCCACTTCCTTCTCCCCCAAGGGCTCAGTCCGGAAGCGCTTGGAGGGAGGGGCCTGGCTGGAACCGGCATTAGATGCCGGCTGCTTGTTCTTTTGGCCTTGGGCCATGAGTTTGTCCACAAACTCCTGGCCGGCCTCAGCGCGCAGGGGCGGCGCGCGCTCGTGGATCTGTAAGTTAAACTTAGCTAAGGAAAAATTCGCAAGAGGGCGATAGCGGAAAAGTACAAGAAACCGGAAAAGAAGTACCTCGAGCATGGTCAGGTCATCGGAGGACCCGGTTGGCTTCGGCGGGTCCCGGCCAAGGCGCGCAGCCGGGGTCTTGCCCATCTTCAGATCCTTCCAGAAGATGTAGGGATCTGGGTCGAAGGAGTCAAGGGCGCGCTTCCGGCAAATTCCTCGCCGCTCTGCTTCGATGAGGGGGAAGCGGTCCTTGGCCTGAAACACGAAAAAAGAAAGTTAACAAAAGCAGAGGGTTACCGGCAAAAACAACCCCAATTGCGTAATCTCTTACTTCTTGGGTCGGAGGGTTAGTAGTGCTGAGGGGAAGGAGGCCCCATTCCCAGGCAAATGGCATAGCAGTTTGGCAAATCTGCTTAGCCTTGCGAACAACATCCTTCTTGCTAAGGGGACGGCCTGTGATCTTGGTAGGATCACCGGGGCCGTACATCTCGCTCATCCTATGCACGCGGCGCTTCAGAGGAAGCACCCGGCGCGATATAAAGGTGCGGATGATATCATCCGAGCAGATGTTGGTCTCCTTCTTCAAAGAGGCCAAGAAGCGCACCACCCGGTTGGTTTCAGCGTGATCCGTCCTTGGGTTGTAGCTCCAATTGGCTCTGCTAGGAGGCCCCGCTTGGTATGGAGGAAGATCGATAAGATTGGCGCGGCCGTTGTTCTTCACATATAGAAAGTTCCTTGCCAGGCGCGGCAGGACTCGAGGCCGGAAAACTTAAGGAAAGTGCTCCCTTGGCGGGAGCCAACGATGCAAGATCCGCACTCCACGGGCGGCTTGGGCTTAGGGATCTCCTTGCCCTGGACGGAATTAATCCGCAAACAAAAGAAGCGGGCAAACGTCTCACGAGTGGGACGAATGCCGATATAGGCCTCCATGAAGGTGGCATAGCAAGAAAGGTAGAAGATGGCGTTGCCAGGAAGGTGGTGAGGTTGGAGTTCGTAGAAATCTAAAAACTCCCGGAAAAAAGGGGAGGCAGGAAGGCCGAAGCCACGCTCAAAGTGAGCAAGGAAAACAACATGTTCACCGGGTTCGGGGTCCGGTTCGATTTCGTCACCAGGAATCCGGCAAGTGACTCCTTCCGGAATCCTTCGAGACCGGTACCAACCGATCTCAACTCAGTAACATTGGAGCCCATCCAGGCTCCGCGAGTGATTGGGGAAGGCTCTCGCCGGAAGATTGGCTGGAGCTGCTAGAGGCTTGGCCAGAGCTACTCGCTTCTTGGCTACCGGAAGCTTGGCTAAAGCTACCGGATTCTAGATGGCCACCGGACTCTTGGCGGCTACCGGATTCCTGCTGGTTGCCGGAATCGGTCTCCATCGGATCTGAAGCCGTGGATTCGCCGGGAGATTGTCTACGGCGCTTAACGGAAAGAGAAGAAGAAGATGCGGAGGAAGATTCCTCGTCAGACATTGGATGGCTAGGCAGAAAAACAGAAATCCCACACTTGAACCCCGCGTGAAGATCTACGAGTAAGAAGAAAACCAAAGAAAAAGAGGAAATAAGAACACCGTAGACCCAAGATCTGAAAAGCAAGCAGATGGCGAGCAAAGTAAGATTGCTACCAACCTTGAGCGGCGCGGTCGCTGAGGAAGACTTTCGCCGGCGACGGAGAGGATCTGCGGTCGCCAACGACCACCGTCGACGGCGAGGCGGAGAAGCTTGCGAAAAAGTGCGAATGCGGCGGGCGCGGTGAAGGTGCAGAAGATTTCCGCGCAGCGAAGTCCGGCGGAAGCACGGCGTGAGTTCGCGGCGGGCTCAAGCGAGCAGCGGCGGACGAAGAGCGGCGAAGGCGCAAAGGCGAGGAGCACTGTGCGCGAAGGATGAGGAATGCGAAGAAGAGGAAGAAGAAGGGGCGGTTGTGCTTATAAAGGAGAGAGAAGATGGGCTGAAAACCGCTGGGCCGCGGCGGTTCGCCTCGCGGCCCGCGACGGTTCGCGCCTTGGGCCGCCACGTGGTGAAGAGGTACACGCGAAAAAGGGAGGCCACACGGAGGCGCACACGGGATCCCGAGTGGTAGTGGGATCCGCAGCGGTGCATTTAATGACCGCGCGGGAGTCGAAGCGAAGTGACAACGGACACTGGCGCGTCAGTCACAGCAGGCGCGGGGCCCGAAATATTCTCGACTTAGCCGAGGAAAGAGTAAAGGCACATGATACCGGAAAAGAGAGATGCCGGAACATGCCTTGCAAAGAGAAGAAAATGAACAAGGGTAAAGGTGCCGGAACCAAGCTCAAGACATGAGTGATTAAACCGGTATCTTAAAAAGATGAAAACCTGGCATGGTCTGTAGGATAGAATCCTCCAGACTATACCAGCTTCGGGGACTAATGTTGGGGGATAACCCCCGGTATGCCAAAGGCATGCCAAACCGGATGGTTTAAGCCATCGAGATACCGGTTTAACTTTCTTACCGGAGGTAGAGTTTGGCTAAGTGAAGCCAAGCCGGCATCCCCAAGGGGGTATGCCGGAACCCGGTAAAGAAGATACCGGACTGAAGGGCCTGTCGGCAGGACTGGTCAAAGATTCTCTTCAGAGCAAGAAGACAAGGATGAGCTAAGCAAAGTGGCTTTAATCAGAGCCCTGGCGCCAAAGAGAGGGATGACGCTGAAAGAAGCCGGAGGACATCAGCAGCCTGATTAAAGAGGACCCCGGCGTCATCTGTGATTAAAGTAGCTTTGTAAAGTAGTTTGTCCAGTCAAAGATGCCATTAGGGTTTCTTGTTCTGTAAGCCACCCTCTCCCCTATATAAGGAGAGGGGGTACTGCCTCTTACAGGCGCGAGACCACAGGAAGGATTAGGCAATCGAACTTGTAACCATGTTGAGATCAATGAAGCTAGCGATCTAGTACAGAGTTCTTCCTCTTGTCTCTCTTCTTGTATACCGGCCTCTGGTTGTGTTCTTGAGGAAAGCATCCGGAAGTTCTTCCCATCTAATCGCAAACCCTCCCCCGAATCCTCTAGCGTCCATTCGGCCCCAATCTAAGCCATCCTATGGCATCTGCTCGTTCACCACGACGACAGTTAGGGTTTAGGGTATAGTGTTTAGTGTTTAGGGTGTTTAGGGTTTAGGGATTAGGGATTAGGGTTTCAGGGTTGTATAAGGTTTAGGGATCATCGATCGAGTGCGCACACACATTATTAGAGGCACCCGCGCCTATGCGCATAAAGTGCATGCGTATAGTTTAGGGTTATTTGTTTTAATTAAGTTGGGTTTGATCAGCTAGGGTTAGTTACATATATATGGTTTAGGGTTAATGCATGGCACATTACATATAGTTTAAATCTCAAGAATGTTTATACATGATAGGCCATATGTGCAAAGGAATTTTTTTCCCTGTGAACTTGTCAAAATTCAAGTTTATCGGTGCCAATGGAAACTAGTCCAAAAAATTACATAGAGGACCAAAAGTACTAGACAATAACTAATAGAACCTGCAACTTTACAAAAAGGACCCCAAAACATATAGAAGAAAATCAATCGAGTCCTTCTCGACCGCACATCAGATCTCTGCTCCGCATCCTTTCCAGCAACTCCGTCGCCGGGGACGCACCACTTGGGACGGTGTCGCCGGTAGTCGCCAGGACGAAGGAGAAGAAGGGCCTCAACAACGGCATATTGGCTCTGAGAAGGGCCGCTGAAAGGCCAAGATGTGCACGGGCAAGACGGATGACGCCGTCGTATGCCCCGAGCTTGTGAACTTTAGCAGCTTGACTTCCCCATTGACCAGATCTGAAGCACTGACCAAAGCAAGCCTCACCGTTAGCGCCATCACATTGATGGCACCAGATCGGGGTTTGGCCGGCAAGATCCGCCAGATTCACCATAGGCCAGATCTGAAGCCGATGACGAGATCCCCGACTCCATTGCGCCATTCTGCTCATGGGAAACACTGGATCTAAGCTTACAACAACACTAACTCCCTCGGATCCAAATTAGCTGACTCAACTTTGCTTATCTAAATATGGATGTATCCACACATGTTTTTACTCTAGATACATACACGTCTAAGGAAAGTTGAATCAATTAATTTAGTTCGGAGGGTGTACAATATACAGAGAGAAGTCGGCCGGAGAGAAGGGGGAGAGGAGCCGGGGGAGTGGGAGAGACTCGAGAGAGAAAGAGAAGAGGAAGAAATGAGAGCTCCCTGGGGAAGAACATTATTTTTGTCGTTCTGCTCGTAGCTTGAAACTGAAAATTTCGGCCGCGCGCCAAATCATCCCGCCGCATCCATTCGAAAATCCCGTGACCAGTTTTACCCTTTTAACCCTGGTCCGGAAGCTACAACCCACCGACCATGGAGGGCTCATTCGGTAACAATGAAATATCTTGCCTAGATCCCGAACCCTCCCCACAGGCCCACACCCACCCACCAACCATTCGCCCCATTAGCTCAAAAATACTCTCTACAGTACTAGATCTGCTTCGCCGCCGGCATACTCCTCCACAGCGTAGCCTTGATCATGTTGGCTGTCCACCCACCTGATCCGCTCCCCCGCCGCCCTCATCACCGACGGATCTGCTTCACCGCCGACCTCGCCACCGACGGATCTGCTTCACCGCCGACCTCCACCGACGGATCGCAACGCGTTCAACACGCGTCCGTTGGGAACCCCAAGAGGAAGGTGTGATGCGTAGCAAGTTTCCCTCAGTATGAAACCAAGGTTATCGAACCAGTAGGAGCCAAGAAGCACGTTGAAGGTTGATGGCGGCGGGATGTAGTGCGGCGCAACACCAGGGATTCCGGCGCCAACGTGGAACCTGCACAACACAACCAAAGTACTTTGCCCCAACGAAACAGTGAGGTTGTCAATCTCACCGGCTTGCTGTAACAAAGGATTAACCGTATTGTGTGGAAGATGATTGTTTGCAGAAAACAGTAGAACAAGTATTGCAGTAGATTGTATTTCAGTAAAGAGAATTGGACCGGGGTCCACAGTTCACTAGAGGTGTCTTTCCCATAAGATAAACAACATGTTGGGTGAACAAATTACAGTTGGGCAATTGACAAATAAAGAGGGCATGACCATGCACATACATATCATGATGAGTATAGTGAGATTTAATTGGGCATTACGACAAAGTACATAGACCGCCATCCAACTGCATCTATGCCTAAAAAGTCCACCTTCGGGTTATCATCCGAACCCCCTCCAGTATTAAGTTGCAAAGCAACAGACAATTGCATTAAGTATGGTGCGTAATGTAATCAACAACTACATCCTTAGACATAACATCAATGTTTTATCCCTAGTGGCAACAGCACAACACAACCTTAGAACTTTCTGTCACTGTCCCAGGTGTCAATGCAGGCATGAACCCACTATCGAGCATAAATACTCCCTCTTGGAGTTACAAGCATCTACTTGGCCAGAGCATCTACTAGTAACGGAGAGCATGCAAGATCATAAACAACACATAGATATAACTTTGATAATCAACATAACAAGTATTCTCTATTCATCGGATCCCAACAAACGCAACATATAGAATTACAGATAGATGATCTTGATCATGTTAGGCAGCTCACAAGATCCGACAATGATAGCACAATGGGGAGAAGACAACCATCTAGCTACTGCTATGGACCCATAGTCCAGGGGTAGACTACTCACACATCACACCGGAGGCGACCATGGCGGCGTAGAGTCCTCGGGAGATGATTCCCCTCTCCCGCAGGGTGCCGGAGGCGATCTCCTGGATCCCCCGAGATGGGATCGGCGGCGGCGGCCTCTGGAAGGTTTTCCGTATCGTGGCTCTCGTGCTGGGGATTTCGCGACGGAGGCTATTTGTAGGCGGAAGGGCAGGTCAAGAGGCGGCACGGGGCCCCACACCACAGGGCCGCGCGGCCAAGGGGGGGGGCCGCGCCGCCCTATGGTTTGGGAGCCTCGTGGCCCCTCTTCGTCTCCTCTTCGGACTTCTGGAAGCTTCGTGGCAAAATAGGCCCCTGGGCGTTGATTTCGTCCAATTCCGAGAATATTTCGTTACTAGGATTTCTGAAACCAAAAACAGCAGAAAACAGCACACTTCGGCATCTTGTTAATAGGTTAGTTCAGAAAATGCACGAATATGACATAAAGTGTGCATAAAACATGTAGATAACATCAATAATGTGGCATGGAACATAAGAAATTATCGATACGTCGGAGACGTATCAGCATCCCCAAGCTTAGTTCTGCTCGTCCCGAGCAGGTAAAACGATAACACGAGATAATTTCTGGAGTGACATGCCATCATAATCTTGATCATACTATTTGTAAAGCATATGTAGTGAATGCAGCGATCAAAACAATGTATATGACATGAGTAAACAAGAGAATCATAAAGCAAAGACTTTTCATGAATAGCACTTCAAGACAAGCATCAATAAGTCTTGCATAAGAGTTAACTCATAAAGCAATAATTCAAAGTAAAGGCATTGAAGCAACACAAAAGAAGATTAAGTTTCAGCGGTTGCTTTCAACTCATAACATGTATATCTCATGGATATTGTCAACATAGAGTAATATAATAAGTGCAATAAGCAAGTATGTAGGAATCAATGCACAGTTCACACAAGTGTTTGCTTCTTGAGGTGGAGAGAAATAGGTGAACTGACTCAATATTGAAAGTAAAAGAATGGTCCTCCATAGAGGAAAAGCATCGATTGCTATATTTGTGCTAGAGCTTTGATTTTGAAAACATGAAACAATTTTGTCAACGGTAGTAATAAAGCATATGTATCATGTAAATTATATCTTATAAGTTGCAAGCCTCATGCATAGTGTACTAATAGTGCCCGCACCTTGTCCTAATTAGCTTGGACTACCGGATCATCACAATGCACATGTTTTTACCAAGTGTCACAAAGGGGTACCTCTATGCCGCCTGTACAAAGGTCTAAGGAGAAAGCTCGCATTGGATTTCTCGCTATTGATTATTCTTCAACTTAGACATCCATACCGGGACAACATAGACAACAGATAATGGACTCCTCTTTTATGCATAAGCATGTAACAACAATTAATAATTTTCTCATTTGAGATTGAGGATATTTGTCCAAAACTGAAACTTCCACCATGGATCATGGCTTTAGTTAGCGGCCCAATGTTCTTCTCTAACAATATGCATGCTTAACCATAAGGTGGTAGATCTCTCTTACTTCAGACAAGATGGACATGCATAGCAACTCACATGAAATTCAACAAAGAGTAGTTGATGGCGTCCCCAGTGAACATGGTTATCGCACAACAAGCAACTTAATAAGAGATAAAGTGCATAATTACATATTCAATAACACAATAGTTTTTAAGCTATTTGTCCCATGAGCTATATATTGCAAAGGTGAATGATGGAATTTTAAAGGTAGCACTCAAGCAATTTACTTTGGAATGGCGGAAAATACCATGTAGTAGGTAGGTATGGTGGACACAAATGGCATAGTGGTTGGCTCAAGTATTTTGGATGCATGAGAAGTATTCCCTCTCGATACAAGGTTTAGGCTAGCAAGGCTTATTTGAAACAAACACAAGGATGAACCGGTGCAGCAAAACTCACATAAAAGACATATTGAAAACATTATAAGACTCTACACCGTCTTCCTTGTTGTTCAAACTCAATACTAGAAATTATCTAGACCTTAGAGAAACCAAATATGCAAACCAAATTTTAGCATGCTCTATGTATTTCTTCATTAAGGGGTGCAAAGCATATGATGCAAGAGCTTAATCATGAGCACAACAATTGCCAAGTATCACATTACCCAAGACATTAATAGCAATTACTACATGTATCATTTTCCAATTCCAACCATATAACAATTTAACGAAGGAGAAACTTCGCCATGAATACTATGAGTAGAAACTAAGGACATACTTGTCCATATGCTACAGCGGAGCGTGTCTCTCTCCCATAAAGTGAATGCTAGGATCCATTTTATTCAAACAAAACAAAAACAAAAACAAACCGACGCTCCAAGCAAAGCACATAAGATGTGATGGAATAAAAATATAGTTTCAGGGGAGGAACCTGATAATGTTGTCGATGAAGAAGGGGATGCCTTGGGCATCCCCAAGCTTAGACGCTTGAGTCTTCTTAGAATATGCAGGGGTGAACCACCGGGGCATCCCCAAGCTTAGAGCTTTCACTCTCCTTGATCATGTTGCATCATACTCCTCTCTTGATCCTTGAAAACTTCCTCCACACCAAACTTAGAACAACTCATTAGAGGGTTAGTGCACAATAAAAATTAACATATTCAGAGGTGACACAATCATTCTTAACACTTCTGGACATTGCATAAAGCTACTGGACATTAATGGATCAAAGAAATTCATCCAACATAGCAAAAGAGGCAATGCGAAATAAAAGGCAGAATCTGTCAAAACAGAACAGTTCGTATTGACGAATTTTAAAATGGCACCAGACTTGCTCAAATGAAAATGCCCAAATTGAATGAAAGTTGCGTACATATCTGAGGATCATGCACGTAAATTGGCTTAATTTTCTGAGCTACCTACAGGGAGGTAGACCCAGATTCGTGACAGCAAAGAAATCTGGAACTGCGCAGTAATCCAAATCTAGTACTTACTTTTCTATCAAAGACTTTACTTGGCACAACAAAACACTAAACTAAGATAAGGAGAGGTTGCTACAGTAGTAAACAACTTCCAAGACACAAAATAAAAACAAAGTACTGTAGGTAAAAACATGGGTTGTCTCCCATAAGCGCTTTTCTTTAACGCCTTTCAGCTAGGCGCAGAAAGTGTGTATCAAGTATTATCGAAGGGTGGTGCATTCTCAGCGGGGTGCGGAGTTTTCTCAACTATGCATATTATCTTTTCTATGTGAGTTTCAGAGGCTCCCTTTTCATTAGTCTTGGGCTTGCTACTCTCATCAAACAAATCTTCAGGAACAATCCAATCAAAATTCTTTTCTAGTGCCTCACACATTCCCAAGAGCTTGCAAGGTATTGATGTTTTAATATCCCCCTCATAATTAACTTCATTAGTGTACTTTTGTCTATCCTTTTCCATCTTCTCAAGGGTACTGGCAAAGTTGGTATAAGAGCCTAGCATATTATATTTAGTGAAGACTTTTCTAGCTTCTCTCGCTATTCCCCCAAATTCTTTAAGAAGGGTTTCTAATACAAAATCTTTCTTTTCTCCTTCTTCCATATCACTAAGTGTAAGAAACATATGTTGAATCACAGGATTAAGATTAACAAATCTAGCTTCTAACGCGTGTACTAAAGAAGCAACAGCAATTTCATAAGTGGGGGCAAGTTCTACCAAGTGTCTATCTTCAAAATCTTCGACCGTACTAATATGAGTGAAAAAATCTTCTATATTGTCTTTCCCAAGGATAGACCCTCGGCCTACCGGTATATCTTTAAGAACAAACTTAGGAGGAAACATGATGAAATAAGTAAAGTAAATGCAAGTAACTAATTTTTTTGTGTTTTTGATATAGCAAACAAGATAGCAAATAAAGTAAAACTAGCAACTAATTTTTTTGTATTTTGATTTAGTGCAGCAAACAAAGTAGTAAATAAAACTAAGCAAGACAAAAACAAAGTAAAGAGATTGAGAAGTGGAGACTCCCCTTGCAGCGTGTCTTGATCTCCCCGACAACGGCGCCAGAAAAAGAGCTGTTGACGTGGGAGTTGAAAATCTTTGTGGTGTAACTTTTCTTCGTTCCCCGGCAACGGCGCCAGAAAAAGCTGCTTGATACGCGTTCAACACGCGTCCGTTGGGAACCCCAAGAGGAAGGTGTGATGCGTACAGCGGCAAGTTTCCCTCAGTATGAAACCAAGGTTATCGAACCAGTAGGAGCCAAGAAGCACGTTGAAGGTTGATGGCGGCGGGATGTAGTGCGGCGCAACACCAGGGATTCCGGCGCCAACGTGGAACCTGCACAACACAACCAAAGTACTTTGCCCCAACGAAACAGTGAGGTTGTCAATCTCACCGGCTTGCTGTAACAAAGGATTAACCGTATTGTGTGGAAGATGATTGTTTGCAGAAAACAGTAGAACAAGTATTGCAGTAGATTGTATTTCAGTAAAGAGAATTGGACCGGGGTCCACAGTTCACTAGAGGTGTCTCTCCCATAAGATAAACAGCATGTTGGGTGAACAAATTACAGTTGGGCAATTGACAAATAAAGAGGGCATGACCATGCACATACATATCATGATGAGTATAGTGAGATTTAATTGGGCATTACGACAAAGTACATAGACCGCCATCCAACTGCATCTATGCCTAAAAAGTCCACCTTCAGGTTATCATCCGAACCCCCTCCAGTATTAAGTTGCAAAGCAACAGACAATTGCATTAAGTATGGTGCGTAATGTAATCAACAACTACATCCTTAGACATAGCATCAATGTTTTATCCCTAGTGGCAACAGCACAACACAACCTTAGAACTTTCTGTCACTGTCCCAGTGTCAATGCAGGCATGAACCCACTATCGAGCATAAATACTCCCTCTTGGAGTTACAAGCATCTACTTGGCCAGAGCATCTACTAGTAACGGAGAGCATGCAAGATCATAAACAACACATAGATATAACTTTGATAATCAACATAACAAGTATTCTCTATTCATCGGATCCCAACAAACGCAACATATAGAATTACAGATAGATGATCTTGATCATGTTAGGCAGCTCACAAGATCCGACAATGATAGCACAATGGGGAGAAGACAACCATCTAGCTACTGCTATGGACCCATAGTCCAGGGGTAGACTACTCACACATCACACCGGAGGCGACCATGGCGGCGTAGAGTCCTCCGGGAGATGATTCCCCTCTCCGGCAGGGTGCCGGAGGCGATCTCCTGGATCCCCCGAGATGGGATCGGCGGCGGCGGCGTCTCTGGAAGGTTTTCCGTATCGTGGCTCTCGGTACTGGGGGTTTCGCGACGGAGGCTATTTGTAGGCGGAAGGGCAGGTCAAGAGGCGGCACGGGGGCCCCACACCACAGGGCCGCGCGGCCAAGGGGGGGGGCGCGCCGCCCTATGGTTTGGACGCCTCGTGGCCCCTCTTCGTCTCCTCTTCGGACTTCTGGAAGCTTCGTGGCAAAATAGGCCCTGGGCGTTGATTTCGTCCAATTCCGAGAATATTTCGTTACTAGGATTTCTGAAACCAAAAACAGCAGAAAACAGCAACTGGCACTTCGGCATCTTGTTAATAGGTTAGTTCAGAAAATGCACGAATATGACATAAAGTGTGCATAAAACATGTAGATAACATCAATAATGTGGCATGGAACATAAGAAATTATCGATACGTCAGAGACGTATCAACCGCCGACCTCGCCACCGACTACCTCGGCGCAGCGGCTGTATCAACTTCACCGAATCCCTTGCCAGCCAACCAGATCTGCTTCACTAACGCCCGCTTCTACTGAAACAGGGTCGATTCATCGTCTCCCGCGTTCGCCGCCGCTGGAATGCAAGTTGCCGCCCCCGTCCACCCCGCCGCAGCTTGGTTAGTACGCTGGCCCGTTAGATCGCGGTGTTTCTTTAGCCATGTTTTGTGTAGTTATTTGCAGATCTCATATGCCGTTAACTTTCTTGATGTGTTGCTTCGCATGAAGTTTGTTTAAATATTGTACAGTACAAAAGCATTATCCGGTCGCTACCATCCTGTTCATTCTACTGACACCTGTGTGCATCCACATATTTATAGCCTTATACCCATTCATTTGCTGCCTACTGTTTTTGTACTGCATGCTATTGTCGCACTGCTTTTATAGTCATGCTATGGGCATTTCCAATCTGCTTGTTCTTATACCACGTCATTAGCTCACCGCTAGCCGCTAGCTGTTTTCTCGTGTCTGCTATTCTCACACTGCTTTTATAATCATGCTATGTGCATTTCCAATCTGCTTGCTCTTATACCTCGTCTTTAGCTTATATAGTTATTGCTGCGTGCATGTCTGGTCTTTGTATTATCGTAGACTGACTTGTCAATGTTATTTTTCCTAGGGATTGATCATGCGAACCACTTATTAGAACATCCAACATTAACAGCGGGGACGCTAGGGAAGGTTGGAATCTGAGTTCTTGGTTGGTAATTTTGGCAGTTTACTTCCGTTATTATCTATAACCTATATGCATTGTTCCTTATGCAAGAGATTAACACTTGGAACCCTGCCATAGCAATGCCATTCATGCTTTACTATGTTTCTGCCTATTTGATATGCTTGTCTTGGAGAAACTGCGAAGGTGATTTGAACCTGACATTTGGTCATTCTTAATGCCAGTTTACTTTATGTGGAAAACCTTGGCATTACCCTACTCTAAATCTGAATGTCTGAAATTCGTATCTCATGCAAAGCAACATCTAGTTGGTTTTAATCTGATATCTGGTAAATATTGGCTTATTCATTTGGCAGCTCAAGTTTTTTGTTATTTGAAACCAGCTGACTTGGTCTTAAATGTGATATCTAAACACAGATTAAGGACAATGGAGCAGGAGGATTAGCATTTCACTTGATGGCTGAACCTAAAATGACAGGCATGTTGACCACGACTAGTGCACGCAAGAGAAGGACCTGCAGCGAGCCAGTATGTGCTTAGTACATGCATCTTATCTTATCTTGTGCTTATTTCTGCTACATGCTGTTATCTGATCTCTACATTGCGTAATACATGTTTGAATAGTTAATTGTTGTAACTATGTTTGCAATGTTACCAGAATGCAGTTTTAATGAAGCAGTCATCATTAGAAGATAGTCGCCAAAAAGGATCTGTAGCGACCCTGTGCAACATTATGATGTAAGTTTGTGCTTAGTACAAGTTCCATACATTGTCTTATTTATGCAACTTGTTATTATCTTATATCTACATTGCATAATAAATGTTTGCATAGTTCATCGTTTAACTCTTTTTGCATTATTATCAGAATGCAGTTGTGATGAAGCAATCTTCATTAGAAGTGAGGCCCACAAAAAGTTCTGATATTTCTTCTGATGCATCTTCTCATAGCCGTCAACCTAGACCATTGCTTTCATCAAACAGTAAATATCTCAAGGCTGTACTTTATAAAAGACATGGTATTGCTGCTTTAAGATCTGTAGCTGATATGTTGACAAAGAGTGATACGTCTCCGACGTATCGATAATTTCTTATGTTCCATGCCACATTATTGATGTTATCTACATGTTTTATGCACACTTTATGTCATATTCGTGCATTTTCTGGAACTAACCTATTAACAAGATGCCGAAGTGCCCTTTCTTTTGTTTTTAAATCCTAGTAACGAAATATTCTCGGAATTGGACGAAATCAACGCCCGGGGTCCTATTTTGCCACGAAGCTTTCCGAAGTCCGAAGAGGAGACGAAGTGGGGCCACGAGGTGCCCAGACCCTAGCAGCGCGGCCCCCTTGGCCGCGCGGCCCTGTGGTGTGGGCCCTCGTGCCGCCTCTCCGACGCCTTCCGCTCTACTTAAAGCCTCCGTTGCGAAACCCCCAGTACCGAGAGCCACGATACGGAAAACCTTCCAGAGACGCCGCCGCCGCCGATCCCATCTCGGGGGATCCAGGAGATCGCCTCCCGCACCCTGCCGGAGAGGGGAATCATCTCCCGGAGGACTCTACGCCGCCATGGTCGCCTCCGGAGTGATAAGTGAGTAGTTCACCCTGGACTATGGGTCCATAGCAGTAGCTAGATGGTTGTCTTCTCCCCATTGTGCTATCATTGTCGGATCTTGTGAGCTGCCTAACATGATCAAGATCATCTATCTGTAATTCTATATGTTGCGTTTGTTGGGATCCGATGAATAGAGAATACTTGTTATGTTGATTATCAAAGTTATATCTATGTGTTGTTTATGATCTTGCATGCTCTCCGTTACTAGTAGATGCTCTGGCCAAGTAGATGCTTGTAACTCCAAGAGGGAGTATTTATGCTCGATAGTGGGTTCATGCTGCATTGACATCTGGGACAGTGACAGAAAGTTCTAAGGTTGTGTTGTGCTGTTGCCACTAGGGATAAAATATTGATGCTATGTCTAAGGATGTAGTTGTTGATTACATTACGCACCATACTTAATGCAATTGTCTGTTGCTTTGCAACTTAATACTGGAGGGGGTTCGGATGATAACCTGAAGGTGGACTTTTTAGGCATAGATGCATGGATGGCGGTCTATGTACTTTGTCGTAATGCCCAATTAAATCTCACTATACTCATCATGATATGTATGTGCATGGTCATGCCCTCTTTATTTGTCAATTGCCCAACTGTAATTTGTTCACCCAACATGCTGTTTATCTTATGGGAGAGACACCTCTAGTGAACTGTGGACCCCGGTCCAATTCTCTATACTGAAATACAATCTATTGCAATACTTGTTTTACTTCTCTTCCAAACAATCATCTTCCACACAATACGGTTAATCCTTTGTTACAGCAAGCCGGTGAGATTGACAACCTCACTGTTTCGTTGGGGCAAAGTATGTGTTGTGCAGGTTCCACGTTGGCGCCGGAATCCCTGGTGTTGCGCCGCACTACATCCCGCCGCCATCAACCTTCAACGTGCTTCTTGGCTCCTCCTGGTTCGATAAACCTTGGTTTCTTTCTGAGGGAAAACTTGCTGCTGTGCGCATCATACCTTCCTCTTGGGGTTCCCAACGAACGTGTGAGTTACACGCCATCAAGCTCTTTTTCGGCGCGTGCCGGGGAGATCAAGACACTGCAAGGGGAGTCTCCACTTCTCAATCTCTTTACTTTGTTTTTGTCTTGCTTAGTTTTATTTACTACTTTGTTTGCTGCACTAAATCAAAATACAAAAAATTAGTTGCTAGTTTTACTTTATTTGCTATCTTTTTTGCTATATCAAAAACACAAAAAAATTAGTTACTCGCATTTACTTTATCTAGTTTGCTTTATTTACTGTTGCTAAAATGGCCAACCCTGAAAATACTAAGTTGTGTGACTTCACAACCACAAATAATAATGATTTCTTATGCACACCTATTGCTCCACCTGCTACTACAGCAGAATTCTTTGAAATTAAACTGCTTTACTGAATCTTGTTATGCGAGAGCAATTTTCTGGTGTTATTTCTGATGATGCTGCTTCCCATCTCAATAATTTTGTTGAATTGTGTGAAATGCAAAAATATAAAGATGTAGATGGTGACATTATAAAATTAAAATTGTTCCCTTTCTCATTAAGAGGAAGAGCTAAAGATTGGTTGCTATCTCTGCCTAAGAATAGTATTGATTCATGGACTAAATGCAAGGATGCTTTTATTGGTAGATATTATCCCCCTGCTAAAATTATATCTTTGAGGAGTAGCATAATGAATTTTAAACAATTGGATACTGAACATGTTGCTCAAGCTTGGGAAAGAATGAAATCTCTGGTTAAAAATTGCCCAACACATGGACTGACTACTTGGATGATCATCCAAACCTTCTATGCAGGACTAAATTTTTCTTCGCGGAATTTATTGGATTCAGCTGCTGGAGGTACCTTTATGTCCATCACTCTTGGTGAAGCAACAAAGCTTCTTGATAATATGATGATCAACTACTCTGAATGGCACACGGAAAGAGCTCCACAAGGTAAGAAGGTAAATTCTGTCGAAGAAACCTCTTCCTTGAGTGATAAGATTGATGCTATTATGTCTATGCTTGTGAATGATAGGACTAATATTGATCCTAATAATGTTCCGTTAGCTTCATTGGTTGCACAAGAAGAACATGTTGATGTAAACTTCATTAAAAATAATAATTTCAACAACAATGCTTACCGGAACAATTCTAGTAATAACTATAGGCCATATCCTTATAATAATGGCAACGGCTATGGTAATTCTTATGGGAATTCTTACAACAATAATAGGAGTTCACCCCCTGGACTTGAATCCATGCTTAAAGAATTTATTAGTACACAAACTGCTTTTAACAAATCTGTTGAAGAAAAGCTTGGGAAAATTGATATACTTGCTTCTAAAGTCGATAGTCTTGCTGCTGATGTTGATCTTTTGAAATCGAAAGTTATGCCTAATGAAAATCATCATAATAAAATTGTTACTACAGCAAATGCCATCCAAGTTAGAATTAATGAGAATATAAGATTAATGGCTGAATTGCGTGCTAGGTGGGATAGAGAAGAAAATGAAAAACTAGCTAAAGAGAAGAATGTAGCTAAAGTTTGGACTATTACCACCACTTGTAATGCTAATGCTACACATATTGCTGCACCTCCTACTAATAATAATAAAAGAATTGGTGTTAGCAATGTTTCCACTTCTAATGCAAAGCGCGAGAAACTGCCTGAAACTGCTAAAACTGCTGAAAATAAAGCTGCTGAAATTTTTTCCAACATTGGGGATGATGATCCCATTGCTTTAGATTATAATGGTTTGAATTTTGATGATTGCCACATCTCTGAAGTTATAAAGTTCTTGCAAAAACTTGCTAAAAGTCCTAATGCTAGTGCTATAAATTTGGCTTTCACGCAACATATTACAAATGCTCTCATAAAAGCTAGAGAAGAGAAACTAGAGCGCGAAGCCTCTATTCCTAGAAAGCTAGAGGATGGTTGGGAGCCCATCATTAAGATGAAGGTTAAAGATTTTGATTGTAATGCTTTATGTGATCTTGGTGCAAGTATTTTGTTATGCCTAAGAAAATTTATAATATGCTTGACTTGCCACCGCTGAAAAATTGTTATTTGGATGTTAATCTTGCTGATCATTCTACAAAGAAACCTTTGGGGAAAGTTGATAATGTTCGCATTACTGTTAACAATAACCTTGTCCCCGTTGATTTTGTTGTCTTGGATATTGAATGCAATGCATCTTGTCCCATTATCTTGGGAAGACCTTTTCTTCGAACTGTTGGTGCTATCATTGATATGAAGGAAGGTAATATAAAATATCAATTTCCTCTCAAGAAAGGTATGGAACACTTTCCTAGAAAGAGAATGAAGTTACCTTTTGATTCTATTATTAGAACAAATTATGATGTTGACACTTCGTCTCTTGATAATACTTGATACACACTTTCTGCGCCTAGCTGAAAGGCGTTAAAGAAAAGCTTATGGGAGACAACCCATGTTTTTACCTACAGTACTTTGTTTTTATTTTGTGTCTTGGAAGTTGTTTACTACTGTAGCAACCTCTCCTTATCTTAGTTTAGTGTTTTGTTGTGCCAAGTAAAGCCGTTGATAGAAAAGTAAGTACTAGATTTGGATTACTGCGTAGTTCCAGATTTCTTTGCTGTCACGAATCTGGGTCTACCTCCCTGTAGGTAGCTCAGAAAATTAAGCCAATTTACGTGCATAATCCTCAGATATGTACGCAACTTTCATTAAATTTGAGTATTTTCATTTGAGCAAGTCTGGTGGCCTAATAAAATTCCTCAATACGAACTATTCTGTTTTGACAGATTCTGCCTTTTATTTCGCATTGCCTCTTTTGCTATGTTGGATGAATTTCTTTGATCCACTAATGTCCAGTAGCTTTATGCAATGTCCAGAAGTGTTAAAAATGATTGTGTCACCTCTGAATATGTTAATTTTTATTGTCACTAACCCTCTAATGAGTTGTTCTAAGTTTGGTGTGGAGGAAGTTTTCAAGGATCAAGAGAGGAGTATGATGCAACATGATCAAGGAGAGTGAAAGCTCTAAGCTTGGGGATGCCCCGGTGGTTCACCCCTGCATATATCAAGAAGACTCAAGCGTCTAAGCTTGGAGATGCCCAAGGCATCCCCTTCTTCATCGACAACATTATCAGGTTCCTCCCTGAAACTATATTTTTATTCCATCACATCTTATGTGTTTTTCTTGGAGCATCGGTTTGTTTTTGTTTTTTGTTTTGTTTGAATAAAATGGATCCTAGCATTCACTTTATGGGAGAGAGACACGCTCCGCTGTAGCATATGGACAAGTATGTCCTTAGGCTCTACTCATAGTATTCATGTTTCTCCTTCGTTAAATTGTTATATGGTTGGAATTGGAAAATGATACATGTAGTAATTGCTATAAATGTCTTGGGTAATGTGATACTTGGCAATTGTTGTGCTCATGTTTAAGCTCTTGCATCATATGCTTTGCACCCATTAATGAAGAAATACATAGAGCATGTTAAAATTTGGTTTGCATATTTGGTTTCTCTAAGGTCTAGATAATTTCTAGTATTGAGTTTGAACAACAAGGAAGACGGTGTAGAGTCTTATAATGTTTACAATATGTCTTTTATGTGAGTTTTGCTGCAGTTCATCCTTGTGTTTGTTTCAAATAAGCCTTGCTAGCCTAAACCTTGTATCGAGAGGATTACTTCTCATGCATCCAAAATACTTGAGCCAACCACTATGCCATTTGTGTCCACCATACCTACCTACTACATGGTATTTTCCGCCATTCCAAAGTAAATTGCTTGAGTGCTACCTTTAAAATTCCATCATTCACCTTTGCAATATATAGCTCATGGGACAAATAGCTTAAAAACTATTGTGGTATTGAATATGTAATTATGCACTTTATCTCTTATTAAGTTGCTTGTTGTGCGATAACCATGTTCACTGGGGACGCCATCAACTATTCTTTGTTGAATTTCATGTGAGTTGCTATGCATGTTCGTCTTGTCTGAAGTAAGAGAGATCTACCACCTTATGGTTAAGCATGCATATTGTTAGAGAAGAACATTGGGCCGCTAACTAAAGCCATGATCCATGGTGGAAGTTTCAGTTTTGGACAAATATCCTCAATCTCATATGAGAAAATTATTAATTGTTATTACATGCTAATGCATAAAAGAGGAGTTCATTATCTGTTGTCTATGTTGTCCCGGTATGGATGTCTAAGTTGAGAATAATCAATAGCGAGAAATCCAATGCGAGCTTTCTCCTTAGACCTTTGTACAGGCGGCATAGAGGTACCTTTGTGACACTTGGTTAAAACATGTGCATTGTGATGATCCGGTAGTCCAAGCTAATTAGGACAAGGTGCGGGCACTATTAGTACACTATGCATGAGGCTTGCAACTTGTAAGATATAATTTACATGATACATATGCTTTATTACTACCGTTGACAAAATTGTTTCATGTTTTCAAAATCAAAGCTCTAGCACAAATATAGCAATCGATGCTTTTCCTCTATGGAGGACCATTCTTTTACTTTCAATGTTGAGTCAGTTCACCTATTTCTCTCCACCTCAAGAAGCAAACACTTGTGTGAACTGTGCATTGATTCCTACATATTTGCTTATTGCACTTATTATATTACTCTATGTTGACAATATTCATGAGATATACATGTTACAAGTTGAAAGCAACCGCTGAAACTTAATCTTCCTTTGTGTTGCTTCAATTCTTTTACTATGAATTATTGCTTTATGAGTTAACTCTTATGCAAGACTTATTGATGCTTGTCTTGAAGTGCTATTCATGAAAAGTCTTTGCTATATGATTCACTTGTTTACTCATGTCATATACATTGTTTTGATCGCTGCATTCACTACATATGCTTTACAAATAGTATGATCAAGGTTATGATGGCATGTCACTCCGAAATTATCTGTGTTATCGTTTTGCTCGGGACGAGCAGAACTAAGCTTGGGGATGCTGATACGTCTCCGACGTATCGATAATTTCTTATGTTCCATGCCACATTATTGATGTTATCTACATGTTTTATGCACACTTTATGTCATATTCGTGCATTTTCTGGAACTAACCTATTAACAAGATGCCGTGCCAGTTGCTGTTTTCTGTTTTGGTTTCAGAAATCCTAGTAACGAAATATTCTCGAATTGGACGAAATCAACGCCCAGGGTCCTATTTTGCCACGAAGCTTCCGAAGACCGAAGAGAGACGAAGTGGGGCCACGAGGTGCCCAGAGGCGGCGCGCCCCCCTTGGCCGCGCGGCCCGTGGTGTGGGGCCTCGTGCCTCCGACCTGCCCTTCCGCCTACTTAAAGCCTCCGTTGCGAAACCCCCAGTATCGAGAGCCACGATACGGAAAACCTTCCAGAGACGCCGCCGCGCGCCGATCCCATCTCGGGATCCAGGAGATCGCCTCCGGCACCCTGCCAGAGGGGAATCATCTCCGGAGGACTCTACGCCGCCATGGTCGCCTCCGGAGTGATGAGTGAGTAGTCTACCCCGGACTATGGGTCCATAGCGTAGCTAGATGGTTGTCTTCTCCCCATTGTGCTATCATTGTCGGATCTTGTGAGCTGCCTAACATGATCAAGATCATCTATCTGTAATTCTATATGTTGCGTTTGTTGGGATCCGATGAATAGAGAATACTTGTTATGTTGATTATCAAAGTTATATCTATGTGTTGTTTATGATCTTGCATGCTCTCCGTTACTAGTAGATGCTCTGGCCAAGTAGATGCTTGTAACTCCAAGAGGGAGTATTTATGCTCGATAGTGGGTTCATGCCTCCATTGACACCTGGGACAGTGACAGTTCTAAGGTTGTGTTGTGCTGTTGCCACTAGGGATAAAACATTGATGCTATGTCTAAGGATGTAGTTGTTGATTACATTCGCACCATACTTAATGCAATTGTCTGTTGCTTTGCAACTTGGAGGGGTTCGGATGATAACCTGAAGGTGGACTTTTTAGGCATAGATGCAGTTAGATGGCGGTCTATGTACTTTGTCGTAATGCCCAATTAAATCTCACTATACTCATCATGATATGTATGTGCATGGTCATGCCCTCTTTATTTGTCAATTGCCCATCTGTAATTTGTTCACCCAACATGCTGTTTATCTTATGGGAGAGACACCTCTAGTGAACTGTGGACCCCGGTCCAATTCTCTATACTGAAATACAATCTATTGCAATACTTGTTCTACTGTTTTCTGCAAACAATCATCTTCCACACAATATGGTTAATCCTTTGTTACAGCAAGCCGGTGAGATTGACAACCTCACTGTTTTGTTGGGGCAAAGTACTTTGGTTGTGTTGTGCAGGTTCCACGTTGGCGCCGGAATCCCCGGTGTTGCGCCGCACTACATCCCGCCGCCATCAACCTTCAACGTGCTTCTTGGCTCCTCCTGGTTCGATAAACCTTGGTTTCTTTCTGAGGGAAAACTTGCTGCTGTGCGCATCATACCTTCCTCTTGGGGTTCCCAACGAACGTGTGAGTTACACGCCATCAAGTACACAAGATTCAATCAAGGCGATTGCCAAATGTCAACGTGTTATTGATGATGCTAATAGAAGTCCTCAATGATTCTATGTAATTTTTTTGTTTGGGCACATTAATTGCCTTGTAATTTTCCTACCTTTTTATTTGTGTATGTAATTGTGTGTATCATTGATATCAGATTTTAGGCTCATGAAATGTAATGCAAGTTGACTAGTCAAACAAGTAGGGCACTACAACAGATTGGGCCGGCCCACTTACGTAGTGTGGGACCCACTTTCATTTTGGGCCAGCCCACTTCTTTAGTAGGCCGTTACACGATAGTGGGACCACCTATCTTGTTGGGCCAGCCTATTTGCTATATGGTGGTCCCACATGGTAAATGGGTCGCCCTTTAACAGAAGGTGGGACCCACTGTGTTTTGGCCGCCCACTATCTTGTTGGGCCGACCCACTTGCTATATGGTGGACCCACATACTAAATGGGGCCTTTTAACGGAAAGGACCCACCTGTGTTTTTGGCCCGCCGCTATCTTGTTGGGCGGCCCACTTGCTTTGTATGGTGGACCCCATATACTAAATGGGCCGCCTTTTAACAGAAGGTGGGACCCACCTATGCTTTTGGCCCCCCCACTATCTTGTTGGGCGCCCACTTGCTATATGGTGGACCCCACATACTAAATGGGCCGGCCTTTTACCGGAAAGTGGGACCCACGTGTTTTTGGCCCGCCCACTATCTTGTTGGGCCGGCCCACTTGCTATATGGTGGACCCCACATACTAAATGGGCGGCCCTTTAATGGAAAGTGGGACCCACCTGTGTTTTTGGCCGGCCCACTTGCTATATGGTGGACCCCACACACTAAATGGGCCGGCCCTTTAACGGGAAAGTGGGACCCACCTGTGTTTTGGCCGGCCCTTGCTTCTTGGCGGCCCATTCTTTGTAAGGTGGACCCCACATGTTAAATGGGCCGGCCCATTTAAGTTTTGACCAGTCAACCTTAGAGGTTAGGCCCGGCCCACGTAACTAATGGACCAGCCCAGCTATATAGTTGACCGGTCAAACTATGTCATCTGGCCCGGCCCGCTTAAGACGTGGCAGGCCTCGTGTGGGCCTACCAACTACCACGGGGTCGTAACGCCGTTAACGCCGATTAAATCTGCCATGTCGGTTGCATGACGTCGGCAACAACGGGCTCCCAAACACTTGGGCAACGGTCCGATTTTCCGTGGCGGAAGGGCGCCCAAGCGCGACGGACCGAAAAATCGTCGTAGGACTTTGCCGACGCAGCTTTCCACAAGTAACCCATATCGTCGGGTTAGGCCCATAGGCGACGAAAAATACCCCTTAGCGGACGATTTTGAGACGTTGTCTATCAGAACTTTTCTTGTAGTGAAACTCGTCTACCAAATTATACTGTGTTAAGTGAATCAAACGAGAGCGAAGCCTTGAAACAAAGTGCCTTCAAATGTATCTCTATTTGCGGCACACTTCCGTATTTGATAGTTTCTACCACACTAGCCATGCCGCTGTCAGCGCATAGCTTAAGCACGGTGCTAAAATTGTGTGAGAGATATCGAGCAACCCAAAGTGTCATGAAAAAGTAGTTTGGATAGCACACTTTCCATTACAAACTTTCGCTGGTCGGAGCCTGTAAAATGCTATCCAAACTACTTTTGCAGCACTTAACCATCTAATCCTGTGAATTTAAGTATCGTCTATACCTATAGTTTTAGTAGATAGATATTTATATAGCAAAAAACTTTCCTATAATGACCTAAAAAGAAGGATTCGTCTCGTCATGTTGGTCCAATTTCATCCCACCTGAACAACCAAAAAAAGAATCATAAAAAAGAATCGGGAGAGAAGTTTCCCCTACTGAATTTCGAACAAGATTCCCTTAAGCGGAAGCTATTGATGAGCTAGCTCACTTTGGTAAACTCTTCATGAAGACAGTACCTGGTGCCATTATCTCTATGGAAAAATGGGCTGGTGATATTCAACCAATCTCTGTGATGGAGGAAGCTTGGTTCAGAGTCAAGGGCATTCCTATGAACTTCAGGAACAGGTCCACTGTGTTTTATGTTGCCAGTCTTGTGGGTAAGCCTCTTGCCCTTGATAAGAATTTCTTGAGGAATTTTTCATATGTGAGAGTAAGAATTGGTAGCCAGGATTTGTCCCTGGTCCCAAACACACGTATTGGTGAGATCAAAGTGGGTTCTATGAATTCCAGTATACCAGGGAGCTGTGTGAACCAACTCCTAACCCTGGCACCAGAATTATAGTTGCTGATTCTACTCAAGGTGGGTTGGGTGATCATGGGACCCCAAAGAGACAGAGGACTGGCAAAAATGATTCTGATGCAGGATCCCAGTCTGCTCCTCCAAAGATGAATAATAACTCTGACAGGTATAATGGTTCAACCAGGCAGACAGCTGCTGCCATATATGTTGCTGCTGGCAGGGACAATGGTAAGAGGAAGTTATTTGAAATGTGTAGAGATTCGTTGCATAGAAAACAAAAAATTTCCTACCGCAAGAACGCAATCCAAGCCAAGATGCAATCTAGAAGATGGGAGCAACGAGGGGATGATCAAGACTAACCCTTGAAGATTTCCAAAGCCTATAAGAGTAGGCTCTTATTGCTGCGGTAGACGATCACTTGCCGCTTGCAAAAGCGCGTAGAAGATCTTGATCACGGTGCCACGAACGGGCAGCACCTCCTCCCTCGGTCACACGTTCGGTGTTGATGAAGACGATGTCCTTCTCCCCGTTCCAGCGGGCAGCGGAAGTAGTAGCTCCTCCTTGAATCCGGCAGCACGACGGCGTGGTGGCGGTGGCGATGGAGAACTCCGGCGGAGCTTCGCTAAGCGTGCGGGAGAGGTGGAGGAGAGAGGGGCGGCTAGGGTTTGGGAGAGGGGTGGCCGGCCTCAGGGGTGCGGCCAAGCTATGGCTTGGTGTGGCCCCCTCCCCTATGCCCCTCATTATATAGGTGGAAGCCCCAAGAGTTGTAGTCCAAGTCTTCGAATAAGACCCCAACACCAAAACTTCCCAAAGGTGGGAAACCTACTCAAGGAGGGAGTCCTACCCAAGGTGGGACTCCCACCTTTTCCTTAGGTGGGGTGGCCGGCTGTCAACACCCGGCTTTTTAAGTCCAGATGCCTATTATGCCATTCATCGCAATCCCAGGAATATTGTTTTTGCGAGACATAATAGATTGATATCACAACACATCATTCATTACAACACATAATCGTCTTACAAATAAAGGATCACATGATCCAGTCTCATTACAATAATAGAAGTTCTATTTATTCATTACATAACACATAGCGGAAGCGAAAGTAGCGTAGTAGTAGTCCATCTATTCCACAGGGTTGACGTCAGGAGTGATCCTAGTTGTCGTAGACGTCCTGCTGTCCTTCTTCCGGGTTCTGGTACTCCTCTTCATAGTCTGGCCATTTGAATAGCCGGGAGACAGCCATGAGTACTTTAAAGTACTCGCAAACTAATACTAAGGTAAACACTATCAACTATAGTAAGGGGTTCTAAGCTCTAGTTTCATTTGCATAAAGCCAGTTTTATTTCATAAGCACTTTAATAATCAAAGCCTCTTCATTTGCTTAACTAACTCAAGTGGGAACATTAGTGTCATTCCCACAACTCAGTTGTGGTTCAAAGTCAAAGTCACCTTTCAATTCAAGTCACAAGTCACCATTCATATTTTTAGAAAAGTTCTGATGACGGAACAGTATGGCCTTTCCAATGTCCATAACCAGGACGCGGCTATTCAAATAGGTTTAACTCTGCAGAGGTTGTACACTTGTGCCACAACAATTGCAATAGTTCGTCAGGGGTAACTGGCCCTGATTTATCGTACGCAGTACGCGAACTACCAATCCTAACCTTTCATTTACATACTCTAGTATAGGCACCTCTCCCCATGAGCTTGGCCTCCCGGTGAAAACCGCAGTCAACCGGGAACTGCACAGGGCTTGGGCCGGACATTCACCTCATTTCACGTCATTTCACATCATTTCACAGACGGGCAGCCCTCGGCATAACCCCTATGACGCTTGTTCAGAGGGAACCCATACTAAAATACATAAGTTTCCAGCTAAGCCTTACCCATTCATGTATTGTGGGGGTACTTGTAAAATTGGAATGGTATCGCATCCGAACCCAACCATCAGTTTTTGTAAAATTCACCAAGTCATTCACAAGTCATATTCACCTTCAAAATCTCTCAATAGAATGACTCATCATTCCAAGGTTTTCAAAGTCATTTCAAATTCACAAGTTCCCAACTAGAGTAGTCACTTTTAATATTGAGCACTAGCATCTAGTTATGAGGGGTACTAAGTATCTTGGAGCTTGCTAGGCTAAGTGTGATGCTCTTGTACTACTCTATAGTTCAACCAAGTGAATCATAAATCAAGAGTAACTTTGATAAATAAAAACAAGTAAAGCTTGTAAAGTAGAAACTTGGGATAGGTTCATAAAGTAAAATGTAATGGTGCCTTGCTCTTGTAGAGCTTTGCACAAGGGAACCTTGCAAGAGTGTTAGCTTGCAACATTATAACTTGCATTAGTCTAGCTTGCCTTGATTGGTGAAGTGATCAAAGTTTTCTGGCTCTTCCTCCTGGTAGAATACCTCTTCCTCTTGATAGTCTCCGGTACTAGCGTCTATAAATGAATATGAGGATACAATCACCAAACAACACTTAAGTAATCTTAATTAGCCTTATTGGCTCACACAATTGATCTAGTATCACTACTTACATTTATCCACAAATTATACTAGGGTTTCCTTATTTAACATTAGGAAAATAATTTCCTCTCATTGAAAATTGAACTTAGGGTTTCTCTTTGGTTTGGGGAAATAATTTCCTCTCATTGAATTCTTCTTAAGATTTAATTTCTCTTATGAATAATATATGACCTAGGTTGACCCAAGTCAACCTCTTCATACTTATCATTTGAGAAAATGATTTAAATGAGGTTCCATACCTCATGCAATTTAATACTAACAAGGTAGTGATTTAATGCCACCAAATAATTCATTATGAGATTATTAGACCATGGTCACTACCTCATGTTGAATTACTTGAGAACAAGATTTAAATGAGAGGAATACCTCTCATATGATTTAACACATGGTTGTAACTAATTTAATAAAAACTACTATTGAGGTGATTTCATATTCTCAAATAACCAGGGATGATCCCATGTTGACCAAGGTCAACACTTCTCACTTAGTATTTGAGAAAAGTGGTTTAAATGATATTCATCATCTCATGTGAATTAAATACCATGGCAATTGTAAATACTATTTAGATCTAAAAATCTACAAGTGAGCAAGTATGAGCCTAAGCATTTAAAGGTCAACACATTACTTCATATCACTTGTGAGAATGAGGTAAATGAGGTGCTACACCTCATAGATTTAAAATTCTAAAATTTGGATAAAGTTTAAATGAGCTAGTATTGACTACATAGCCAATTTTTGAATCTAGCCCATGATCATGAACAGAACCTATATCATATTTTTACATAATAAATTAGAGTTTGTTAAATGTGAATTACTGCAATTGGATTCACTTCAAAAATCATAATGGTTGATTTTTAAGATTTATTTGAATACTGAAAAGTCTCTGTTTTGTCATTTTTGCTATTCAAAATCTACACCACATATGGGGTTGATTCCAGTGGGGTTAGTTAGAGCAAAACATAAGCTTTCTAGAACATTTTGATTTACTAAATTTGAGTTTGTAGAATTTGAACTATTCAAATTTGAAGTGTGCAGCAGTATTGGATTTGAACTAAATGGATTAAACCAAATTTGAACTACTGGGCCACGCGGGAAAACGAAACGGGCTACACGAAATAACGGACTGGGCCGGCCCAGCAGTGTGACGCACACGCGGGCCGCCTGACGGCGTGGGCTCCACCAGTCAGGGACCCTATAAACGCCGAAACGGTACCTTGCACGGCGCCGTTAGATTAGAGAGATCGGGCGGTGGGGGTTCGTCTTCTTCTCCGGCGAGAGGAGGGCGTGCTGGCGAGAGGTTGGGGGTCGGGGAGCGCTGTAGGCCGCCGGCGGTCGAGGGAGGGTGTCGAGGCGTCGTTGGCGAGGGTGAATAGGCGCCTGGCACGGTGGCGGAGCTCGGGGTGGCGTGGATCAACGGCTTCTGCGGCGGATTCCGGCGATTGACGTCTCAATTGGAGAGTTCTACTGCGCAATGTGGAGGAGCGAGGGGTTGAGGAGGCTCAGAAGGAAGAGTGGAGCGAGTTTGGTGTGGAGGGAGAAGGCTGAGGGGGTCTCTATTTATAGTTGCGCGAGAGCTGTGAGAGGCCGTGGAGGGTCACCGGCGTCCATGGCGCTCCAGGGCGCGAAGGGGCACGGTAGGGGGCGCAGGGTGTAGGCGACGTCTAGGAGAGGCTACCGCGCGTGAAGGGCAGCAGAGGGGAGGACGATAGCAGGCTGGCGACGTTCGAGTGCTGGCAGTACCGTGGCGGCAGAGATGTTGATCATGGCGATGGCTAGGACGTTCCCGCGTGCCAGCTAGCATGTCTAGCGTGTGGCTGGGGGAGTGATGAGTGTGCATGCCAAGTGGGAGAGGGAGAGAAGGACGAGGGCGACGGGTCGACGGCGTGCTCTGGCGCGTCCAGGGTTGGGTCGGGGCGTGGTCACCGCGTGCCTGGCACGTCCTGGGCGTGTCTGGGCACGCTTTGTTCGGCCAATGCCGTGCAATCTTTTGGCCAGGGAGGGTACCAGCGTGCAGGGTGGAGTGAGAGGAGCAGCGTTGACATGGTGGGAGAGAGAGGAGTGGCTCAGATTGATCAAGTGTATGAGGGCCGGCATGGGACTTGGCATGAGCTTTCTCTCCCACTTTTCTCACTTTAATCAGCCAAGGCAGTACAAGTAGAGATGCAGGAGAGGTAGGGGAGAGATGATCATCACTGATCATGCAGGGTTTAGGCAAGAATCCAGTGGATATAAGCATGTATGCATAAAGTGAAATGCTGCCTGCCAAGTGCTCGATGAAATGGCCGCAAGAACATTTTTGAGGAATTTTGGAAATCTTTTTGGTACACTTCCTTCTTATATTTAAAGTGATGGAATGGTGGTGGTGGTGTTCATTTTGGTGAAGATTTGTGAGATTTCAAATAGTGTGTCATCTTCTCTTTATTTCAAAGTCCTCACTTGTCCATTCTATTCTGGTCAACCTAGTCAACTTCAGCAGAGATGGTCAACATGGAAGTTGTTGACCTTGACTTGGTCTTGGATGACATGGTCATAGTTGACCAAGTTTAGTTGAAGAAAAGTCAAATGCAGGGGTGTAAAGTAGGGAAGATTTTATAAATGGGTCATATGACCATTATCACATGTATGTGAGTTTTGAATTTTCCTTTGATTTGATTCTTGTTTCTTTGATGCAAATGTGTTTGTTTATCATATATAAGTATTCTACAAGCAAGAGATCAAGCAATGGTGGCCTTGGTTGAAGATTTGCAATTTGGGCTAAGTGTAAGTGAGTGAAGTTTGGGGATTTTCTCACTATGTGATTTCTCTTTATTTGAATTGACTTTGGTTGACTCTAATGTGATTCTTATTGGTTTAGAAACATTTTCAAACCATTGAATCCATTTCAAAAGGTCTTGGTCAAAGATTTGCAAAAATGGCCATAACACATAAGAGGTGATGTGTCACTTTTTATTATTTTTGAAAAGGGTTCACCTTGCTTTACTTGGACATTGGTTAGGGTCAATTTAGTGTTATGTGAAGTTTAGAAAAGGTTGCACACCATTTGGTCAAGGTTTAAAGTCATAGGGCAAGAATTGGGTATTATGGCTATGTGCCACATATGCCTCTATGCATATGTTGCATTTCATTTTAAATTTGACTTGGCTTGACCCATTTGGTGTTGTTGAGTGTTGAAATGGTATATGGAGGTGATCCAACCATTCACAACAAGTCCTAGGGTCAATCTTCTCAAATTCACATATTTGCATTTTACTCTCATATGCCTCTATGGCATTTTTAGTTTCTTTTTATTTTCTTTGGAAACCACTTGGAATTGGTTTGAATAGCCTTGGATAAGGTGTGTGAAGGTTTTCCAATTCTCTAAGCAAGGTAGGAAACTTAGGGTAAAGATTTATAAAAGTAGCCATAGGCACATATGCCTTTTTCTTATTTGATTTCTTTCTCTTTTATTTTATTTGGTTGGTGATCTTCACTTGATCACTTTAGGGTTTTAGGGTTTAGCACATAAGCATAATAACACTCATCATGGCAAAACACAAGATTTAAACAAGATCTATATGTATCCTACTTAATTAATAAAAGTTTTTGTTGGTTCCAAAAATTTGGAACTAGTGAAATTCATTTGTTTTATTTTGAAAATTCTTGGGATGTTACAAACCCTTCCCCCTTAAACAAATCTCGTCCCGAGATTTTAAGAAAAGTTAGGTTCCTAAGAGAGATTGAGCATTTTATTAACAGGAAGACATACTTGGCATGGTCTGGGGTGCTTCCTGAGCTTCAGTGGCAGTCATGTGGTAGAGACGGCCGTTGTTGTTGTTCTGGTTCCTTCTTCCGGCAAAGCGGCGCTGTTGCTGAGCAGGTGCTGCGGTATTGGCGGCAATCCTGGCAAGCTTTTTGGGGCACTCATTGGAGAAGTGACCCACAACTCCACATTCGTAGCAGTTGACGGTGGACTTGTCTTTGGGAATGACGGGGGTAGCATTGCTTCCAGTCCTTGGGGCAGTATTTGTGTTGATGTTGCTTCCATGGTTGTTGCTGTTGTTGGGGTGGTTGTTGTTGTTGTTGTTGTTGTTGTTGTTGCCTCCGGTCTTCGGGGGTCCTCCGTTGTTGTTGGTGTAGTTGGGGCGATAACTCTGAGCAGGGGGCTTGTTGTATCTTGGGGTAAATCCTCCAGAGTGGTTGTTGCGGTGTTTCTGGGCATTGTGGGGCCCATTCTGGTTCATCATTCTGCGCTTGCGGTTCTCATTGGCTTGATGCAGCTTTCCTTCCATCTGTATGGCTGAGTCTACAAGAGCTTCCAAGTCAGCGACGGAATGTTCACTAACACAGTTTGCATCTCGTCGTGCAGTCCGTTCAGAAATCTTTCCTTTCTCTTCTCATTGGTGTCGGTCTCATCCGGGGCATACCTTGACAGAGTGAGAAACCTGTCGCGGTATTCCACCACGGACATCCTTCCTTGCTTGAGTTCACGGAACTCGTCTCTCATCTTCTTGATCAGTCCTTGGGGCACATGGTACTTGCTAAACTTCAGTTTGAAGTCTTCCCATGTCACCATCTGTCCCGCATTCATTGCACGGGCACTTGTCCACCAGGCTCTGGCAGGTCCTGACGGGTGGCGAACAGTACTTTTTCTGCGGCTTCAACTCCCGCAACTTCGAGGTTGTTCTCCATGGTCTGGAGCCAGTCATCAGCATCGAGGGGCTCTTCAGTCTTGTTGAACATCGGAGGGTTGGTGTGTTGAAAGTTCTTCAGCTTCGATCCAGGGTGATCGTGGTTTCCATGGCCTTGATTGTTCTCAGCTAGTTGTTGCAGTGCAGCAATGTTGGCTTGGCGTTCAGCTCTCTCGACTTCTCGGTCTGCTATCATCGTCTGCAGCAGTTGCATCATGGCATCCTGGGTGGCGTTGCGGGTTGGTGGGGCCATCTGAACATTGATGTAGATGATAAGATAAGAGGGAAATTTCTAGGGTTTGTTTTGTTAAAATTTAAAAAGTTCATAAATTGAAAACTTGAGTAGTGTTGCGGGGGTAAAAACCAACAACACTTTTTCATTCATACCAAACATCACATATTACAAAGCTAACACACCGTTGGTTTGAAGAACCATTCATCGCTCTACGATACAAGGGGATCCTGATACAACTCACACCTACTTAAGTGCTGGGTGATACTACTCTTCAGGGTGGATTCTTCGTCTTCACGGGTAATGTGCTTGGCGAGAGGCGAGGGCGTTGTCCAAATCCCTGCGGGTTTTGTACTGCCTGAAGTCCTGAGGTGCTTCATAGGGGTTCATCTTTGGTTGTGGTGGGGGCATGGTCATCGGTCTTCCCATGGAGTCATGTCTTGGGTAGTAGATGAAACGAGTGCTCTTGATCTTGTCCTCATTTTGTCCACACAGACGGAACATTGCTTCTTGCATAGCTTTGTCTAGTCCTTCCTTCCAAGTGTTTCCCGTTACAGAAAACCATATGGTTTCCCATACCGGGGCATCAAGCTTCCTTCGTAGATCAGTAGAAACGTCCCACCGAGGTGGTTCTCCTAACTGAGCTTTGAGGGGTATTCCGAAGAACTCGGGATACGGGTGTCCCAGATAGTCCACTAGTTGCTTCAAGTCTTTCTCGAACATCAGGTTGCCTCCGTGACCAAGCTGATAAAACTCCCATTTGTACTCCATCTGTGAAGAATTATGATGAGTAAGTTAGAGAAGTGTGTCAAAATTTTAGGTAATAGTATAAGAAGAATAGAGCATAACTTTCTTATTTTGAAAAAGATCTCAATGATAAGAGGGAGAATAAGTTTTCTTAAATAGTCACTTCATTTGTTTTGAAACTAAAATTTTCAGACGTCCATTCTAACTAGGGTCTCCTAAGGTCAACAATGGCTCTGATACCAACTTGTCAACACCCGGATTTTTAAGTCCAGATGCCTATTATGCCATTCATCGCAAATCCCAGAATATTGTTTTTGCGAGACATAATAGATTGATATCACAACACATCATTCATTACAACACATAATCGTCTTACAAATAAAGGATCACATGATCCAGTCTCATTACAATAATAGAAGTTCTATTTATTCATTACATAACACATAGCGGAAGCGAAAGTAGCGTAGGAGTAGTCCATCTATTCCACAGGCAACTGTTGATGTCAGGAGTGATCCTAGTTGTCGTAGACGTCCTGCTGTCCTTCTTCCGGGTTGTACTCCTCTTCATAGTCGGCCATTTGAATAGCCAGGGACACAGCCATGAGTACTTTAAAGTACTCGCAAACTAATACTAAGGTAAACACTATCAACTATAGTAAGGGGGTTCTAAGCTCTAGTTTCATTTGCATAAAGCCAGTTTTATTTCATAAGCACGTTAAAAATCAAAGCCTCTTCATTTGCTTTACTAACTCAAGTGGGAACATTAGTGTCATTCCCACAACTCAGTTGTGGTTCAAAGTCAAAGTCACCTTTCAATTCAAGTCACAAGTCACCATTCATATTTTTAGAAAAGTTCTGATGACGGAACATATGGCCTTTCCAACGTCCATGACCGGACGCGGCTATTCAAATAGGTTTAACTCTGCAGAGGTTGTACACTTGTGCCACAACAATTGCAATAGTTCGTCAGGGGTAACTAGCCCTGATTTATCGTACGCAGTACGCGAACTACCAATCCTAACCTTTCATTTACATACTCTAGTATAGGCACCTCTCCCCATGAGCTTGGCCTCCGGGAAAACCGCAGTCAACCCGGGAACTGCACAGGGCTTGGGCCGGACATTCACCTCATTTCACGTCATTTCACATCATTTCACCAGTCCGGAGGCAGCCTCGGCATAACCCCTATGACGCTTGTTCAGAGGGAACCCATACTAAAATACATAAGTTTCCAGCTAAGCCTTACCCATTTCAGGTATTGTGGGGGTACTTGTAAAATTGGAATGGTATCGCATCCAACCCAACCATCAGTGTTTTTGATAAAATTCACCAAGTCATTCACCAGTCATATTCACCTTCAAAATCTCTCAATAGAATGACTCATCATTCCAAGGTTTTCAAAGTCATTTCAAATTCACAAGTTCCCACTAGAGTAGTCACTTTTAATATTGAGCACTAGCATCTAGTTATGAGGGGTACTAAGTATCTTGGAGCTTGCTAGGCTAAGTGTGATGCTCTTGTACTACTCTATAGTTCAACCAAGTGAATCATAAATCAAGAGTAACTTTGATAAATAAAAACAAGTAAAGCTTGTAAAGTAGAAACTTGGGATAGGTTCATAAAGTAAAATGTAATGGTGCCTTGCTCTTGTAGAGCTTTGCACAAGGGAACCTTGCAAGAGTGTTAGCTTGCAACATTATAACTTGCATTAGTCTAGCTTGCCTTGATTGGTGAAGTGATCAAAGTTTTCTGGCTCTTCCTCCTGGTAGAATACCTCTTCCTCTTGATAGTCTCCGGTACTAGCGTCTATAAACGAATACGAGGATACAATCACCAAACAACACTTAAGTAATCTTAATTAGCCTTATTGGCTCACACAATTGATCTAGTATCACTACTTACATTTATCCACAAATTATACTAGGGTTTCCTTATTTAACATTAGGAAAATAATTTCCTCTCATTGAAAATTGAACTTAGGGTTTCTCTTTGGTTTGGAGAAATAATTTCCTCTCATTGAATTCTTCTTAAGATTTAATTTCTCTTATGAATAATATATGACCTAGGTTGACCCAAGTCAACCTCTTCATACTTATCATTTGAGAAAATGATTTAAATGAGGTTCCATACCTCATGCAATTTAATGCTAACAAGGTAGTGATTTAATGCCACCAAATAATTCATTATGAGATTATTAGACCATGGTCACTACCTCATGTTGAATTACTTGAGAACAAGATTTAAATGAGAGGAATACCTCTCATATGATTTAACACATGGTTGTAACTAATTTAATAAAAACTATTATGGAGGTGATTTCATATTCTCAAATAACCAGGGATGATCCCATGTTGACCAAGGTCAACACTTCTCACTTAGTATTTGAGAAAAGTGGTTTAAATGATATTCATCATCTCATGTGAATTAAATACCATGGCAATTGTAAATACTATTTAGATCTAAAAATCTACAAGTGAGCAAGTATGAGCCTAAGCATTTAAAGGTCAACACATTACTTCATATCACTTGTGAGAATGAGGTAAATGAGGTGCTACACCTCATAGATTTAAAATTCTAAAATTTGGATAAAGTTTAAATGAGCTAGTATTGACTACATAGCCAATTTTTGAATCTAGCCCATGATCATGAACAGAACCTATATCATATTTTTACATAATAAATTAGAGTTTGTTAAATGTGAATTACTGCAATTGGATTCACTTCAAAAATCATAATGGTTGATTTTTAAGATTTATTTGAATACTGAAAAGTCTCTGTTTTGTCATTTTTGCTATTCAAAATCTACACCACATATGGGGTTGAATCCAGTGGGGTTAGTTAGAGCAAAACATAAGCTTTCTAGAACATTTTGATTTACTAAATTTGAGTTTGTAGAATTTGAACTATTCAAATTTGAAGTGTGCAGCAGTATTGGATTTGAACTAAATGGATTAAACCAAATTTGAAACTACTGGGCCACGCGGGAAAACGAAACGGGCTACACAGGAAATAACGGACTGGGCCGGCCCAGCAGTGTGACTTGCACACGCGGGCCGCCTGACGGCGTGGGCTCCACCAGTCAGGGACCCTTTAAACGCCGAAACGGTACCTGGCACGGGCGCCGTTAGATTAGAGTTGAATCGGGCGGTGGAGGTTCGTCTTCTTCTCCGGCGAGAGGAGGGCGTGCTGGCGATGGAGGTTGGGGGTCGGGGAGCGCTGTAGGCCGCCGGGGGTCGAGGGAGGGTGTCGAGGCGTCGTTGGCGAGGGTGAATAGGCGCCTGGCACGGTGGCGGAGCTCGGGGTGGCGTGGATCAACGGCTTCGATCTGCGGCGGATTCCGGCGATTGACGTCTCAATTGGAGAGTTCTACTGCGCAAAGTGGAGGAGCGAGGGGTTGAGGAGGCTCAGAAGGAAGAGTGGAGCGAGTTTGGTGTGGAGGGAGAAGGCTGAGGGGGTCTCTATTTATAGTTGCGCGAGAGCTGTGAGAGGCCGTGGAGGGTCACCGGCGTCCATGGCGCTCCAGGGCGCGAAGGGGCACGGTAGGGGGCGCAGGGCGTAGGCGACGTCTAGGAGAGGCTACCGCGCGTGAAGGGCAGCAGAGGGGAGGACGATAGCAGGCTGGCGACGTTCGAGTGCTAGCAGTACCGTGGCGGCAGAGATGTTGATCATGGCGATGGCTAGGACGTTCCCGCGTGCCAGCTAGCATGTCTAGCGTGTGGCTGGGGGAGTGATGAGTGTGCGTGCCAAGTGGGAGAGGGAGAGAAGGACGAGGGCGACGGGTCGACGGCGTGCTCTGGCGCGTCCAGGGTTGGGTCGGGGCGTGGTCACCGCGTGCCTGGCACGTCCTGGGCGTGTCTGGGCACGCTTTGTTCGGCCAATGCCGTGCAATCTTTTGGCCAGGGAGGGTACCAGCGTGCAGGGTGGAGTGAGAGGAGCAGCGTTGACATGGTGGGAGAGAGAGGAGTGGCTCAGATTGATCAAGTGTATGAGGGCCGGCATGGGACTTGGCATGAGCTTTCTCTCCCACTTTTCTCACTTTAATCAGCCAAGGCAGTACAAGTAGAGATGCAGGAGAGGTAGGGGAGAGATGATCATCGATCATGCAGGGTTTAGGCAAGAATCCAGTGGATATAAGCATGTATGCATAAAGTGAAATGCTGCCTGCCAAGTGCTCGATGAAATGGCCGCAAGAACATTTTTGAGGAATTTTGGAAATCTTTTTGGTGCACTTCATTCTTATATTTAAAGTGATGGAATGGTGGTGGTGGTGTTCATTTTGGTGAAGATTTGTGAGATTTCAAATAGTGTGTCATCTTCTCTTTATTTCAAAGTCCTCACTTGTCCATTCTATTCTGGTCAACCTAGTCAACTTCAGCAGAGATGGTCAACATGGAAGTTGTTGACCTTGACTTGGTCTTGGATGACATGGTCATAGTTGACCAAGTTTAGTTGAAGAAAAGTCAAATGCAGGGGTGTAAAGTAGGGAAGATTTTATAAATGGGTCATATGACCATTATCACATGTATGTGAGTTTTGAATTTTCCTTTGATTTGATTCTTGTTTCTTTGATGCAAATGTGTTTGTTTATCATATATAAGTATTCTACAAGCAAGAGATCAAGCAATGGTGGCCTTGGTTGAAGATTTGCAATTTGGGCTAAGTGTATGTGAGTGAATTTTGGGGATTTTCTCACTATGTGATTTCTCTTTATTTGAATTGACTTTGGTTGACTCTAATGTGATTCTTATTGGTTTAGAAACATTTTCAAACCATTGAATCCATTTCAAAAGGTCTTGGTCAAAGATTTGCAAAAATGGCCATAACACATAAGAGGTGATGTGTCACTTTTTATTATTTTTGAAAAGGGTTCACCTTGCTTTCCTTGGACATGGGTTAGGGTCAATTTAGTGTTATGTGAAGTTTAGAAAAGGTTGCACACCATTTGGTCAAGGTTTAAAGTCATAGGGCAAGAATTGGGTATTATGGCTATGTGCCACAAGTGCCTCTATGCATATGTTGCATTTCATTTTAAATTTGACTTGGCTTGACCCATTTGGTGTTGTTGAGTGTTGAAATGGTATATGGAGGTGATCCAACCATTCACAACAAGTCCTAGGGTCAATCTTCTCAAATTCACATATTTGCATTTTACTCTCATATGCCTCTATGGCATTTTTAGTTTCTTTTTATTTTCTTTGGAAACCACTTGGAATTGGTTTGAATAGCCTTGGATAAGGTGTGTGAAGGTTTTCCAATTCTCTAAGCAAGGTAGGAAACTTAGGGTAAAGATTTATAAAAGTAGCCATAGGCACATATGCCTTTTTCTTATTTGATTTCTTTCTCTTTTATTTTATTTGGTTGGTGATCTTCACTTGATCACTTTAGGGTTTTAGGGTTTAGCACATAAGCATAATAACACTCATCATGGCAAAACACAAGATTTAAACAAGATCTATATGTATCCTACTTAATTAATAAAAGTTTTTGTTGGTTCCAAAAATTTGGAACTAGTGAAATTCATTTGTTTTATTTTGAAAATTGTTGGGATGTTACACCGGCCACCATGGGTGGAATCCACCTGGGATTCCTTCCCCTTAGGGCTGGCCGGCCATGCTAGTGGAGTCCCTCCGGGACTCCACCTTCCATAGTGCCATTCTTCCGGACTTTTCTAGAACCTTCTAGAACCTGCCATAAATGCACCGGATCATTTCCAAACTTGGAATATGACTTCCTATATATGAATCTTATTCTCTGGACCATTCCGGAACTCCTCGTGATGTCCGGGATCCCATCCGGGACTTCGAACAAAACTTCGAACTCCATTCCATATTCAAGTTCTACCATTTCAACATCAAACCTTAAGTGTGTCACCCTACGGTTCGCGAACTATGTGGACATGGTTGAGTACTCTCTCCAACCAATAACCAATAGCGAGATCTGGAGATCCATAATGGCTCCCACATATTCAACGATGACTTAGTGATCGAATGAACCATTCACATACGATACCAATTCCCTTTGTCACGCGATATTTTACTTGTCCGAGGTTTGATCATCGGTATCACTCTATACCTTGTTCAACCTCGTCTCCTGACAAGTACTCTTTACTCGTACCGTGGTATGTGGTCTCTTATGAACTTATTCATATGCTTGCAAGACATTAGACGACATTCCACCGAGAGGGCCCAGAGTATATCTATCCGTCATCGGGATGGACAAATCCCACTGTTAATCCATATGCCTCAACTCATACTTTCCGGATACTTAATCCCATCTTTATAACCACCCATTTACGCAGTGGCGTTTGATCTAATCAAAGTACCTTTCCGGTATAAGTGATTTATATGATCTCATGGTCATAAGGACTAGGTAACTATGTATCGAAAGCTTATAGCAAATAACTTAATGACGTGATCTTATGCTACGCTTAATTGGGTGTGTCCATTACATCATTCATACAATGGCATAACCTTGTTATTAATAACATCCAATGTTCATGATCACGAAACCATGATCATCTATTAATCAACAAGCTAGTTATACAAGAGGCTTACTAGGGACTCTTTGTTGTTCACATAACACACATGTATCAATGTTTCGGTTAATACAATTATAGCATGGTATGTAAACATTATCATAAACTCAAAGATATTATAATAACCATTTTATTATTGCCTCTTGGGCATATCTCCAACAGTCTCCCACTTGCACTAGAGTCAATAATCTAGTTTACATTTGTAAAGATATAACACCTTGGCCTTCTGGTGCTTTATCATGTTTTGCTCACGGGAGAGGTTTTAGTCAACGGATCTGACATGCTCAGAAACGTATGTATTTTGTAATTCATTTGCGTCTCAACGCATCACTCATTTCCAAATGAGTTGGCATTAAATATGTTTGATCTACTGGTGGAACCTTAATTCCGTGGTCTGAAATATGTCACTAATATTGTCACACACAATATAGCTTCAAAGTTCTGACTCTGTCGGAACTACACCAAGTTCTCAAAGAACCTCTTGACTTAACATCTTTTGTCATTGTCAAAACAATGACATACTCTGCCTTCTTTTGTAGAATCCATCACAATATTTAGAACTCTTCTAAATCTAGCATAGACAACTTCTAGCTCATTGTGCTACCTTTTAAACAACACTTAGTCTAATTTGAGATTTGAAATTTTATTTTCATATGTGACAAAACTAATATCGGTGCAACACCTTACAGCGATTTGTTTTGTCATTTCTCCATACAAAACTATATATATATATATATATCCTTGGTTCTTCTCAAGTACTCAAGAATATTCTTACTATTTTTCAATGATCATCACATGAATCATTCTGGTACATGCTCATAACATTTTTAAGAGCACATGACATCTGATTGTGTACATATTATTTGTGATCTATAATCACTCATGTGTTTTTACTCATTGAGTGTCAGATACACTCAAGTCTTGTTAAAACTTCACATGACAAGAACATTTTCTTAATATTTCTATATTGAACTATTTCAATATCCATTCTATGTACTTTGACTTAAACTTATTTTTGTGTTTCAATCTATCTTCATAGATTTTGACACTAGATATGTTTCAGTCCATATCCTTTCATTGAAATTAATTTCTCAATGAAACCTTTTAATCAAGTATATAATTACATCATTTATAACCAACTATATGTCACCTACATAAAGTATTATAAATATGTCTTAGCGCTCCCACTTAATTTCTTGCAAATGCAAGCCTCTTCATCGTCTCTGATGAAATCAAAAACTCTTTGACTATTTCATCTGGTGAAGATTCCAACTCCGCGATACTTACTTCATCCAATTGAAGTTCGTATACCTATCTAGTATTCCACGGACCAGCAAAACTCTTGGTTGTATCTTGTATACACCTTTAATACACACTTCTGATAAGTAATGTATTTTGCCATCCTACTAACATATCTCATAAAAGAAATATGTAGTGATTACTAGAATAATCCACATAGACTATAAGCATTGCTACGGAAGATCTAATCTTATCATAGTCAACTCTTTGAACTTTGTCGTAAACAACTTTTCGACAAGTTGAACTTCTTCAAGGATATTTCATCCAAGTCCATCAATTTTATAGATCCATTTACTTTCAAAAGTATTCATCTATCTTGGATTTCATGGCGTATAGCCATTTTAACGGAGTCAGGGCCCATCATAACTTCTTTGTTTGTAGTTGGTTTATCATTGTTGAAAATCAATCCTTTGTCCACAAATCATTTATTTGATCACAAAGTAAACCATACCTACAAGGTTCAATATGTACTTCGATCTCCATGGCTAAAACACTTTGTAGTCATGGGAGCCATGATCGTCGTGGCCGCTTCCGAAACAAATTCCGATGCTGCGCTACTCTGATCATTATGCTCAGGTTCATAAACCTTATCAAATTATATTGTCCTCCCACTCAAATACTTCACTAGAAACAATTTCTCGGAAATAAGAAACATTGACAAACACTTTTGTCTTTGTCTCGTGGGAAGAATTCCCAATTAAATCTCTGGGATAACCAACAAAGACATTCATCCGATTTTGGTTGTAAACTCTTAGACCAAAATTTAAAGAAAAGACTATTAGGGTTTATACCCATACCATAACTTGTATGGTGTCATTTCAACGGATCATGATGATGCTCTATTCAGTGTAAAAGCGGTAGTCACTAAAGCATAATCCACAAAAATATAATGGCGTCATAATATTTTATCTCATCATTAATCCAACAAGGTTTGGATACATCTCTCGGATATTATATCATCATTATGATGCTCCAAGAAATGTGAGTTGTAGAACAATTTCATGACTCTCTTAGATGTTCGCTAAAAGTAATTCAAATATTTTCACCATGATCCAATCACAGATATTTGACTTTTCTATTACGATGATTTCCACTTCATGCTAAAATTTATTTGAATCCATTCAAATGTTTCAAACTTCTTCCTTATTGAATATATCCACATATATACTCAATTCATTGTTGAAAGTTTTCATGAAGTAGAAGAATCTCCCGCACACAACTATGCCTAGTGAACCACATACATCATCATGTATTTTTCACTAAGTTTGTTGCCCGTTCAACTCTTGGCCTATGAACGGTATTTTAATCATTCTCTTTAGAAAAGATTTGCAAGCGCCAAATGATTCAAAAATGACTCCAAAAATCCATTTGCATGGAGTTCCTTCATGCGTTCCTTTCTAACATGACCTTAATGGCGGTTCCACAAATAAGTGGAATTCAAATCATTTGCCTTATGGCATTTTAGCGTCAGTGTTATGTATGTGTGTTTCACCATTAAGATTTATAATAACTTATCCATCGTACATGGAGTAATGTCATAATTTGAACAACTCATTGTTTTCATTTGACCAGAGCAAAATAACAATTATTAAGTTCTTTATTATAAATTCTAAGGGCTAGATAGAATGCTAACGACGAACATAATAACACTTTATTTTGTTCCAGACGTGCATTCCTATCATATTCCTTGTCAGTCACTTAGGCCATTGTATTCTTGTATTGCGTTGTTTTGTATGACACTTCATACCAACCAATATAGTACTAATACCCAAGAATTTCATAGTGTGACTTAACTAGGAATACAACCATAACATGTATATCATTTATATACACCTGAGCTAGACTTTCTAGTCTTTTCTTTTCTTTTTGCCAAAATATCTTTTGCAGTTTCTCTTTTAGCTTTCCTCATTATTCAGAAAAACACTTTAACATTATTAACTTCTAGGTTTGTTGGTCAAATACCAATAACCTTGAGGTTCTTACTTTAAGTTAATCATCATATGACAAGTGTTTCAGATTTCACTATTAGTAACTTTGTAATATGATGAACAATTTCACTCATAATTTTATCCATTGTATCATGATGACTTTCGAGACCATGTCTGTACATGCTAGGCTCATAAAGTTTAACCTTAGTATTCGCATGTGCAAATCTGGCTTGCACCCGTTGTATGCACACGTAGAATCTATCACACCCGATCATCACGTGATGCTTCGAAACGACGAGTCTTAGCAACGGTGCATACTAAGGACGATTACTTCATGGATATGCGAATATTGTTAGTGCCCCAATAGTTGGAGGATTGGGACGCCTTGCGTCTTCAACCTTCGTACATTCCCATAAAACTTATGAGTTTATGTAGTCTCACTAAATTATATTCTATCATCTTGTAATAAGGTCTTAGATATCACATATATCTCATACCTTGATTATTTCTGAAAACTAAATTTTCAGCTCCTTACTTTTCAAACAGATTTGAACTTCAAGTTTCACGGAGACAAGATAACTTTAGGTACTAATTGAAATCATAGCTCTTTGAATCAACAATGTGAGGTTTACTAAAAGTTTGCAATAGGACTTAAACAATTCTTGATTCTTTAACAATACGGTACCAAACCGTAAAGTTTCTTGTCAGATTTTAACAGTATTTCTATCTCAGTAACAAGACTAGCGCATGGTAGAAAAACGGATGCCAATACTACAAAAATTAATTCAAAATACTACTCAGACTATGTTTATGATAATTAGTTCATGTTTTAATCTAATTACTAATGAACTCCCACTTAATACAACATCCCTCATAGTTGTTAAGTGGTACACGATCCAAATTCACTACACCAAAACCGATCATCACGTGAGATGATGTAGCTTCAATGGTGAACATCAACATGTTGATCATATCATCCATATGACTCGTGTTCAACCTTTCGGTTTCCGTTGTCCCGAGGCCATGTCTGTACATGCTAGGCTCATCAAGCAAACCCAAGTATTCCGCGTGTGCAACATGGCTTACACCCGTTGTATATGAACGTTGAATCTATCACATCCGATCATCACGAGATGCTTTGAAACGACGAACTTTGGCAACGGTGCATACGAGGGAGAACACTTTATTATCTTGATATTAATGTGAGGGGTCATCTTATAATGCTACCGCCGCGTTCTAAGCAAAATAAGATGCATAAAGGATTAACATCACATGCAATTCATATGTGATATGATATGGCCCTTTTGTCTTTGCGCCTTTGATCTTCATCTCCAAAGCACGGACATGATCTCCATCATCAACGGGCATGATCTCCATCATCGTCGGCGTAGCGTCAAGGTCCATGGCGCCGTCTTCATGGTTGTTCACCTCATGTAGCAACTATTACAACTACTTTGAAATACTACTCAACATGAAATTTAAAGACAACCATAAGGCTCCTGCCGGTTGCCACAATACAATAATGATCATCTCATACATATTCATCATCACATTATGGCCATATCACATCACCAAACCCTGCAAAAACAAGTTAGACGTCTCTAATTTGGTTTGCATATTTTACGTGGTTTAGGGTTTTCGAGAGAGATCTAATCTACCTACGAACATGAACCACAACGTTGATACTAGTGTTTTCAATAGAAGAGTAAATTGAATCTTCACTATAGTAGGAGAGACAGACACCCGCAAAGCCTCTTATGCAATACAAGTTGCATGTCGAACGAGGAACAAGTCTCATGAACGCGGTCATGTAAAGTTAGTCCGAGCCGCTTCATCCCACTATGCCACAAAGATGCAAAGTACTCAAACTAAAGATGAAAAGAGCATCAACGCCCACAAAACCATTGTGTTTTACTCGTGCAACCATCTATGCATAGACACGGCTCTGATACCACTGTAGAGATTCGTTGCATAGAAAACAAAAAATTTCCTACCGCAAGAACGCAATCCAAGCCAAGATGCAATCTAGAAGATGGGAGCAACGAGGGGATGATCAAGACTAACCCTTGAAGATTTCCAAAGCCTATAAGAGTAGGCTCTTATTGCTGCGGTAGACGATCACTTGCCGCTTGCAAAAGCGCGTAGAAGATCTTGATCACGGTGTCGGGCAGCACCTCCGTACTCGGTCACACGTTCGGTGTTGATGAAGACGACGTCCTTCTCCCCATTCCAGCGGGCAGCGGAAGTAGTAGCTTCTCCTTGAATCCGGCAGCACGACGGCGTGGTGGCGGTGATGGAGAACTCCGGCGGAGCTTCGCTAAGCGTGCGGGAGAGGTGGAGGAGAGAGGGGGCGGCTAGGGTTTGGGAGAGGGGGTGGCCGGCCTCAAGGGGTGCGGCCAAGCTATGGCTCTGTGGTGGCCGGCCCCCTCCCCTATGCCCCTCATTATATAGGTGGAAGCCCCAAGAGTTGTAGTCCAAGTCTTCGAATAAGACCCCAACACCAAAACTTCCCAAAGGTGGGAAACCTACTCAAGGAGGGAGTCCTACCCAAGGTGGGACTCCCACCTTTTCCTTAGGTGGGGTGGCCGGCCACCATGGGTGGAATCCACCTGGGATTCCTTCCCCTTAGTTCGATAAACCTTGGGTGATCCACTTAAGGGAAAACTTGCTTCTGTTCTACAAACCTTGCTCTTGGAGGCCCAACATCACAGGAAAAGGAGGGGAAGTAGACATCAAGCACTTTCTGGCGCCGTTGCGGGGAGGAAAGGTAAAGGCACTCATACTTCGGTTCCGGGTAAAGTACTTTTCTGGCGCCATTGTGTTTGTGCTCGAAGCTATTTCCTTTAGATCCTGCAATTGCATCTTTTTGTTTCTTGTTTACACTAGTAAGGCATAATGGACAACATCTGTGAGCTTTTTATTCTATTTCCTGAGTCAAGACATGAATGGTTTAATGCGAAAATTAAAAAACCCATGGAATCTTATTTGCATGCTAGTAGCAATGATATTAGTATGAACGCTTTGAACACCATTGTTGCTAATAATATGGAAAATTCTAAGCTTGGGGAAGCTGGTTTTGATGAGCATGATCTTTTTAGTCCCCCAAGCATTGAGGAGAAAATTTACTTTGATGATACTTTGCCTCCTATTTATGATGATTATAATGATAGTAGTCTTTTGGTACCACCTACTATGGAGAGTAAATTTTGTTGTGATTATACTATGCCTCCTACACTTGATGAGAATAATAATGATAGCTACTTTGTTGAATTTGCTCGCACTACAACTAATAAAATTGATTATGCCTATGTGGAGAGTAATAATTTTATGCATGAGACTCATGATAAGAATGCTTTATGTGATAGTTATATTGTTGAGTTTGCTAATGTTGCTACTGAAAGTTATTATGAGAGAGGAAAATATGGTTGTAGAAATTTTCATGTTACTAAAACACCTCTCTATGTGCTGAAATTTTTGAAGCTACACTTGTTTTATCTTCCTATGCTTGTTACTTTGCTCTTCATGAACTTGTTTATTTACAAGATTCCTTTGCATAGGAAGCATGTTAGACTTAAATGTGTTTTGAATTTGCCTCTTGATGCTCTCTTTTTCTTCAAATACTATTTCTTGCGAGTGCATCATTAAAACTACGAGCCCATCTTAATGGCTATAAAGAAAGAACTTCTTGGGAGATAACCCATGTGTTATTTTGCTACAGTACTTTGTTTTATATTTGTGTCTTGGAAGTTGTTTACTACTGTAGCAACCTCTCCTTATCTTAGTTTTGTGTTTTGTTGTGCCAAGTAAAGTCTTTGATAGTAAAGTAAGTACTAGATTTGGATTACTGCGCAGTTCCAGATTTCTTTGCTGTCACGAATCTGGGTCTACCTCCCTGTAGGTAGCTCAGAAAATTAAGCCAATTTACGTGCATGATCCTCAGATATGTACGCAACTTTCATTCAATTTGAGCATTTTCATTTGAGCAAGTCTGGTGCCATTTTAAAATTCGTCAATACGAACTGTTCTGTTTTGACAGATTCTGCCTTTATTTCGCATTGCCTCTTTTGCTATGTTGGATGAATTTCTTTGATCCACTAATGTCCAGTAGCATTATGCAATGTCCAGAAGTGTTAAGAATGATTGTGTCACCTCTGAACATGTGAGTTTTTGATTATGCACTAACCCTCTAATGAGTTTGTTTCGAGTTTGGTGTGAAGGAAGTTTTCAAGGGTCAAGAGAGGAGGATGATATACTATGATCAAGAAGAGTGAAAGCTCTAAGCTTGGGGATGCCCCGGTGGTTCACCCCTGCATATTCTAAGAAGACTCAAGCGTCTAAGCTTGGGGATGCCCAAGGCATCCCCTTCTTCATCGACAAATTATCAGGTTCCTTCTCTTGAAACTATATTTTTATTCGGTCACATCTTATGTGCTTTACTTGGAGCGTCTGTGTGCTTTTGTTTTTGTTTTTGTTTGAATAAATTGGATTACATCATGCTTGTGTGGGAGAGAGACACGCTCCTGTTGCATATGAACACATGTGTTCTTAGCTCATAATATTCATGGCGAAGTTTCCTCTTCGTTAAATTGTTATATGGTTGGAATTGGAAAATGATACATGTAGTAATTGCTATAAATGTTTTGGGTAATGTGATACTTGGCAATTGTTGTGCTCATGATTAAGCTCTTGCATCATATGCTTTGCACCCATTAATGAAGAAATACATAGAGCATGCTAAAATTTGGTTTGCATATTTGGTTTCTCTAAGGTCTAGATAATTTCTAGTATTGAGTTTGAACAACAAGGAAGATGGTGTAGAGTCTTATAATGTTTTCAATATGACTTTTATGTGAGTTTTGCTGCACCGGTTCATCCTTGTGTTTGTTTCAAATAAACCTTGCTAGCCTAAACCTTGTATCGAGAGGGAATACTTCTCATGCATCCAAATACTTGAGCCAACCACTATGCCATTTGTGTCCACCATACCTACCTACTACATGGTATTTTTCCGCCATTCCAAAGTAAATTGCTTGAGTGCTACCTTTAAAATTCCATCATTCACCTTTGCAATATATAGCTCATGGGACAAATAGCTTAAAAACTATTGTGGTATTGAATATGTAATTATGCACTTTATCTCTTATTAAGTTGCTTGTTGTGCGATAACCATGTTCACTGGGGACGCCATCAACTATTCATTGTTGAATTTCATGTGAGTTGCTATGCATGTCCGTCTTGTCTGAAGTAAGAGAGATCTACCACCCTATGGTTAAGCATGCATATTGTTAGAGAAGAACATTGGGCCGCTAACTAAAGCCATGATCCATGGTGGAAGTTTCAGTTTTGGACATATATCCTCAATCTCAAATGAGAAAATTATTAATTGTTGTTACATGCTTATGCATAAAAGAGGAGTCCATTATCTGTTGTCTATGTTGTCCCGGTATGGATGTCTAAGTTGAGAATAATCAATAGCGAGAAATCCAATGCGAGCTTTCTCCTTGGACCTTTGTACAGGCGGCATAGAGGTACCCCTTTGTGACACTTGGTTAAAACATGTGCATTGTGATGACCCGGTAGTCCAAGCTAATTAGGACAAGGTGCGGGCACTATTAGTACGCTATGCATGAGGCTTGCAACTTATAAGATATAATTTACATGATGCATATGCTTTATTACTACCGTTGACAAAATTGTTTCATGTTTTCAAAATCAAAGCTCTAGCACAAATATAGCAATCGATGCTTTTCCTCTATGGAGGACCATTCTTTTACTTTCAATGTTGAGTCAGTTCACCTATTTCTCTCCATCTCAAGAAGCAAACACTTGTGTGTTGTGCATTGATTCCTACATACTTGCATATTGCACTTATTATATTACTCTATGTTGACAATATCCATGAGATACACATGTTACAAGTTGAAAGCAACCGCTGAAACTTCATCTTCCTTTGTGTTGCTTCAATGCCTTTACTTTGAATTATTGCTTTATGAGTTAACTCTTATGCAAGACTTATTGATGCTTGTCTTGAAGTGCTATTCATGAAAAGTCTTTGCTTTATGATTCAGTTGTTTACTCATGTCATTACCATTGTTTTGATCGCTGCATTCTACATATGCTTTACAAATAGTATGATCAAGTTTATGATGGCATGTCACTCCAGAATTATCCGTGTTATCGTTTTACCTCGGGACGAGCAGAACTAAGCTTGGGATGCTGATACGTCTCAACGTATCGATAATTTCTTATGTTCCATGCCACATTATTGATGTTATCTACATGTTTTATGCACACTTTATGTCATATTCATGCATTTCTGAACTAACCTATTAACAAGATGCCCAGTGCCTGTTCTTTTTTTTTGGTTTCAGAAATAGTAACGAAATATTCTCGGAATCGGACGAAATCAACGCCCAGGTTCCTATTTTTCCCGGAACCATCCGAGACCGAGAGCAGGGGAGCCCTGGGGGCCCCACACACCACTGGCGCCGGCCGGGGGCCGCGCCATGGTGTGGGCCCCAGGCCCCCCCCGCGCCGCCTCTTCGCCTATATAAAGCCCGACCTAAAAACCTCGACACGTTCGACGAAACCAGAAACCCCGAGCCGCCGCCATCGCGACGCCAAGATCTGGGGGACAGGAGTCTCTGTTCCGGCACCCTGGGACGGGGAAGTGCCCCGGAAGGCTTCTCCATCGACACCGCTGCCATCTCCACCGCCATCTTCATCACCGCTGCTCCCATGATGAGGAGGGAGTAGTTCTCCATCGAGGCTCGGGGCTATACCGGTAGCTATGTGGTTAATCTCTCTCCATGTACTTCAATACAATGATCTCATGAGCTGCTTTACATGATTGAGATTCATATGAGTTTTGTATCACAATTCATCTATGTGCTACTCTAGTGATGTTATTAAAGTAGTTCTATCCTCCTGCACGTGTGTAAAGGTGACTAGTGTGTGCACCGTGTGGTTCTTGTCGTAGGCTATGATCATGATCTCTTGTAGATTGGAGTTAATTATCATTATGATGGTATTGATGTGATCTATCTGGTTATATTGATCTATCTTACACTATAAGGTTACTTAAACATGAGCATTATTGTGGAGCTTGTTAACTCCGGCATTGAGGGTTCGTGTAATCCTACGCAATGTGTTCATCATCCAACAAAAGTGTAGAGTATGCATTTATCTATTCTGTTATGTGATCAATGTTGAGAGTGTCCACTAGTGAAAGTGTAATCCCTAGGCCTTGTTCCTAAATCTCTGCGTTACTCTGCTTGTTTACTGTTTTACTACGTTACTACTGCCACAATACTACCACCACGCAACAAGCTATTTTCGGCACCGTTGCTCTGCTCATACTTATTCATACCACCTGTATATCTCTTATCTCCGAACTAGTGCACCTATTAGGTGTGTTGGGGACACAAGAGACTTCTTGCTTTGTGGTTGCGGGGTTGCATGAGAGGGATATCTTTGACCTCTTCCTCCCGAGTTCGATAAACCTTGGGTGATCCACTTAAGGGAAAACTTGCTGCTGTTCTACAAACCTCTGCTCTTGGAGGCCCAACACTGTCTACAGGAAAAGGAGGGGGAAGTAGACATCACTTTCCGGTATAAGTGATTTATATGATCTCATGGTCATAAGGACTAGGTAACTATGTATTGAAAGCTTATAGCAAATAACTTAATGATGTGATCTTATGCTACGCTTAATTGGGTGTGTCCATTACATCATTCATACAATGACATAACCTTGTTATTAATAACATCCAATGTTCATGATCACGAAACCATGATCATCTATTAATCAACAAGCTAGTTATACAAGAGGCTTACTAGGGACTCTTTGTTGTTCACATAACACACATGTATCAATGTTTCGGTTAATACAATTATAGCATGGTATGTAAACATTATCATAAACTCAAAGATATTATAATAACCATTTTATTATTGCCTCTTGGGCATATCTCCAACAAAATGGACTCTCTAGATGCAACTGAGAAGGATTTAGCTGCTGGGACTTCTAGTTCTCCTCCTCCTCAAAGTAAAAATGTTATTTCTGGATCTCTGTCTGATGTGCACAAGTTAGTGACTGATGCTTTTGCCCCATCTGTTTTATCCCCTGGGCAAGCTTCTTCCAGTGCCTCTGCTTCTCCTTCATACACTCAGTTTCTTCACACCCTAGCTAAATCTGGTAGTGACAAGGCTTACATGTTTCAGAAGAAATACAAGAAAGAGCTAGGACCCATTCTAGAAGTTGTTAATGAAGATGATATCTCTGAAGAACAGGTTGATTATGACACTACTGATTCTGAGAGTGCTGCAACCTCTAAGAGGTATATTAATCCTGGTACAGGTATAATGGCTTTAGCTGCCCCCTCTAGGCAAGCAAGGGATGCTGCTAACTTGATGGCTGAAGGCTCTCAACCTGAGATTGATGGCACACAAGATCCTCTTTCTCAAGTTGATAATCCTACTGACATGGAGATTAATGTTGGTGTTGATATTAATGAGAATATACATCAAGTAGGTGGTGGCCCTCAGAATGTCAGGATGAGCTCCAGGATTATTTCCTAAGACTTACACTCTACAAGAATTCCTGAGAGGGCAAGCAGATCTGCAGCTGCAAGAGATGTTACAGGTACTAACCTTACCTCCCATAATTCCTTTGCTTTACTTGATGATGATTCTATTCATAATAGGGCCCTTGAAATGGGGGTAAATCCTGAAACTTTCACCATGGAAAAAATTAATTACCTGAAAGATCTTGAACAAGGTAGACATGCTATTACTATAGCTCGGAATTCCCATGAGAATGAAGTGGAATCAGATTCAGAGAGAGTTTTGCTTTTGGGCTTTGGGAGAGATCAAGATCTGTAGGATGAGAATGAGTTTACTATGGTTGTGTCTAGAAGGAGCGGGAAGAAAAAGAGGAGTGCTGGTAAATCTGGAAGATGGAGAGAGACACCAACAAAATAAGGTGGTTCTCTCAGAGGGGCACAATCAAAATCATGTGCTACCTCGGTGAAAGTATGCAATAATCACCCTTTGAGTGATATTGTTATTGGAACCAGGTGTAGGCAAAAAAACCAAAGATATTTATGATAGGAGCCACTTTTAATTGCAGAGGTGTGGGCAAGAAAGGCATGAGCAAATTTCTGTCAGACTTTATCAGTGAGTAGGATGTTGATTTATTGGGTTTGCAAGAGACTATCAAGAAAGAATATTCTCCTGCCTTTTTCAGGACCATTGATCCCCAAGGGCATTTTGATTGGAAATGTATTAGTTCCATTGGTAGAAGTGGGGGAATTCTCGGTGGTTTTAGGCCATCCAGATTTTCCATTACTGATACTGTGGTTGGTAATTTTTTTATCAAAGTTTCCTCGCTGGATTTGAAACTTAAGCTGAATTGGTGCTTGGTGATTGTATATGGTGCTGCTCAGATATGTGATAAGGATGATTTCCTGACAGAACTTGGTATGGTCTGCAATGATCAGAGACTCCCCCTTCTTATTGGTGGTGATTTCAATATTTTGAGATTTTCCTCTGAGAAAAATAAAGGGATGAGAAACAATAGATGGTCAGATATGTTCAATGCTATTATTAATACTTATGCTCTCAGGGAAATTCACATGTCTGGTGGCCAATACACATGGACAAATAGTCAGAATGTTCCTACACTTGAGAAATTGGACAGATTCCTGATGAGTAGTGCCTGGGAAGAGCTTTTTCCCTTGACAACTGTACACAAGTTGAATAGAGACATTTCTGATCATAATCCCCTCATTCTGGACACCATGGAGAACAAACCAAAGAAGACGCATGAATTCAAATTCAAGAAGAGTTGGATTAAAGAAGAAGTTTTCCTTGCTAGGGTGGGCAGAGCATGGAAACAAAATGTTAGAGCTACCAACAGCCTTGATAGACTGCAAAAGAAGCTAAAAATGTTAAGAATTGCTTGAAAGGGTGGGGCCACAATTTAAGAGGGAAGAATTAAAAAAAGAAAGTGTGAGATTTCTCTCTTTCTAGCTGAGCTGGAAATGAAAGAAGAACTTGCCCCTTTATCCCCTGCAGACATTCAGAAGAAGACATAATTACAGCAGGAAATGTTTGGTATCCTTGACAAGGAAGAGAGCTTCTAGAGGCAGAGATATAGATATAATTGGTTGCCGCTTGGAGATTGTAATACAGCCTATTTCCATAGAATAGCAAATGGTTGTAGAGAAAATCTAATTTTTTTTCTTTGAAAAATGGAGATTCTGTGATTCAAGGGGATGAAGACTTGTTACAACATGCTACATATTTTTACAAAAATTTGTTTGGTCCAGTTGAGGACAGAGGTGTAAGACTAAGGGAAGATGTGTGGAACAAGGATGAGACGTTGGATGACAATGAAAGAGAAAACCTGGACAGGAGATTTACAATGGAAGAAGTAAAAAGTGTTGTTGATCAAATGGAAAAAAATAAAGCTGCATGTCCTGATGGAATTCCTATTGAATTCTATCAAGTGTGTTGGGAGATAATTAAGTTTGATATCATGGCTGTGTTTGATGATTTATTTGATCATAAGATTGATGTGGCCAGAATCAATTATGTCATTATCACTTTGATTCCAAAAGGAGAGGGGGCAGATAGAATACAAAAATTCAGACCTATTTTCCTATTGCAAGTTCTGTTTAAAATTTTCACCAAAACACTAACTGTCAGAGCTGCTCCAGTCATGGAAAAACTATTAGCCCAATGTCAAATAGCTTACATCAAAGGCAAATACATCACTGATGGAGTAATGTTGTGATACGTCTCCAACGTATCCATAATTTCTGATGTTCCATGCTTGTTTTATGACAATACTTACATGTTTTGCTTGCACTTTATAATGATTTCATGCATTTTCCGAACTAACCTATTAACAAGATGCCACGGTGCCAGTTCATGTTTTCTGTTTTTGGTTCCGAAAAGCTGTTCGGGCAATATTCTCGGAATTGGACGAAATCAACGCCAAAGATCTTATTTTTCCCGAAGCTCCGAACACCGAAGGAGAGTCGGAGGCGGGCCAGGGGCCACCACACGCCAGGGCTGCGCGGGCTCCACCCTGGTCGCGCCGGCCTATGGGGAGAGGCCCCAGGCGCCCTCCTGCGCTGCCTCTTCACCTATATAAGCCCTTTCGACCTAAAAACGCAATACCAATTGACGAAACTCGAGAAAGACTCCGGGCGCCGCCATCGCGAAACTCCAATTCGGGGACAGAACTCTCTGTTCCAGCACCTGCCGGACGGGGAAGTGCCCGGAAGCTATCTCCATCGACGCCACCGCCTCCATCATGCTCGTGAGTAGTTCCCCCATGGACTACGGGTTCTAGCAGTAGCTAGTTGGTATTCTCTCCTCCATGTACTTCAATACAATGATCTCATGAGCTGCCTTACATGATTGAGATTCATCTGATGTAATCGGTGTTGTGTTTGTTGGGATCCGATGGATGTTACATTATGATAGTCTATCTATAAAGTTTGTGAAGTTATTGTTGCTGCAATCTTGTTGTGTTTAATGCTTGTCACTAGGGCCGAGTGGCATGATCTTAGATTTAAGCTCTATACTTATTGCTTAGATTGTATCTACAAGTTGTATGCACATGTCACTGTCCGGAACCAAAGGCCCCGAAGTGACAGAAATCGGGACAACCGGAGGGGATGGCGGTGATGTGAGGATTACATGTTTTCACGGAGTGTTAATGCTTTGCTCCGGTACTCTATTAAAAGGAGTACCTTAATATCCAGTAGATTCCCTCGAGGCCCGGCTGCCACCGGCTGGTAGGACAAAAGATGTTGTACAAGTTTCTCATTGCGAGCACGTATGACTATATATGGAAAACATGCCTACATGATTAATGAATTGATATTCTTTCTTAATGCTTTGAATCCTATCAATTGCCCAACTGTAATTTGTTCACCCAACACTTGTCACTTATTGGAGAGTTACCACTAGTGTAGATCGCTGGGAACCCCGGTCCATCTCTCATCATCATATATTCGTTCTATATGTCATTGGAAGTAGTATCAACTATTTTCCGGTGCCATTGCTCATGTGTTACTGATATCGCTGCTGCGTTACTGTTACTATTGCTCTCATATTACTGCTACTTTCACATCACCCCTGTTGCTAGTGCTTTTCCAGGTGCAGCTGAATTGACAACTCAGTTGTTAAGGCTTATAAGTATTCTTTACCTCCCCTTGTGTCGAATCAATAAATTTGGGTTTTACTTCCCTCGAAGACTGGCGATCCCCTATACTTGTGGGTTATCAAGACTGTTTTCTGGCGCCGTTGCCGGGGAGGCATAGCTCTACTCATAAGTTCACCTGGGGAGTACACTCTACCTCTCTCTCTGTTTTGTTTTATTTTATTTTGTTTTTCTTAGTTTACTTTTGTTTAGTTTATTTGTGCTTAGTTTACTTCTGTCTAGTATTACTTTGCTTAGTTTCTTTTTGTCTTATTTTACTTTTCTCATATACCCAAAAATCCATAAAAATTTGAAAAACCAAAAAATTAAAAACTGCTGTTATGGGAGAACCTACGACCTATTTGGAGCTTATAGAATATTATAATAATTATAGAGAATCAAGAACTGGTAAAGTAATGAGTGTTGTGATAGAAAAATTGAATACAATTGCTAAAATTTTGCTTAAACGCCATGATATAAATTGTTGCTCTCAACAGGATACTAAACATCTGAAATTTCAATGTCGCTTTAGTGAAGAAGTTTTAATTAAGAACTATAATTGGAATAGCTATATTCATCTTGGGTTCGAAAAAGTAGAATAATTTGTCATATTTATGGGAGCCTCTGAGATAGAATCCTTCATGGCTAAAAATTATGAAACTTGTGTTGTTTGTAAGGACCTTAAAGATTATGTCTCTTCTATCCTTAATTTTTGCAATGAAAGTTACATTGATAATCCTTATATCATTGACTATAAAGAGAGACTCATTAATGCACAAGAATGCACTCACAATTTGCAGGAACCTGTGGAAGAAGAAATTGATGAACCTGAAAGCTCATTGGATGAAAAAGAGGAGGAAATTGATGAACCTGAAAGCTCATTGGATGAAAAAGAAGAGGAGAGTGATGAACAAAAGGAGGAAGAATGGATTAGCTACCCATGCCAACCTTCTAATGAGAGTAACTCTTTATCTCTTACACTATTTGATTGTCCTCCATGCTTACCGAAAGAGGTTGAATGTTATGTTCATGTGGATTCTCTTGAAATAGTACCTATGAGTAATACTTGTGAGAATAATTATGCTACTGTTATTTATGATAATCCATGCTACTTTGATAAATCTTATGATAATGCTTTGTTTGTGCTTGATGTCGAAATGCATGGTACTAAAGAGTTTTGCGTAGCAAATGTTTATGATAAGGCTCTAGATGATGGTCCTATGTTACTTGATAATATTAATTGTACTACTAATGAAAATGGGATTGGAGAATTCTTGACTTCATGTATGAGTCCCATATCTCTTGAGATTGATCAATCATCCTGTTATATTATTGATAAAAGTGGATTTGAAAGTTTTAATCCCACTATTTTTGAGCTTGATAAGAATTATGTGTTTATGGATCATGAGAAACATGCTTTATGTGATAGTTATATTGTTGAGTTTGTTCATGAAGCTACTGAAAATTATTATGAGAGAGGAAAATATGGTTGTAGAAATTTGCATGGTACTAAAATACCTCTCTACATGCTGAAAATTTTGAAGTTACACTTGTTCTATCTTCCTATGCTTGTTACTTTGCTTTTCATGAACTTGTTTATTTACAAGATTCCTATGCATAGGAAGCATGTTAGACTTAAATGTGTTATGGATTTGCCTTTTGATGCCCTCTTTTGCTTCAACTCTTATTTCTTGCGAGTGCATCATTAAAACTGCTGAGCCCATCTTAATGGCTATAAAGAAAGAACTTCTTGGGAGATAACCCATGTGTTTATTTTGCTACTATTTTGTTGTGTCTTGGAAGTTGTTACTACTGTAGCGACCTCTCCTTATCTTTATTTTATTGCATTGTTGTGCCAAGTGAAGCCTCTAATCGAAGGTTGATACTAGATTTGGATTTCTGCGCAGAAATAGATTTCTATCTGTCATGAATCTGGGCTGTTTTCCCTGTAGGTAACTCAGAAAAATATGAAAATTTACGTGCGTGTTCCTCAGATATGTACGCAACTTTCATTAGTTTTGAGTTTTCTGATTTGAGCAACGGAAGTACCTCTTTAAAATTCGTCTTTACTGGCTGTTCTGTTTTGGCAGATTCTGTCTCTGTTTTTTGCATTGTCTCTTGTGGACTTTAAGCAAGGCTTTCTAGACGTGGAGAGTTGTAGCTAATGTTTTATTGAGTTCTTGCAATGTGTCACTACAGGACCAAGGTGAATTCAAGTTTTTTGAGTACTAACCCCTCTAATGAAGTTTATAAGAAGTTTGGTGTGAAGGAAGTTTTCAAGGGTGAAGAGAGGAGGATGATATATGATCAAGAAGAGTGAAAAGTCTAAGCTTGGGGATGCCCCGTGGTTCATCCCTGCATATTTCAAGAAGACTCAAGCGTCTAAGCTTGGGGATGCCCAAGGCATCCCCTTCTTCATCAACTTATCAGGTTTCTTCTATTGAAACTATATTTTTATTCGGTCACATCTTATGTCCTTTACTTGGAGCGTCTGTGTGCTTTTATTTTTGTTTCTGTTTGAATAAGATCGGATCCTAGCAATCCTTTTTTGGGAGAGAGACACGCTCCGCTTTTTCATATGAACACTTGTTCTTCATTTTACTTTTAATGTTCAATGACAAAAGTTGGAAGCTACAACACTTATGGTTATTTGGTTGGAAACAGAAAATGCCTCATAATGACTTGGATAATTTGACATTTGGCAATTGTTTTGAGCTCTCAAGTAGATTAGGATTAAGTTTTTTCATGTAGTTTAAACCTATTATTGGAGAACTACCGTAGAGCTTGTTAAAATTGGTTTGCATGATTGGTCTCTCTTAAGGTCTAGATATTTTCTGGTAAAAGTGTTTGAGCAACAAGGAAGACAGTGTAGAGTATCATAATGCTTGCAATATGTTCTTATGTAAGTTTTGCTTTGTTCATACTTGTGTTTGCTTCAAATAGCCTTGCTAGCCTAAGCCTTGTATCGAGAGGGAATACTTCTCATGCATCCAAAATCCTTGAACCAACCACTATGCCATTTGTGTCCACCATACCTACCTACTACATGGTATTTATCCGCCATTCCAAAGTAAATTGCTTGATTGCTACCTTTAAATAATTCAAAATTTATTACCTCTGATTTGTGTCAATGTTTTATAGCTCATGAGGAAGTATGTGGTGTTTATCTTTCAATCTTGTTGGGCAACTTTCACCAATGGACTAGTGGCTTCATCCGCTTATCCAATAATTTTGCAAAAAGAGCTAGCAATGGGATTCCCAGTCCCAAATTAATTAACCAAAATAGACACTCCTCCATGGTATGTGATTGTTCGATGGCACCCGAAGGATTCGGTTAGCCATGGCTTGAGAAAGCAAAGGTGGGGAGGAGTGTCATCATAATAAAACTAAAATAAAAGGGCACTCCTTCATGGTATGAGATTGTTGGCGGGCACGAGGATTCGGTTAGCCATGGTTTGTGAAAGAAAGGTTGGAAGGAGTGCCACCCAAAAATAAAATAAAATGGGAGCCGCTCTTTGAAGGTTTGTCTGGCAAGGGGGTTAGAGTGCCCACTACCATTCGTTGACAACAACAAACACCTCTCAAAACTTTACTTTTATGCTCTCTTTATGTTTTCAAAACCAAAGCTCTAGCACAAATATAGCAACCAATGCTTCCCTCTGCGAAGGCCTTTCTTTTACTTTATGTTGAGTCAGTTTACCTACTTCCTTCCATCTTAGAAGCAAACACTTGTGTCAACTGTGCATTGATTCTTACATACTTGCTTATTTGGATTCATCATATTACTTTATGTTGACAATTATCCATGAGATATGCATGTTGAAAGTTGAAAGCAACTGCTGAAACTTATATCTTCATTTGTGTTGCTTCGATGTCTTTACTTTGAATTTATTGCTTTATGAGTTAACTCTTGTGCAAGACTTTTGATGCTTGTCTTGAAAGTACTCTTCATGAAAAGTTTTGCTATATGTTATCTATTTGTTAGCAACTATAGATCATTGCCTTGAGTCACTTCATTCATTTCATATGCTTTGTAATAGTATGATCAAGGTTATGTAAGTAGCATGTCACTAGAGAAATTATTCTTTTTATCGTTTACCTACTCGAGACGAGTAGGAACTAAGCTTGGGGATGCTGATACGTCTCCAACGTATCCATAATTTCTGATGTTCCATGCTTGTTTTATGACAATACTTACATGTTTTGCTTGCACTTTATAATGATTTCATGCATTTTCCGGAACTAACCTATTAACAAGATGCCACAGTGCAGTTCCTGTTTTCTGCTGTTTTGGTTCCAGAAAGGCTGTTCGGGCAATATTCTCGGAATTGGACGAAATCAACGCCAAAGATCTTATTTTTCCGGAAGGCTCCGAACACCGAAGGAGAGTTGGAGGCGGGCCAGGCCACCACACGCCCGGGCCGCGCGGGCTCCACCCGGCGCGCCGGCCTATGGGGAGGAGGCCCCAGCGCGCCCTCTGCTGCCTCTTGCCTATATAAGCCTTTCGACCTAAAAACGCAATACCAATTGACGAAACTCGAGAAAGACTCCAGGGCACCGCCGCCATGCGAAACTCAATTCGGGGACAGAACTCTCTGTTCGGCACCCTGTGGACGGGGAAGTGCCCCGGAAGCCATCTCCATCGACGCCACCGCCTCCATCATGCTCCGTGAGTAGTTCCCCCATGGACGGGTTCTAGCTGTAGCTAGTTGGTATTCTCTCCTCCATGTACTTCAATACAATGATCTCATGAGCTGCCTTACATGATTGAGATTCATCTGATGTAATCGGTGTTGTGTTTGTTGGGATCCGATGGATGATACATTATGATAGTCTATCTATAAAGTTTGTGAAGTTATTGTTGCTGCAATCTTGTTGTGTTTAATGCTTGTCACTAGGGCCCGAGTGGCATGATCTTAGATTTAAGCTCTATACTTATTGCTTAGATTGTATCTACAAGTTGTATGCACATGTCACTGTCCGGAACCAAAGGCCCCAAATGACAGAAATCGGGACAACCGGAGGGATGGCGGTGATGTGAGGATTACATGTTTTCACGGAGTGTTAATGCTTTGCTCCGGTACTCTATTAAAAGGAGTACCTTAATATCCAGTAGATTCCCTCGAGGCCCGGCTGCCACCGGCTGGTAGGACAAAAGATGTTGTACAAGTTTCTCATTGCGAGCACGTATGACTATATATGGAAAGCATGCCTACATGATTAATGAATTGATATTCTTTCTTAATGCTTTGAATCCTATCAATTGCCCAACTGTAATTTGTTCACCCAACACTTGTCACTTATTGGAGAGTTACCACTAGTGTAGATCACTGGGAACCCCGGTCCATCTCTCATCATCATATATTCGTTCTATATGTCATTGGAAGTAGTATCAACTATTTTCCGGTGCCATTGCTCATGTGTTACTGATATCTGCTGCGTTATTACTATTGCTCTCATATTACTACTACTTTCACATCACCCCTGTTGCTAGTGCTTTTCCAGTGCAGCTGAATTGACAACTCGGTTGTTAAGGCTTATAAGTATTCTTTACCTCCCCTTGTGTCGAATCAATAAATTTGGGTTTTACTTCCCTCGAAGACTGCCGCGATCCCCTATACTTGTGGGTTATCATGTTGCTGCAAGATGTCCTGAGAGAGAGCAAATTCAGGAAACAACAGGGGGTAGTGTTGAAGATAGATTTTGAGAAAGCATATGACAAAGTTAACTGGAATTTTCTGTTTGACTGCTGCTCCCAGAAAGGCTTCAGTGATAACTGGATGGTTTGGATAAAAAAAATTGGTAACCAATGGTACTCTGAGCATGAAAGTTAATGATAAAATTGGTCCTTATTTCTCTAGCCACAAAGGTGTTAGGCAAGGTGATCCATTTGCTCCTTTTCTGTTCAACATGGCTGCAAACAGTTTGTCCAAAATGGTTACCCTAGCACAGCAAAGTGGTCTCATCACAGGTTTGGCTAGTAATGTGGTGGAAAATGGTATTGCTATCCTCCAATATGCTGATGACACTATCCTTCTCATCCAAGATAATGAAGAACAAGCTGTGAATCTGAAACTTATCCGGTACATTTTTGAATCAATGTCTGGCTTGAAGATTAACTTTGAAAAGAATGAGGTTATGATGATTCTAGAGGATGATTTGAAAGCACATAATTTTGCCTCCCTGTTCAATTGTCAGCAAGGGAGTTGGCCTATAAAATATCTAGGCACTCCTGTGTGTGCCTGGAAACCATCTGTTGCTGAAATGAGATTTCTGGGGGATAAAACAAAGAAAAAATGGGTGGATGGATGGGAAATACAATGTCCATTGGTGGGAGAGTGATTAATATTGATGCATGTCTATCAAGCATTGCTGTTTATCAGATGTGAATGAGATTGCTCCATAAAACAAATATTGAACAGATGGATAAGTCCATTAGAACTTTCTTTTGGGCTGGGAGTGCAGAGAAAAAGAAATATCACTTTGTGAAGTGGAAATGGATCTGTAAACCCAAGCAAAAAGGTGGTTTGGGTATAAAAAATGTTCACAAGTTCAATATTAGTTTGATGTGAAAATGGTGGTGGAAATTGGAGAATGGCTCAAGCCGTTGGCAAAAATTAATGAAAGCAAAATATTTGACACATGGTGGTGTTTTCTTCACAAAAAGAAGACCTGGAGATTCTCCTCTGTGGACTGATATGCTACAGGTCAAACAAATCTATCTGGCTGGTAGAAGGATGAATGTGGGGAATGGTAGAGATACAAGTTTCTGGTGTGATTCTTGGTGTGATCAGGTACCACTAAAAGATAGATTTCCAGTCATTTATGATATCTGTAATGAACTGGAGGTATCTGTGGCTGAGGTAGCTGCCATGCATTGGAACTTCTCCTTCAGGAGATGGATGACCCCTGACCTGGCTTGGCAAATTCATAGGTTGCATCAAATTATGGCTCCCACCATACTCACAGATGCACATGACAGAGCTATCTGGAAATGGACAAAAAGTGGAAAGTTTTCTGTTAAGTCTATTTATAATCATTTGTTTGGAGCAGGCCTGGACAGATCCTTTAAACACCTCTGGAAGAGTAAGATCCCTTTGAAAATTAAAATTTGGCTTTGGATGATCTGGCATAATACCATTGCTACAAAGGACAACCTGCTGAAGAGGAACTGGCAAGGAGGAGAAACTTGTCAATTTTGCGCTTGCGATGAAACCATTTCTCATCTATTCTTTTCCTGCCAAGCTGCTAAGTTTGTGTGGAGTGCTGTGGGGGAATTGATTGGGGCCCCTTCCAGACCTGGGTTCTTCACACAATTTTTCTGGTGGCTCCCCCAATTCTTGCCTGCTAGCAGAAACACGCAAATTCCGGGGTTGGCTGCAATCTGTTGGGCCATTTGGAAACTCCGAAATCGTGCTTGTTTTGAGCATAAACTGATCAGTAATCCTGGGGAGTTAATCAGTTACTCTACTGTCTTCATGAAATATTGGGCAGGTCTACATGGGGAGAAAGATGTTGATGATCTACAGGCGGGTGCAGATGGTCTGTTGCGGCTTGCTAGCGTGACCACCTATGGCGCTGCTGCTCCTCAAGATGGCCCTCGATGTGTGCAACGCCCGCTGCGAATCAATGATGCAAACCTGGAAACTAGCGCTGTCGATATGGACCTGAAAGAACAAGATTGATGGCATCTTCCCCCTCTTTACCTGGAATGGTTTTAGTTTATAGCTAGTCTTTCGTTTTGTGCTGCTGGTGCTGTGCCTCCGGGGCAGTCTTTATATTTCTATATTGTGTGTCGTTAGCATTAGCGGTGACTGTAATAGTTTAAACTTTAGCTGTTCTTGCTTTCTCATGCGTGGCATGATACTCTGTTTCGTTATCCTTGGGTAATGAAATCCGGCCAATTTGGTCGTTTGGAAAAAAAAAAGAATCGGGAGCAAGTAAGAAGCGTGAAAGTTCAATGTCCCACCACACGAAACACTGGTGTATCCTAGCTTACTGAGACAAATTCCGTCAAGTAACAATGAAACATAGGCATCCAACGGCGAATAAAGAAACTTTTCCATGAATTAAAAACAAGCACAATAGCATGTAGACTGTATATAAATACATATGTGTATGTGTAGCCTGTGGTAGAATTGACATATAAATGTTCCTCGACCCAGGTGATATAGGTAAGTACATACATGCACAATTATGTGGAAGCACAAGTAAAGCCCCGAAAGCAGAGTCGTCAGCATAAATAGTAACATGCCTTGCATAGGCTGTTTATTCCTGGGTCGCATCTTATGCCTTGCCAGACTCCTCGCAGCCTGGTGGCTTGAAGGCGATGAAGCTGACGCACTGCACCTGACGGATGTTGTCAAAACCGATGATGCGGACATAGGCGTCAGGGTACTCCTTCTTGACCTCGTCCACCTCCTTGAGGACCTGGGCGGCGTCAGTGCAGCCGAACATGGGCAGCTTCCACATTGTCCAGTACCTGCCGTCATAGTATCCGGGAGTGCTGCCGAACTCACGGAAGATGAAGCCAACCTTGCTGAACTCCAAGCAGGGAACCCATTTGGAGCGGATCAAAAAGTCGATCTGCTTCAGGAGGGCCTCGGGCGAGAGCGGTGGCAGGTAAGATAGGGTCTCGAATTTCTTGATGCCCTCAATCGGCCACACCTGAATTGTTGAAAAACACACGCTCAACTCAATACTTGATGCTAAGTGAATTTTTTTCTTTTGAGGGAACAGCAACCATTTGCTGCTCTTTTAATAAAGTGAATTCCAGTTTAAACCTCTACTCGTGCATTTGTGACACTAATTACACTATCTCGTCTAGATTACAAATTTTGGAGTCTATTATGCAAGGTGTGAAGTGATGATTAAGACTTCAAAATATTAGGACAAAGACAATTAATTGAACATATGGTGAAGAAAAGGTTGGACAAGATCATGCCAGCCTTATCTAACAGAACATACATAATGCTAAAATGGAGATAAACCCATGTTCGAAGTTTTCTAGGAGGTGAACTTCGGTAAAATGTTCACTAAAGAGGATAATATGTATGTTTCACTAATGCAGAATTATGGAATAAAAAGTGAAGTTCACTTTTTTTTATACATTTTCAGTCCTATAATATACAGAGCTGTCTTAGTACAGTATTTACAAATTGAGAGGTTTAAACAAAGGGAGTCACTCAAACCTTGCAATGCTAAGTGAAATGGACGGACGAGAAAACTCATGTGTTTCGTTTAAAAATTTCCATACCTGCATGCATCTGATCCTTCCACCATTGCTGACGCTGCTGAGGCTGGCGGCGCTGCGGCGGCTGACTGGGAGGCCCGCGGTGGACTTGAGGCCCTGGAAGGGTGCGACGGTGGTGGCCGAGGAAGCCATCACGGTGGGAGCCATGGTGTTGGAGGGGAGCAGGAGGCAGGCTGTTGAGGCCCCCATTACCGGGTCACCCAGGGTATATATAACCATGTGTTCAACCCCGTTTCTTTCTTACAGGATGTGGAAGGGGTGGTTGTCGTTCGCCTGCTGCCTTTTTTCCTTATCCCCGTGGATCAGTGGAAGAGGCATGGCCGTCGGATGCATTGTGCGTGCTGAAAGTTTCAGTCGTACATGTCACTGGTTATGGTCGCCACATATCCGTTTTTCCAACTTTGCATGTTTTTCTTTTCATTTCATCCTGCGGTAGGTAAGGCTTGAAAGATGCTTCCTGTATTTATTTGACGTTGTAACTTGAGTGGTACAGGAAAAATCGTCAACATATATCCTCCTTATCATGTAAATGAGCTTGTTAACAAATCATCCCAGCTAATTCTGATTTTAATTTAGTGTACCTTTGATTCTCCTTGTAAAAAAAATTGTTGTCTGTTTTCCCATCTGACTCGAAGACAAAGTTGCTAATAATACATGTTTTTTAACTTGGTTTTAAAAACTTACTCGACCTTGGTAGGTTTTTATTTATAACCGACCTCGATAATGTCTACTGGAGAGTAAGCTTGGAATATGAACCGACAATGAACCCATTTTATCTGTGTCAGGCCACTCCGGCTAAAGACTTTGAGAAATGCGGATGGTCCAAAATTTTCAAGATATTGTTGATATAAGGAAGTGTGGTTTTCAATTTACTTGACTAGGCCACTGCAGTTAGCTAATTTACGGAAATTGACAGCTAGATCAGTGGGGTCTTGATTTTTCCGCTCTTAATAATTATGGCGTTGGAGACGGTTTAGAAAAGCGACTCTAGTTTGACCCCAGGATTTTCTAGAGTGCTGGTTTTTTGTCAAACCTTCCAGGTTTTTCTAGCCCTCCAGATTTTGTCCAACTAGATTTTTTGGACCTCCATTTTTTGCTAATTTCAGCTTGCGCTTTTTCTGAGCAGTCTAGGTGTTCATGCACCGCTCGGACATCTCCGTAGTATCACAGACTGTTGGGGGGATGGCCCCCCGGTAGGCCAAATGCTTGGCAATTTTTCCCTATTTTAGCTATCAAGATACCGGTTTAAAGATTAATCCGGATAGCCAAGTTAAGCTGGCTAGCGCCAAGTGAAAGCATACCGGTATCCCTGGAGGGGTATACCGGAATGCGGTTAACTGGAGAAGAGGCCGGAGTACCGGCAGGGGCTCAACTGTAGCATGTTGGCATTCTGGTCAAAGATTCCATAAGGACAAGAGGACAAAGATGAGCGAAGCACATCAGCTTTAATCAAAGCTCTGAAGCCAAAGCAGAAGGTGATGTAAAAGCTACCGGACGAGGTCATCGCTCCCTGATTAAAGATAGAATTGGTGTCATTGAGACTAAAGAAGCTTTATAAAGTAGCTTAGCTCATCAAAGATGCCATTAGGGTTTCTTCCCTTGTAAGCCACCTTCTCCCCTATATAAGGAGAGGATGGACCGACGGTTCACCAGTTTACAGTCGAGCATGATAGAGGTGTTCACCTTGTAGTCTATACGTTCTTCAACCTCTAGCCAAGGGCCAAGTTCAATAATCTATACTGGAATTTCTTCCCATATCCTTTCCCTTGTTACCAAAACCCCCCCTCGAATCCTCTAGCGCACATTCGACTTCAACTTAAGCCATCCTATGGCATCTGTTTGTTCACCATGATGACACAGACATATCAATAACTCTCGCTTCATTTCTTTAACATGGACCACATAATTATCACAATTACAAACAGACAAAAATGCATCCACAACAGTCCATAAACCGATCTGGTTACAAAATGTGCAGGATCGGAATAAACAACGATTTCAAGATTTTGAATTAAGATGAATAAAAATGTTAAGAAATCACGAGACTCTAACATCACCGATGTATTGGAATTATCCGTTGGCATTCAACACATATTAGATGGACTTGAAATTGATCCAATAAGCGTCTTTAGGTTAGTTTGGAACAAGGCAACCAATTTGCTCGACCACCATAGGCCTCTTTTCTCTCATCCCTCACCAGCTAGCACCCCCGCCCCCATTCTTTTATCGTGTTCCTAGTCAGGAAAGATTGCCCAGGGTGCATGCTTTTGGGAACCCGCAAAGAAGGGATCTAGCAACGAGCTGCATGAGAACATGTTGAATGATCTAGAACCTCATAGAATTTCCCATATCCATGATCCTCGGAGATAGTCAACAAGACATGGGTGGTATTTCGAGTCGGGTTGGCCTCGTCGGTTCACCCGCGTGGTGGGACTCACTGGTAGTCAACTTTTGCGTTGGAAGGATAGATCGCTCCCTTTCAGGCGGTGAGATCTAGGGTGATTTTCATGTCTCGTTTAGGGTCTAGATGCCTTCAACACTGCCATAATGAACCATTTGTGTTCCTAACTTTGAGTCGGTTGATACGTCCAAAACGTATATACTTTCCCGAACACTTTTGCTATTGTTTTGCCTCTAATTTGTGTATTTTGGATATAACTAACACAGACTAACGCTGTTTTCAGCAGAATTGCCCTGGTGTCTCGTTTTTGTGCGAAATTCAACTTTCGGAAAATCCCGAAATTTATGTCAAAGGGCTTATTTTTTCAGAAGATTCACGGAGCAGAAGGGCACCAGGGGGCCCACGGCCCACACCATGGGCCAGCGCGGCCTAGGAGGGGCGCGCCGCCCTATGGTGAGGCCGCTCGGCCAGCCTCTGACGCCCCCTCTAGACTATTTAAGGGTTTCGATCTAAAAACGCGAGACGGAAGTCGAAGTCGCCGAAGCCATCCAGCCGCCGCCATCGCGAAACTCCGTCTCGGGACCAGAAACTCCGTTCGGCACTCCACCGGGACGGGAATTGGAGGAGATCATCGCCATCATCACCACCGACGCCTCTCCATCGACCAGCAATGTTTTCCCCATCCATGTGTGAGTAATTCCCCGCTGTAGGGTGAAGGGGATGGTAGGGATTGGATGAGATTGGTCATGTAATAGCATAAGATTGTTAGGGCATAGTGTCTAGTGTCCGTAATTGGTACTTTGATGATATTGTTGCAACTTGTTATGCTTAATGCTTGTCACTAGGGCCCGAGTGACATGATCTCAGATCTGAACATGTTATTGTTTCATGATGATATTCATTATTTTATGATCTTACCTGTAAGTTGTATACACATGTCGCTGTCCGGAACCCGAGGTCCCAAAGTGACAAATTGGGACAACCGGAGGAAGGCGTGATGTGAGGATCACATGTGTTCACGGAGTGTTAATGCTTTGCTCCGGTGCTCTACTAAAAGGAGTACCTTAATTTCCAGTAGATTCCCTAGAGGCCCTGCCACCGGCTGGTAGGACAAAAGATGTTGTGCATGTTTCCCATTGCGAGCACGTACGACTAAATATGGAACACATGCCTATGGATTGCTTAGTACTTGGATACCGTTTTATTTCTATCTGCAAATGCCCTACTTTGATTGTTACATGAGTTTCTCTCATCCATGCAACGCCCGTCATCCATCCCTGTGCCTCTGATTTTAATCCCGTTGTTTCTGTAATCACTGCTGTCTTTGTTACACCTTCTGAGATTTCACTCTACTGCTATAAAACTATTACTACTGATAAACTCTTGCGAGCAAGTTTGTTTCCAGATGCAGCTGAATTGACAACTCTGATGTTAAGGCTTTCAAGTATTCTTTGGCTCCCCTTGTGTCGAATCAATAAATTGAGTTTTACTTCCCACGAAGACTGTTGCGATCCCCTATACTTGTGGGTCATCAAGACTATTTTCTGGCGCCGTTGCCGGGAGCATAGCTTTATTTGGAAGTTCACTTGGATTGATATTGTTCGCTGCAAATTCTCCATCATGGGTAAATCTCGCGATCCTAAAGTCGCCATATTACCATCCACTACAAGAAAAGGTACAACTCTGAGTACCTCTGCTGCTCTTGATTCACCTTCTGTGATAAGTCAACTTGTTTCACCACCACAAGCTTCACATGCTGGTACTTCTGCTGAATCTGAAAACTCCTATAATTTTGATGATGCTTCTGTTGTGCTTGATGATAGTGGTTCATTGGGATCTTTTCTAGATGCTACAATTGCTAGGTCTAGACAAATTGAAAATACTGAAACTCGTAATGAAAATATTGCTACACATGTTAATTCACCCGAGTCTGTTGAATACTCTAGTGATGATCCTGATGAGGATTATGTGGAACTTGATGATGATTTTATTGATAAATGCAATGCTACTACTGATGCAAGAAAAATTAAAAGTTTCTTGCACAACATACTATTAGATATAAGCTATCTCCTGATCCTAAATTTGCCACATCTCCTATAAACATAAAGGATAAGGATTATGATTTTTCTCTTGATCTATCTCATATAGCTATTGTTGAGAAAACACCCTTTGTGGTACTGAAAAAGAAAGTGTTGTGGAACACATGAATGAACTTTCTACTTTGAGTAGCTTGTTTTCTGATGATGTCAAGATGCGTACTTATTTTGTTGCTAAATTTTTCCTTTCTCATTAAAGGATGATGCTAAAACTTGGTATAATAGTTTGCCTCCTGGTTCTATTGATAGTCCAAGTGGTTTGCTTGATGTTTTCTTTCGGAAATACTTTCCTGCTAGTGCTTAACATATTGCTTTGCAGAAAATTTATAGCTTTGACCAGGATGATGGAGAGAAATTGCCTGAAGCATGGGCAAGATTTTGTTCTCTTATCAGAGCTCGACCTGGACATGAATTGGAAAAGCATGATTTACTTGATATATTTTATAGTGGACTAACCATTGAGTCTAGGGCATACCTGGATAGTTGTGCTGGTTGTGTTTTCAGGAATAGAACTCCAGACGAAGTGAAGAATTATTGGCTAAAATAGGCCGGAATCATGATGATTGGACTACACCTGACCGACGCCAATATTGAAGAAGAGGGGTTTGATTAAATTAAATGATGAAGATATGAGGGAAGCCAAGAAATCTCTTAAGGAGAAAGGTATTAAATCTGAAGATGTGAAGAACTTACCTCCCATAGAAGATTTATGCAAGATAATTCCCCCTTCACCCATGATTGAGGTAAATTCTCTTCAACTCTTTACTAGGGAAGATATTTCGTATTCAAAACCTCCTGCTCAATGCTTAGATGAGTTTGATAATTATATTGTTAAGCAAGAAAATTTTAATATGAGAGTAGATAATCATTTAATGGAAAATTCTCAAGCTATTAGTAATTTGCATGATATTGTGGAGAGAACCTCCAATGATGTTAAGATGTTTGTTAAACATTTTCATATGGTTCAAACTCAAATTGATCAACTCACTAAAGTGCAAAATTACTTGTTAAAAAATAGTTCTAAAGAAAAACATGCTTATGAAGTAACAACTAGAGGCGGTGTTTCTACTCAGGATCCTCTATATCCTGAGGGGCATCCCAAAAGAGTTGAACAAAATTCTCAACGAATTGAACCTAGTGCTCCTTCTAAGAAAAAAGAAGAAACATAAAAATGTTGTAGAATCCTCTAAACCTATTAATGATCCTAATAGTATTTCTATTTCTGATGCTGAAACTGAAAGTGGTAATGAACATGATAAGGATAAGGATAATAATGATGCTTCTGATAAAGAAGAGATTGAAGATGAACCTGAAAAGCATGCTAAAAATAAAAAGTATACTAAAGAAGATTTTACTGCTAAGAAACATGGTAATGAAAGAGAACCGTGGGTTCAAAAGCAAATGCCTTTTCTGCTAAGAAACTAAAATCAAAGGAAGAAGAACACTATAATAAATTTTGTGATTGGATGAAACCTTTATTCTTGCAAATCCCTTTGACTGTTGCTATTAAATTGCCTCCTTATTCAAAGTATATGAAAGATATTGTTTCTAACAAAAGGAAAATTTCTAATGAGGAGATTTCCACTATGCTTGCTAATTACTCTTTCAATGGCAAAGTTCCAAAGAAGTTGGGCGACCCAGGTATACCGACTATTCCTTGTTTTATCAAGAACAATTATGTTAGAACTGCTCTATGTGATTTGGGAGCAGGTGTTAGTGTTATGCCTTTTTCTCTTTACAAGAGACTTTATTTAGATAAGTTGATACCGACTGATATATCTTTGCAAATGGCTGATAAATCTACCGCTATTCCTGTTGGTATATGTGAGGATGTTCCTGTTCAAGTTACTAATGCTTGATATTAACTGATTTTGTTGTGTTGGAAATGCCTGAAGATGATAATATGTCTATTATTCTTGGGAGACCTTTTCTTAACACCGCAGGGGCTGTTATTGATTAAAATAAAGAAAAAGTTACTTTCAATGTTGATGACAAGGAGCATACCATTTATTTTCCCAAGATGATTGATAAAGTGTGTGGAGTTAATACAATTTCTAATGTGAGAACTATCAAAGTGGGAGCTATTGATTGTCCTATATATGAGCCTAAAGAAGGATATCAAAATATTATGATTGGATCCATATCAATACAATTCAAGGTAACATGATTGATTTGAGGTTTATTTCTTCTTATGCTATGTAAGATTTATTTGGTGGCAAGACTTGATCAACCTTGTTAACAAATACATTTTATATGCATAGAGGAACTAAACAACATTTCTTTCTTCCTCCACTTGTTCTACTTGCCGTAGCACTAATTGTTTTGCAAAGTTCTTTAGTCAATTAGAGATTTCAAAATCTTTTTCTGCCCAGTAATAATAAATTTAATACCCTGAAATGTGCATTTTTCAAAGTTTTCAAAAATTCACAAAAATTATACCGTTGGTCTTATTTTTCGAAGAGGCACTGGGAGCACCGGGATGACCAGTGGGGCACCCCAGGGCTGCACCCCACCAGCCGGCGCGGCCAGCAAGGGGGGCACGCCACCCTGTTGTGTGGGCCCCTCCTTGCCCCACTAAGTCATCTCTTCCTCCCATCTCACTCTCTCTCCCGAAAAAAATCGCACCAGCTTTCTCTCACTCGCGTTTTTGCTCAAGAGCTCAGGATTTCTCGATCTCTTTGCTCAGCCCAGATTTCTGTCTGAAAATTGGCACATTTGCTCTTCGGTATGTGACTCCTCCGATTATCCAAGTAGAATTTTGTTTGGTTGAGTATATCTTAAATATTTTGCTGCTGTAGGTAACATGTTTAGTGAGCTTGCATGCTTGTTTTAAGTTGTAAGAATTAGTTTTGATGCATGTTTAGTACTCTAGCAAGTTCCTATAGTAGTTTCCCTCAATTATATGTCACCAAATCAAATTTTATAATGTTTGTTGAAAAATTTCAGAAAAGGAAGATGGATAACTATAACTTTGGAGAAGTGTTTGAAAGAGAGACGACAAGCACGGGGAGGCCCTCAAGGTCATCCACTCGGATTAGACGATCCTATAATGAGGATGTCATCGCACCGAGCTTCGAAGCCGAAGAGGACAATGGAGTCCCTAACGCTTCATCTTTTCCATGTTATATCTTTTTGAGTAATGCAGGGTTGCTGGATGATTTCTTGGTCCTCGTCGGTAATGTGGGCTTAACCGCCTATATGGAAGATGAGAGGGATCAATACTACATGCTAACTAAAATCTTTGTTGAGAGCTTTCAGTTTAACAACAAGCACTATCAACCATCAGTTGCATTCAGGATTTATGGTAATCCTATTACTATGAAGTTGAAGGATTTTTGTACTGCATTGGATATTGCCCCTGTAGGTACAGCGAAGAAGATCGAGAATAATCTCAATGCTTTGCTGGAGCTCTATCGAGGAGTCACCAATGATGATTGCCGCACCATTCAGCGCGGCAAGATAAGAAACATTAAACTTCCTGCCATTAGATATTTTGCTTATTACCTTGCTACTAGCATTCTTGGTAGGGAGAACACTAGCAATATTTCTAGTTATCATCTTGCTTTCCTAGTTGCTGCACTTACTGGAGAGACACCTTATCATCTTGGTGCTCTTGTTTCTCGCCGTTTGTCTAACAAGGGGCCTATTTTTGGAGGAATTGTTGCATCACACATTTTAGCATATCTAGATCTTCCTCTTGACCCTACTGATGTGAAATTAACTCCTATAAGGCTTGATATTGCTGCTATGAAGAGTCATCAATTTGTTACAACTGACTCTAGTTTAGATAATATGGTCTATAGAATGTTGTTTTTGACGGGGATGAGAGGGAAATCCCTTTGACGCAGCCAGATTTGTTCAGTATTCACAGGAAACCGTGGTCGCGCTCTAAGGAGGAGGTGGATGAGCAACTGAAGATACATGGCTTCCACCAGCAGCATGACTCCGAGGACACCGAGCCCTCCTACGACTACACCGTCACGTATCCTGGTGCTTCTTCCAGCACATACCCAGAACAGGATCCATCTTCGTCGTACTACGGAGGTGCTACTTCATGGGCACCATGGGATTGAACTCCACTTAGGCCAAAAGCCTAAGCTTGGGGGAGGTATACCGGCATCACTCATTCTTTGCATATTATGATTGCTGGATACTTGTACATACTTGTTTAGCTTCTTAAAGTGGTTTTCTAATAAGAGGGAGATGATATTTGGGGAAGTGCTGCCTGAAAACAGATTCTGGACTGATACCAAAAAAATTCTCAAAAACAGCCAGAACGTTATTTTGCGAAGCCAATTTTTTTGCATGTTCCCCAGGTTGTTATCTAACTTTCATTAGTTGAACACTTTTCGAGCTGAGCAGCGGAAGAATTTCTTAAAAATTTATTACTGTACTGCTGTCAAGTTTGACGAATTCCTGCTGGTTTGTGTTTATGTGGCTCTTCTAGTTTTCATTTTCTTGCTCTTGTTTTGTTTCTTTCCTAAAACACAAAAAGACCAAAAATATTTTTGTTGTTTCGTTTCTTGCTCTTATTTTTCTTAATTTGCTATCATTGGTTTGCTATAAGAAAATCCAAAAAGATTTTGCTTTGTTTGCTTGTTTTCTTTTGTTCTTGTTTCCAATTCAAAAACACCAAAAATATTTGCTGTTCTTCTTTGGTTTTGTAAAGTTCATTATGGAGTTCAATGGTCTTCGGTGGCTGGAGCGTGGTTTTCATTTCATATTATAAGCTACACAAGTGAAAGGCAATAATGACGATCTACGACAATTCGACTGTGGTGAGAGGCTGGTATGAACTCTATTTGTTTTCATTTTTGTACATATACTCATCCATGTGAGCATGCTTAGTTGGTTCATGTGAGTTATATGTCATTTAAGAAAGTCTAGTAGTTCATGATCTCTCATGTTTAGCTCCAGTTTATTAATATGAGTAGCATGTCATAGATGTTTGCTTGCATTGTTTTATTCATAAATAGGTATGACATTGTGGTATCCTCCTCTGAATAATTCATTTGAATCGACTTGGCACATGCTCACGCATGCAATGACTGAACAAAAGTCAATTAAGCCTCGATAATTTACTTTGCCTCAGAGTTCTTGTATCACTCTTATGCATCCGTTAATTTATTTTGCCGCAAGCATGATTATGACAGTTACTGCTCTCTTGATTGTCGCTCCCCAATCTATTGCTAGCCTTCACTTGTACTGAGTGGGAACGCTACTCGTGCTTCCAAACCCCTGAAAACCAAGTTATTCCAAAGTGTCCACCATAAATACCTATGCATGGCATTTCAAACCATTCCAAGTAAATTCATGCGCTACCTTTAAACCTTCAAAATGCTTCTCAATTTGTGTCAATGTTTTATAGCTCATGAGGAAGTATGTGGTGTTTATCTTTCAACCTTGTCATTTACTTTTGATAGACTTTCATAATAAGAGCTGGCAACGGGGTTCCCAGCCCCAATTAATCAAACTTCATTCTCTTCACATGTTTTGCCCTGATTCATCAGTAAGCAACTTAATTTTGCAAATAGACACTCCTCCATGGTATGAGATTGATGGAAGGCACCCAAGGATTCGGTTAGCCATGGCTTGTGTAAGCAAAGGTTGGGGGGAGTGTCACCTATAATAAAACTAAAGTACGTGTGTAAACAAAAGAGAAGAGAGATGATCTACCTTGCTGGTAGAAATAACGTCCTTCATGGGAGCCGCTCTTGAAAGTCTGGTTGACGAGGTAGTTGGAGTACCCATTACCATTCGTTGACAACAACAAACACCTCTCAAAACAATTTTACTCCTGTTTTAAAAATGAAAAGCTCTAGCGCATGTTAATCCCTGCTTCCCTCTGCGAAGGGTCAATCTTTTACTTTTATGTTGAGTCACCATCCTTTCTTTGAGCACTTTCTTGAGAGCACAACTGTCATTCTTAGTATAATATGCTTGTCCCAAAATGTGATTAACTATGGTATAACTTTGATGCTTTTATCTTTGACAATCTCTACTTCTAGTCTTTCCATGAACTTCGAAGGTGTCCGAGCATTTATATTTTGCTGTACAAATACGGGCAAGCGAGATACCACTTTATCATAACCTTTTATGAACATTGCAATCCTGCTGATAGACATGGTTCATGATGCTTATTATTAATTTTTTGGTATCTTTTCCATGATTGACATAGCTATTTGATGATTTTATTTGCATGTATCTTATTATGAATTGCCTAAGTACTTGTCCATATCATGAGAATATTTACATCATATGAACAAATGTGTTCGTGAAAGTTCTTTTATCGCACTCAGTTGTTAACTGAATTACTTGAGGACAAGCAATAAGCTAAGCTTGGGGGAGTTGATACGTCCAAAACGTATCTACTTTCCCGAACACTTTTGCTATTGTTTTCCCTCTAATTTGTGTATTTTGGATACAACTAACACGGACTAACGCTGTTTTCAGCAGAATTGCCCTGGTGTCTCGTTTTTGTGTAGAAATTCAACTTTCAGGAAAATCCCCGAATTTATGTCAAAGGGCTTATTTTTCAGAAGATTCACGGAGCCAGAAGGGCAGGCCGGGGGCCACGGCCCCCACACCATGGGCCGGCGCGGCGTAGGAGGGGGCGCGCCGCCCTATGGTGAGGCCGCCTCGGCCAGCCTCTGATGCCCCCCTCTAGACTATTTAAGGGTTTCGATCTAAAAACGCGAGACGGAAGTCGAAGTCGCCAGAAGCCATCCAGAATGCCGCCACCATCGCGAAACTCCGTCTCGGGACCAAACTCCGTTCTGGCACTCCACCGGGATGGGGAATTGGAGGAGATCATCGCCATCATCACCACCGACGCCTCTCCATCGACCAACCATGTTTCCCCCATCCATGTGTGAGTAATTCCCCCACTGTAGGCTGAAGGGGATGGTAGGGATTGGATGAGATTGGTCATGTAATAGCATAAGATTGTTAGGGCATAGTGCCTAGTGTCCGTAATTGGTACTTTGATGATATTGTTGCAACTTGTTATGCTTAATGCTTGTCACTAGGGCCCGAGTGCCATGATCTCAGATCTGAACATGTTATTGTTTCATGATGATATTCATTGTTTTATGATCTTACCTGCAAGTTGTATACACATATCGCTGGCCGGAATCCGAGGCCCCAAAGTGACAGAAATTGGGACAACCGGAGGGGCGGTGATGTGAGGATCACATGTGTTCACTGAGTGTTAATGCTTTGCTCCGTGCTCTTAAAAGGGGTACCTTAATTTCCAGTAGATTCCCTAGAGGCCCGGCTGCCACCGGCTGGTAGGACAAAAGATGTTGTGCAAGTTTCTCATTGCGAGCACGTACGACTAAATATGGAACACATGCCTATGAATTGCTTAGTACTTGGATACCGTTTTATTACTATCTGCAAATGACCTACTTTGATTGTTACATGAGTTTCTCTCATCCATGCAACGCCCGTCATCCATCCCTGTGCCTACAGTATTTTAATCCTGATGTTTCGTAATCACTCTGCTGATATTTCACTACACTCGCTATAAAACTATTACTACGATAAACTCTTGCGAGCAAGTTTGTTTCCAGTGCAGCTGAATTGACAACTCCGCTGTTAAGGCTTTCAAGTATTCTTTGGCTCCCCTTGTGTCGAATCAATAAATTGGGTTTTACTTCCCGCGAAGACCGTTGCGATCCCCTATACTTGTGGGTCATCATCGGTCTCCATGACGTATGTGCCACCATATCGACCACACAGGTTACAGAAAAAAATCGAGATGCAACATGGCCTTGTCTTCAACGAAGGACCTGGGTCAAGCCCACTGGCTTGACATGGTCCATTTTGACATGCTCCTAAGGCCTTTGGGCTAGTTTGTATGATAGAGGCCCGTACCAACACCTATCATTTGGGCTCCTTTTTGGTAGATGGCTATCATGTGCCCCCTATTAGCTCCAATGGTTACTCAGCCTAGTCCTTGACCGCCTCCCTCCTTTTGCTTTGAGTCCAACACAACTTTCTCCCACCCCGCATAACTCTTGTGCCGATATAAACAAGCGGCTCTATGTTCCAGTGGAAACCCTAGGCTCCTTGCAAGGCTTTCCTACCTCTACGGGTGATATGTAATGGAGCGGTTTCATATCTAGACCAATCTTGTTCCACACTCCGCTCACCTCTCCATCTCATTCTCTCGCACAAATCCCATGTGTATCGTGGCTGGAATAAAAAGCGGGCGGTGGGAAAGCGCACGTACGATCAGTATAATATCAACATGGAGAGGCATATGGAAGCACATCTATGCCAAAGAAGGGACAAAGACCATGATGCCCATTCGTTGGGCGGGATTCAAAGCACGAGCACACACCAAATGGGTGGCTCAAGGCGAGCAACGTCCCAAAGAAGATGCAGCATGCAAGACTCCAGCTCCATTTGGCTCGTAAGCCCACGAATTCGGGAGAATGTAGCCTAGACGCAAGAACGAATCCATGAAGAAGCATACTAAGAATGACAAGGATGGCCTGAGCATAAACCGGCCTTGTCTCATGTTGTGATAATGTATATAGTCTAAAGCCACATACCTTTATTGAGTTGGTAATTCTCTTGGGTAGAATACTTCACTTTCCTACACATGACACACTATCAATCCACTTGCAAGTTCATGTGTGGCATGTGATTTGTAATACGGAAGGATATACCTCTATGACGTGCCTAGTGACCAAAAAACATTAGACCGACAACGGATGGGTTATGGAATTTAGGGGGAAGGGTTCTCTTATTGTTTCTGATTCTCAGAAGTAAAAAAGGTGAAATGGGTCAAGAAATCTGCAGTTGCCATGGTTGATGAATCGAAGATTTCTCTACATGTCATTTGCAGAGGGTCTTAAGAGCATGATGGTACGAACTGGGACTAGAACGTGAGCCATCTTAACGAGACTAATGTATTAGTTGTCCTCCCTGCAAAAGAATGATTAAAACTATGCATGTGTTTTGGTTATACCTCACCCTGTCGATATATTAGATTGTTGTAATTGTCCCTTAAGTTGTTGTGAGTCCAAAATCATCAAAGTTCGTCACTAAATTGTGGATCCAACTCTCAAGTGTGAAAACACAACTTCACCATTGAAAAGCTTATGGCTGGAATAACAAAATTTGATGTCAAGATGCACGATGAACTCTTTCACATTTCATACCGTCCTGTTAGGATGTAGTTCTAATGTTGCTAGATTCTAAGATTCTTGGCTATATCCATCCCTTTTCCAATAGGGGAGGTTTCCATATTTGTGATGACTGTGAATTGTGGCAAATAAGGGGCTGCAAGGGCTCCCATGTCTTAAGACTCAATGGAATACACAAAGATAAAGATAATTTAAAGATGTGTTTAGTAAGCCTAGTCCTAATCAACAACTAGAGAAGTCAACTTTCCAATGGAAAGTTCCAAGAAGGAAACAATATTATGTCGCTCTCTTCCTCCAAGACTCGCATTGTTGATACAAATTTTGGTCCTAGCTTCTACACCCAATTTGATCTTGCAGCTAACCTTGTTCAACCAGTACGGGTCGAAGCTAACCTACTTTGGTGAAATTTTCCCAGAGCTGGCTCAAATCCTCCCAACACCCAAGATACAAGTATCAATACTTGAAAATTATAAGCCACTTGCCTCTACGATAAAAGTTTTTTTCCCAAGGGTACACTGGCTAGGAAGTGACCCTAGATATTTTTCCATAAAATCCTACAAGTTTTTGGCGAATCAAAGACATGTGAGCTCGGATGGGTGGCTAAAACTCAAAGGCCGAAGATTGGAGGGAGATAGGTCACAGAAGCTAAGGATAAAATAAGGAGTGAAGGGGGAGATTGGATTTTGTTCCTATAAAGAAGGAAGGACCAAATTTTTTATCAACCATTGCACCTCCGTAGGTGGAAAACAAATGGGTGAGTAGAGTCTGTGCTTTGCTTTAGGGGGCACCAGTGTCAGGACACCTCATCTAGGGTACTTATCAAGAAAGCCATGTCCTTAGCTGCACTTGCCAATTTATCTAGAAGGCTTTGAAGAAGACAACCTAAAATATTATTAAAGGAATAAAATAATGTAGTAATCATTGGACTTACTATAGTAGTCTGTCAGGCTGCTCCTTAGAGCAAGACAAAGGCCGTATAATAGCCTGGTTTGATGTCGTTAAAGTCACCGCAGGTATAAGAAAGGCTAAAAGCAACGACCCTTGTTACCAGAAATGTGAAGCGTGCTATCACAACTAGACCTAAAGAAAGATGTGTGCATGATGGGTATGATTTCCCAAGCCAGGTATTCCAAAGTAACTCAAATTTCTGGCACTCGGAAGGTAAGCGGGGTAAAGGAGTTGCCTACGAATTAATCCTCCAATGTATGGTCAACAATATCGACAAAACAAACACTGAATATACCCATACCTTCAATTATGTTTTACTATTTGTTGATGTCTCACAAGATGACCATTTGCGTATGATATCTAGGTATTTATATCTTTTTTATGTGGTTGCTGGTTCTTGAAAGAGGATCTTTCTCTGGCACATGGTAAAGCGATCACTCAAGATACTTTAGTTGAAAGGCTTCAAAGTAATGACTCGGAAAATTCTAAGCCAGACCACACACCTATTGCTACTCGGGTAGCTAGGGCTAAGCGACCAGGAACCAAGCACCTTACAATTTGGAGAGTACTACACGGTGGCCTTGTTCACCGCCATGACATGTGACTAATGTTGCATTCTCTCTACGTGGACGGTTCTTGTTGGCATCCAAGATCTTCTCCTTCACAAGTGGTACATCCCGGGTGGTATCAATGTGGCTAGCGGTGCAGTCTTGGATCTGGTGGAGAGGACCAAGGACTCTATTGCTTTTCCCTTATTTTAGTGTCTAGTATGCAATTGTGTGCGTAGGATTGTGTTGCATTCTTTTTATTTCTTTTGGAGTCATGTGTGTAAAATGTACCCCGCCGACGATGATACAAATGCAGCAATCAGGGTCCTTCGAGACCCCTCCTCCCATCCAACAAATTGAGTGTTCATTTAGAAGGGCCATCGAACCCGATTGAAAGATTGCCTTCACGTCGTAAAGAGGTAATAAGGTAATCTAGGGAAGCAACATCGGCATAGCATATGTAGCACTCCATGGCAGTTAGTTACTCCGGTCTGGTCTTGTGTTGCCCTTCGCGTCGGGCATCCTAGCTTTGATCTCGGATTCTGGGACCCGTGTTGTCTTTTTTTTTCCTCGTGGGCTCGTGAGGCTGATTTAGCAATAGACCTTTTTTTTCTCATGTTGATTATGATTCCACTGTTGAAGAAAATCATGGAGAATATACTTGCCATATGTGAAACTTTGGACCAGAGCGTATCATGTTGGACGTGTACCAAACAAGTTTTTTCCGCTTACTTGATTTGAATGAAAGAGTATGAAAAAGGCTGCCACAAAAAAAGTGCAGCGAGACCTGGAGCATCGCACCGACGAACTTTAATTCGACCGTTGCGAAGCGCCTCCCGACTTAAAAGTCCCCTCTTGGCTCGCCCATCCACTCCCAACTTCCAAAACTAAACAAAACTAGCCGTTGCTCTGCTTCTCCTCCGATGGAGTCGTCGGCCGCGTCCCTGGTACTCTGCAGCCCCTCCTCCGACGACCGCTTCTGGGACGGCCTCCGCACCCGCGTCGACACCATCCTCGAGGACCGCCGCCTCGTCGTATCCTCCTCCGCCGCCGCCACGGTACGTGCTACTCGCCCCATCCATCCCACACCGTTCGCCGGACGGATCTTGACGTCTGCTCTGCTCGATGCAGTGCGGCGCGGCGTCCGAGCGGCCCAAGCGCCTCCGGGAGGACTCGCTGATGCTGGTCCGGGGCCTCGACTCCGTCGCCGCCTCCCTCGCGCAGCTCTCCGACACGCTCACCGCCGCCCAGAAGGTTCAAGATTCCTCCTTTCTTTGTCCCTTACGATCCGATGAAATAACGATGAATCTGACACTCTGTGTCTCAGGGAGTGAGCGCTCTCGCCACCTGCTCGTCCCAGGCGAGGGAGTGCGAGGAGCCCCACGCGAAGCGTCAGTGCGGCGCCTCCACGGAGCTCGCGGCCCTCGATGACGCGCAAAAAGACGTCGGCGCCGCCGACGCGCAGCCGCGTGACGAGACCAGCAGCGGGGATGTCCGGGCCTCCTCCGAGGTCACGCAGAGCACCAATCTGAAGCGAGCGCGCGACGTCGGTGCCTGCAATCTAAGAAAAAACTCTAATTTTCGCACCAATTTCGTGGAAGATCTTACCGATGCATCAACGTTGTGTCCTGCAGCTGGCGGTTTCGATGGCGGGCAGGGCGGCCAATCTGGCGAGGGAGCTCAAGACCATCAAGTCGGAGCTGCACTTCATGCAGGAGCGCTGCGGCCTGCTGGAGGAGGAGAACAGGAGGCTCAGAGACGGGTACGACAACGGTGGAGCCGCCCCGGAAGAAGACGACCTGGTAATCATCACCACCACATCACGCCTCTCTTCCTCATCTCTCACAAGCACATCCCGCATTCAGACACGATGCGCTCCATAAATGAAATTCTAGAATTGCTCACTGTCTCTGTTCAGTTAAAGACCATTCTCCTTCTGATCGTGTTGTACAACGATTTCAGGTGAGGCTGCAGCTGGAGGCTCTGCTCGCCGAGAAGTCCCGGCTGGCGCAGGACAACGCCAACCTGGCCCGGGAGAACCAGAGCCTGATCCAGCTCGTGGAGTACCACCAGCTCACCTCCCAGGAGGACCTCGGCGCGTCGTACGACGACGTCATGGAGGGGATGCGCCTTGACTTCGATGGCGAAGAAGACGAGTTCGACGGTGACGGAGTCCCGGTCACCCCAGGCAACAAATTGAGCGTGCTGGCGTCGCCTGATGCCTAGATGATTGTGTGGGAGAATAAGCTAAGCTGATGGGTGTGGTGTGGTGTGGTTTGTTCCAATGGTGGAATGACTTCTACTGTTGTTTCGGTTGCGTGCTTCAGTTTGAGCACTCTTCAGTACGCGGCCGTGTATGGCCGAGATTCTTTAGATTCTCTCAGATGGCATGGATTTCAAGGTCTAGCTTACAAATTCAATTGTTTTGTTATTCATTATTTAGAGTGTTCCAAACTTCTTAAGCTCCTCAGGCGCGTACAAACTGTTTTGTAACTACATTTATTAAATATATCGATAGTGTGTTCCAGCATTACATTTGCAAGCACTGTAGTGTTGTCCCATCACTATTGGATTTCTCTGAAAAATTTATGCCGAGCTACTTTTTCGAAGCTACGCTTTCAAAAAAAAAAATTACAAGCATCCAAAGTGGTCACATGTTACTGTTGTTAGTGTTGTGATGATCAGTTGAATTTCTCTGAAAATTTTATGTCGAGCTACTTTTTCGAAGTTGCACTTTCAAAAAAAACCAAAAAATTACAAGCATCCAAAGTGGTCACATGTCGTTTGTCCTTGATCATTTTTTGTGAATGCTATCAACTGACAATAATTCTTCCCGGAAGAAAACAAAAAAAAAAAAAACAAGCATCCAAAGTGGTTACATGTTGTCTGTCCTTAATCATTCTTGTGAATGCCATCAAGTGACAAGAATTCTTCATGGAAGAAAATAGGGGGAAAAAGTGAGCCACAAAAAACCGGCCATCACAATTTTACTTTCTCGATCTCGACAAAATAGGCAATTTACAGGACATGTAAGTGGTGCTGTTCTCTATGCTGTACTAACTACCACCTAGTCATTCCCTAGTTTATCTACATGGTAACAGTGAGAACTAATTTACAACCATGTCATTACAGAACCAATTAGAAGACCAGAAAGTTGAGGAACAGAAACATCAGGAGTAAACTATTACTATGCCACATTACATGAGGGGAGCTGCTAAGGGGCCTCAACTGGGTAACGCCGGCAGGGTTTTTTGTCTTCTCAGGAGAGTAATTCTCAGGTGTTGAACCTGATGAATTCCGTGAGTTGATGGAGAGAGGGTTTGAACTATCAGTGTCATAACCTGTATCAGTAGAACATGTCATAAGCAAACAACTTTTTGTGAAGAAACAAAGCACGTACTGATTTACTTACAGTTGAATTTCTTCCAACCAAGTATTTTCCTTTCTCGGTCGAACACAACACGAATACCGGTCATGAAATTTTCTGCACCACAAAAATGTAGAGTCGTATTATTAACTGTTCTTACTATTAAGTAAAAAAAACTGTTCTTAACATTGAATGTGCTATGCAGAAAGAAATTGCATGAGGAAAATTAGACTACCTATTTAGGTGTCAAGACTGATCCATTGTGATCACTCTTTAATTTTATGCTTAAATATTAGTAAGCCTTATTTTTTCTTGTTTCTAGATTATTTTATTTAGCCAAACTTTGCATAGTCTTGTACATAGGCTTTCGTAGCACCAATATTTCTGTCTTGCTGAGCTTCATTATGCCTAAATAAAACAGGCACTGCAATTTTTGTACCCAGTTATATTATTTATATTGGTGTTTGTGCCATGCGGTGTAATTTATTTTAGTGTTTAGCTGCGAATATGAGTACTATGTTAATGCCCTTGTAACCATGCTATTGTGTGTTAGTGGCTGACTAGTTCTTTACCACTCCCTCCGTCCCATAATAGAAAATGTTATTACATCTAATTCACTCATGCATTGGATGTTATTACATCTTATATTTGGGATAGAGGGAGTACTATTCTTTGACACAATCCATAAGAACAAAAGCAGCTATTCTATATGTCTCATGGAAGAAAACAAACAAAATCCAGTACCATAGGTACGGTTAAGCAGCAAAACAAAGTTGTATCATACTACATCAGAAACCTCAGATCTTAAATATGAGATATTTTACATTCTTGGGAGAAGATAATATATTTAGATAACTTGGACAAGCAACTGTATGTCCACTAGAAAGATATACAACTGTCAATATTGACAGTCACAACAAAAGAAAGAACATGAAATGCATATATGAGTTTCCTCTTCTGTTACCCGCATCAGTGAACATAATTCACTAATGTTAAAAAAATCACGATGACTTTGGTTCTGAGTGGCAAGGTTAATTTGTCGTGGGATGAAATCACTACAAACATGATCGCATTGCTCATCAGAAAAGATAAAAATGAGACAAAAAACTAAACACAGTAGCCAGAAAATTGGCATGTTTGGTTCTCATGAATGATCTTGGCATATATAAAAAGTTCAAAAACAACATTGTGAAACTTCATACACTAGTGTTAATAATCTAATGCACCAGAATAGTTCCAAAGCAATAGTTCTGCGGTAAACTTACGTCCAATTATATTTAGTTTTGTGCTCTTGACAATCGCCAAGCAATAGACATACTCATGTTGCTGCAAATATCAAAGAAAACAGCATGGTTAAATAAACATGATCCCAGTGTTACAAGAATTGCAGAATATGAGGCTTGCAATACCTGAATAGAGATAACCTGCCCTGGATCAATAGCAGGGAACAGACTTCCACCAAGAGTTCTAAGACTAATACCAGGAGTTTGGATCCTTGCCTCATTAGAGCTGTAAGTTAACCTTGGTCATTTTATCATTGATTGACAAAAGATAGAACACTGAAGTTCAGAAAGAATTTATTTGTGATAAAAAAATAACCTTAGATCATAACAATATTCAAAAGGAATTCTTGAGTCAGCGGCATGGCGATTTGCTTGAACTTGACTATGGAACTGAAAAGGGAGAAATAACTACGACATGAATTATTACCCTCTTGAAGAAAGGCCAAAGCAAGTCAGATAGTTTACTTACACTCTCTGTTATATCTGTATATGCTGGATCTGCCAAGTATGTGAAGGATGTCCCTGTGTCGAAAATTGCACTAAACTCCAAATCCATTGCATTATTTCCAACAGAAATCCCAGTGATAGTGATGGCATACGTAGGGCTGGAAAATAACAAATTATCACAAATAGGCCAAATTATAAGGAGCAGACACAAATGTACTAGGCGGAAAACACAACACCTACAGTAAGCCTGGTAAATGAAAAAAAATTGCTCACTGTTTCTGGTTGATGTCAAGTGGTGTCTCCTGTTGGTCCGAGCTGCCTTGGTCTCCGAAACTGATCCTCCCAATACCATCACGGCCAAAACACATTGAGAAGGAATCAGTTGTCAGACCTTTCTGAGCAAGAATGCTAGGAACTGATATCATGTCTACCCCAAGTCCAAAAAGACCGTTTGGAGCAGCAGCATCCAGAAATGACCCTGTCTGAACCTGTCCGCATCTGATAAAAATAAAATACTTCATAATTCATCAAAACTGGGAAAAGAATATCTTCATCTCACTAGATCGAGAGTAAATATTACCCAAATGTTATTTGTGCCTTGAGAATTTGAGGGCGAGTATCTTCTGTTGATAGGTAAAGCACGTCCTCCACGAGAAATCCGGAAGATGATGTGTCCGCAGAGACATACACCATCTTGTATGGACAACTTGATGTTCCAGAACATTCTTTTCTAAGACCACAAAAGTCACTGTTGCAAGGAACTCCTTGGCTTGTTGATGACAAGCTAGGAATGTACAAAGAAGCCTGAAATCTCAGATAATTAACAAACTATAAGTAGGAAAATTTGAAACTATCAAAGAGAACATATAAATACAATGCAGGCATGTAGTAAACTACCAGCAAAAAGAATATCAAAAAAGAAATAAAATGATAGAGAAAATTCTTTATAATGAGAAAATCTTAAAATATGAAGGAATAAGAACAGAGCAGTGGGATAGGAACAGTGATGTGGTGACATCAGAAGGTGTTCTATCCAAACTATTGCCTCAGTCATTTATATGAAGTGTGAAATGATCAAACTATAGGATCAACAAGCCTAAATTGAGCTTCGTATTTACACTTCTATTTCACCACCATGTTAAGAAATTATTGTGAAAGTTTCTGTGGTATATTTCAAATGCTTGAATACAGCTAAAATCCTAACCCTCTGCTAAAAATCCACCAAAAGAAAGATATCAAACATGTTCGGTCACTGAACTGCATGAACACAAGAGGCCAGAGCCATAAAAAATTGTGCCTAACCAATGAGCTTGTGTTGTACATATCCAACAGCCCAATTTTTTTTTTTTGACAGAATACCCAATGTTGATCAGATACACACCAAGTAATCTTCCTGTTGTATATGATGATATAGGATAGCTGGTAGCCAAAATCCCAGTACGAAACAGTTTGTAAGTAAATGGGGCAACAATTATTGTAAAACAAAATGCAGCGTGTACGGGCGTTTAGCTCTGATTTATGCAGAAACGTCCTCTTGATCCAAGGATCCAGCAAAATTATGAATAGAACAGAGGTCTTACTGCTCCGGAAGTGCCCGAGGCCGGCGGCGTGCAGCCGTCGCACTGGCAAGGAAGCCAGAAGAGGTCGCTGCCGGTGTCCAGCGCCACCATGAAAGTGTGGCCCGGCGTGCCCACCGTGACAAGAGCATAGTGCAAGCTACAACAAGAAACACAGATCGAGCACCAACATCAAAAGTGCACACAGATAATTGAAAGAAGAGGAAAGTAGCTAGAGGCCTTACAATCCGAGGTTGCTGACCTTCAGCGTGGCGTTCCCCTCGGAGAAGGTGAGATGCGGTGGGTGATCCCCGGCGCCGCCGCCGGCCGAAAGCACGCGGTGGCGGTCGTGCCCGGCGAGGGCGGCGACGTAGGCGGCCCCGCCGGGCGCCGGCCAGCCGCCGGGGAGCTGGTGCCCGCGGGCGTCAGCCCACCGCCGCACGGGCGCGGAGAACCGGTGGTGGAACTCCAGCGACGGCGCCCTGCCCCATTGGCCCCTGCCGCCGCTGGCACCGCCCGCGACGCCGGCGAAGAGGAGGACCGGGAGCAGAGCGCGGAGGAGCTGGGGCGTCATCGGGGACGCGGCTGCCGCATGTGATGTGATCTTCCGGGCAGTGAGGCTAAATCGACGAGCGGGGGTGGCTCTGACGACGCGCCGCGGCGGCGGTGGTCGGTCGGCGACAGGATTTCCGGCCGGTGTGGCGTGTGACAGTGTCAGTGGGTGCGGCGTCGAGTTGCTTTGCTTTGCTTTGGAATTATTTTTGGCGGCTTCTAGTACAGAACCAAATAATTGGAGTTGCTTTTTACTCGTGGGCTGTAAAATTAAAGGAACGCGGCATGCTTTAGCTCAGGAGCACACCTTTCTCTCTACTCACCATTCCGGGGGCGTATCTGAATGGAAACAGTACATGTACAACAGCACCGGCCACCGATTTGAATTTAGGTTTGTCAAGCTCGGAGTGATTTTAGATTTGAAAATTGTGGTCTCGTAGATGTGCAATGTGCGTGCCTATGCCAATGAAATGTTTTCAACAAATCCGTAACCCGTTTCTATGCCATGAAATGTTTTCAGCAAATCCATAAACCGTTTCTATTTCATGAATGTTTTCAACAAATCCGTAACCCAGCTGTTTCTATTTCGTGAAATATTTTCAACAAGTTCATACCCTTTAGGTGTATTTTTCATCTTGTAATTATGTGTGCTGCTAGGGTTCTTTTACTCTAGCGGCGAATTTTGGCCAACAACAAAATATATGTCATTTGCGATCTCCCCTCTCTTTGGGTCGTATTAGGGATCGGGCTCGAAGGAGGTCTTATCCTGCTCTCAGCCTCATCGCTTTCTCTCATGGTTATATATACCTTTCTCGAGCATTAGTATGTCATATTTCAGACTAGCACGACCACGCCCGCAGTGCATAAGGGACCCATTAACATTGGGCACATGAAAGAGCATCCAAATCGGCAAAGATTGGATCAATGTTTGAGATGCTTGATCCGAAGGATGATGGATCTGATTATTGATTTTGTTGGATGATGATGATACGGCGATTAAGGAAAGCACTAGATGGCTAGCAGTAGCCAACATATGTTGTCTGGAGAATTTTTTGCCGTGAAATGTTTTCAACAAATCCATAACATTTAGGTGTATTTTTCATCTTGTAATTATGCATGCCGCTAGGGTTTTTTTTCTACTCCTGGGGGAGCCATGTTGGTCGTGAATTACCACACAACCACCACATCTGCCTGAAGCAGAGGAAGCTCCATCAGTGTTAACCTTCAGTCGAAAACAATATGTGTCCTTCGCGATCTCCCCTCTCTTTGGGCTGCATTAGGGATTGGGCTCGGACGAGGTCTTATCCCTCTCTCTGTATGTTCTCTTTCTCTCGAGCTATGGTGATATAGAGGGTTACATATTTTCGAGCGTTAGTATGTCGGACTAGCAGGAGCATAGCTGCAATGCATAAGGGACACGGTAACATTGGTGCACATGAAAGTGCATTGAAATTGGCATATCAGATCGATTTTTGAGATGCTTGATCTAGAGAATGGAGGATTTGATTATTTTATGTTGTCGGATGATGATACGATAGTTAAGGAAACCGTTGGATCGATGGCTAAGTTTAGCATGTGTAAGTTGAGGAAACCGCTGGATCGATGGCTAAGTTCAGCATGTGTATGTTGTCCAAAGAATTTTAGCCATGAAACATTCTTCCAGCATATGCTTTATAAATAGAATACGTCAAGTGGGCTTAGGGTTCATGTTTTTGGAGGCAATAGATTCATCATACAGTGTTTCAATTAAGGGGACCGGGAGAAAGTTAAAGAGAGAGGACAATGATTGTTTTTTGCCTTTGTTGATAGTTATGGGCAATGGTTTCTCGATAGAGTTGAATCATATGCCAATCTAGCTTCAGGTGAACAAGCTATTAGGAGGCACGGTCAACCGGCGACGAGATTTCCGGTGTGGTGTGTCATAGTGTCTATTTGTGCAGTGTCAAGTTGGTTTCCTTTGGAATTGTTTTTGCTTTTTTATTCATAGGTTGTAAAATTGAAGGAATGTGGCTAATGGCATCCTTAAGAGCAAGAGCTCTACCACCATTACCTACTTACCATTCTAGGGCATGTCTGAATGTGATGGTATCTGCCACATATTTGAATTTAGTAGTATATTTTTGTTTGTCACGAAATGGATTGGTTTTAGATTTGAAAATTTACGATCTTGTGGATGTGTATTGTGTCTATGTCATGAAATGTTTCAAAAATCCATAGCTTTTATATATAGTTTTCAACATTCTAGTGCGCTAGATATTACACCTAGTGCTTCCTATGCATCACATGTTTTAATCAACATCATTGTCCATGTATTTCCCATCAGTCTTGTAAATCGCATGAGCATTTGTCTCTACTAAGAAGGTATTAACGAAAATGGCACGTGCTTCTAAACCTAAAATTCTTGTTTATAGCATGGTTTTGTGAAGGTGGCAATCAGTTGTTTATATTATGTTTGAAAGTGATGGGTAATGGGAAAATAAATAGGTAGTAGAGAGATCAATGCATATGCAAGAGTAAATTGTGTGACATGTTGCCTAGAGTGTACAATTTTGTATCTTGTCTATCATAAACATAATATTAAGGTTGCTAGGGTGTTTACAAAATGTTGGTGCCTAAGTTTCGTAAGGGTATTATGGGGGGACTAAACCTCGTAACGCTTTCGGGCCAATATATGTTGTCTTGAACAAGGTGCAAGATATAATCAAATGGTTGCTCACCAATGAGGGAATTCCTCTATGTATTCCATGTACGCTCATACTAAAGGCTCGGGAGGTTAATTGTTCTTTTAAGTTATTTCTAATGTGGCTCTCAATATATAGTCTTCTTCTGGTTAAATATTAGAAAATATGGTATCACACACAAAGAATTGTGCTAAGGGTGGTTATTGATGACAAATGGATGTCTTTTATTGTTATTGTTTATGTACATTGAATTTTTAAAAATACAAGGATGGGTCCAATGATCGTTTGGCTAGATGATTGGTGACAAGGCATGACCACAAGGGATGCAGTTGTTAAGGGGTTGTTCTTTTGTGTATGGTGTTTGGTTGAGTCTTTGTAGGATGTTTCAAAGTCTGATTGGAAACTTGTTGTTGTGGTGATGTATAGTCATGGTTCTAGGATTGTAATGTTATTACAACGCAAATGGAAGGGGATGCACTCCTTTTTTTCTATTAAAGGGGACTTGGTAGTACCAGTTTGTTCATAACATTTCTTAATCTATCTCTCCAGAGAAACAAAGGCAAAAGGAAAGGAAAAAAAATTGTCTTTACTATTGAAGGGAAGTTGCTCGGGGTCATTCATCTCAGCTCCTCTTACTCATTCCCTCCAAAGAGGAGGCTAGAAAGAAATTTAAAGAATCATTATACTGCAAAAAAATAAGAACAAAAAAGTGTGATTCGTTTTCTCTTTGGGAAGGGAAGAATTGATAAGTAAAGTTTCAAAAACATTGATAAAAATGAAGGTTTATTTGGGCGAGAAACTTGCAAAACATGCACATGCATACTATGGTGGTCAATCAATTCTCTCGACATGCAAGCTGCATACATACATAACGTCTTTAAATGTATCTAGGTGTCTTTCTTTTTTGTAATCAATGTGCCGAGTAACTTTTTATTTTCATAGAAACACATAGGTATTTAGTTACTATTAAAACATTCAAGTAAGCACAGACTATGTGGCGAAGACCCCTAATACCAACTATATTTTTTGTGATTCCACTATTAACCGAATATCAACAAATATCTCTAGCTCCTCAAGAGTATGATTTCTAGATCAAATCATATTTGAACAAATACCAGAACTCTCAATTGTACACAAATAAAGAGAAGTTATGAAGTTGTCAATCCTTTGTTGATGAGTGGCTAAACTAGCAAACTTTTCCACGGCCTTCAAGAAAATCATAAGCTCAACTTACATAAATTATTTGTGATGGTTTGTGTAGTTCCATCTACACTCCTTTACTTCATACATTATTCAGAAATTTTCAACCTTACTTGCAGTGAGATATAACTCCCTAACTCTTGCCGACCAATGGATCAAGGGTGGATATCCACTTGTTGTAGTCAACGGGAGAACCAGAGTCGCAGAGTGGTATGCCGTTCACAAAGAAGTAGGGTGTCCCAGTCACTCCTCGTGCACAGCCATACTACAATAATAGAGAAATTTAGTGAATATCATGGCTAGAACAAGAGGATATAAATACACATGTGATCGAGAAACAAAGTTTAACAAACCTTGAAAGAAATCCGTGTGGCCTGATCTGATTGTGAGTCATTGAAACCAGCTTTGTATGCTGCCAAATTGGCTTCACCAATAACAGGTGCGACAAGGTTGTTTGTTATTTCAGCGACAACAGTCGCTCTTGATTTTGTGTATGTCGGTTGGTTGTAATAACCCTCCTGAAATATTGTCAATGTTTAGTTCCTCAATATCTCATTGTGTATGATATCGGTATGTCATGATTAAATCCAGAGGTATTTCTCCCTTATAACGATAAAAATGTTATATTATGTTTGATGTATGCACTAAGTCATCGTGAATGCTGTGGAATATGAGCTTTTGCAAATATATTTTTGCGGGGAGATTTTGTTTCTATGTTATCACCACCACACTTGGCCTCTCTTTTTTAAACTTCCACACTTTGCCTCTTAAAAGATGCACTGTGCCCTATCAGTGTGGAGGGCATCTCCACACTATACACACTACCAAACATTTAAATATTTTCTTCTGAGAATAATTCCAATATTGTGTTTACTTGTTAAGTAGGTTAACTTGTTCCTCCTTTTCTCCTGTTTCACATAATTTGTTGATACACTGGGTGATAAAGAAGCAGACAACACATAACCTGGTATTTGAAGAAACTCTCAAGTAGTGGATACACAGCTGACGAATTTAGCTTGTGGACCGTGTGAATTGACCGGCAAGCAATGAAGGCGTTGCTGTGGTAACTGTACATTTGAGAGAGAAAATTGCATCACTGAGCCAGTACATATTTTATCGACTTATTCTTACCATTGCTGAAAAGAGCACTTACATTTCCAACCAACAAATAGGTAATAATTTTTCCAAGACAAGATCGATGGCATCAAAGTAAGAAAAATAGAGATGAATATAATTAGTGGATATGTTAGGTTGATTTTGGCATCTGTGGTGAATTTTAGAGAAGTTGTGAATAAGCTAGGGTTATACCTACACCTACTAATTTTGGGGAGATTAATTTATGCAGCGACGATTGACCAAATAATTAGGAAAAGATATGAGTGCAGTACAACATTATACATTGTCACACAAAAAGGAGTCAGAGGCAAAACTTGTAGTATGTGACCTGTCAAAAATTAACAAGTGGTAGCAAATATATCTGAATATAAACTCATTGGGTTTTATCCTTATTTGTTTCTCCCAAGTGGCATAGCATATTAATTACAAACTTTCTAGGCCAACATATATAACATTAATACTACAATGTATACTTTCTTTCAAAAAAAGATACGCCAAAAATACCTCAAAGAAATTGAAGGTTTAGGTACACCCCAGATCATAAAATCCATTTTCTAAATTTTATCTTTATTTGGTTATGTGCTTTATCATAATCTACAGAAAACGAACCTAGAATCTCTCGTCATTAACTGAAAATAAGATTATGTAATAAATATATTGTTTTCTTAGTTTATTGTATTTTAGAGTTATTTATATCATAATCTGGTGCCCAAAAATTCCAACTTTTTCACACCTATTTTTAATGAAAAAGTTGACATTTTTTTATGAAGTGTGATGCCAAAAAAATAAGTTCAACACATCACACTTCAACAGAGTAAAATTGAGTTGTAGTTTATACATTTTTTTCAAATCCATTACTCCACATAGGATTTAAAAAGATGAAGTCTGACAGTGATAGTGTGTCCAAATTCAAATATGACCTACATAACAAATTTGAATTTAAATGATTTTTCCTTGGTCTTGCCAGTTGATTTTCAGTTTTGTTCATAACTTTTCGCAGTGTTTTTCAGGAGTAGGTAGCATGGAGGCATCATATATAACAAGAGGAAGCGCTTTAGGACGTCTTTTTGTTTTCTTTTTGAGTGGAGGCTGAGGGAATTGACATGAGACGAAAGAAGGTATTATTCTCGTCCAGGAAATACGCAGAAGATCTGCACAGTACTCCCATCGACTCCTAGTTGGAGAAGTATATAGGTGAGGATGGAAGAGATTCCAAAACTTTATTTCAAATACTTGAACATCTGTCATATAAGATCGACCTGGATAAGTGATGGTAGTTACCATCGTACCACCGTAAACTTTTTTTTACCGGCCAAAGCTATATATCTACTGAGAATTCCATTTTTTAGGTTACAGTTTAATGGACAGTCTAGAAGTGTCCATTTTGTTAGCTACATAACAAACACAAAACATTGGAGGCTCAGTCCATTCGTCTAGAAGTGTGTTCCGCTAGTCCTGAGTCCTGACCTCATCCTACTACGGTGACAACTTCAATGGCCTGACGAACTCATTTTTGTCTTAAACTGGCCAGTGTGACAAGCAAGCTTTGGCCAGAAGCTACGTACGTATGATTACACCTACTTGGAATGTTACTAGTTACCTACGCGTGGAATTTACAAAAACTCATTTCCCACGGCTGGATTCAAAAACATGAAACGAATTCGTCATGGATCGGTGGAGCACCTACACACCAAGCAAGAGAGAGGAACACGCAGAGAGCGTGGAACGCAGTTGAAGCACTCACGGCAGCGGGAAGAGGTGCACGACGACGGCGACGCGGCCGGCGCCGTAGTGCTGGACGGCCTTCTGGAGCGGCGGCCACGCGTCACGGCTGTCGGGGCAGACGGGGTCGAAGAAGGCCTCCACCACCACCGCCCCGCCCCACGCCGGCGCCGGCGCCGTCCCCCACACGAACCCGTCCGTCCTCGCCGGGATGGGCAGCTGCGCGCCGCACCGGCCGCAGCACCCGGCGATGACGATCACCACCGCGACTACCACCGCCACTGGCAGCGACAAGCTGCGGCGTCCGGCCATCATATTCTCACTGGTCTGGTCGCTTCTCCTGCTCACTGTCTGTTCAACTAGCTAATCAAACACTTCGTGCACGGCGCGCTGGTGCATATATGCATGCGTGTTCTCCAGGGGATAGGAATAGGATAATCAAGAGCCGGAGAATATATGATTGATTGAGCTGAGGACTTTTAGACGAGATGGGTGCAGGGTGTAGCTGAGGTGCGGAGACACTTCGCAGAAAGTGAAGGGTACCTGTGACGGCTACCTCGCAACGACTTCATGGGCATCCCAGCAAAGCTAGGGGAATTGATCGATTGACAATAGTGGCGGCCCTGCCAGGTGATGACGCCATACATGATGGTGTGATGATGGAGAGCGAGTGAGACTAACGCACACACAAATTTTTATGGGTTTTTTCACGGGAATTTGTCACGTAGATGCACAAGCCTTTGCATGGATTTAATTACTTCTCGGTGGATTCTGCCACAAGAAGAGTTTTCAACATCAAAGAGTCCGCCGAGGAGTTCCGGCAACGGATTTAGCGGTCGCTAGGACGATCAGACCTGGGTGTACTGTGCACGGCAAAAGCATCTCCAGTTGCGTCGTCAAAAGTGATGATGTGATTATGAAGAGGAGTCATGTTAAGATATTCTTCTTTTCTTGGGAATTTGTCTCGTATCAACAGGAGCGCTTGGATGTCTCTTCGTCGATTCCGGAAGCAAGGAACAAGAGAATTTTCAACAATAAAACGACGTCGACGTTCTCAATGCTCCCATCTAGTCGATGGGACGATCGGACCTGGATACACCGTGCATAGCGTGCTAAAGGCCTGCCACGGGTTTGGGTTGCTCTGTCACGGCAAGGTTGTGTTTTTCAGAACTTATTTCTACCTTCTCTCCAGCACAGATAGTTATTCAGGTCTGGGTAGCTCCTAAGCCCGGAGTTGTTAAAGCAAATGTTGATGCAAGTTGGGATGCGCGCTCTGGAAAAGCTGGTTTTGGTCTAATCATCAGAGATCATCTAGGCCAAGCTGTCATCTCAGAATGGAGGCCACTATTTGGTTGTATTAGTGCGGAAGAGGCGGAAGTTCACGCAGTTCTGGCAGGCTTAAAACAGTTAATCTCTGTGGGTCGCTGGCCTGCTATACTCGAAACAGACTGCCAACGTATTGTTCAAACGCTTGCATGCATTCATATGGACTGATCGGCCTCTTGGTGCCTTTTAGAGGAAGCAAGGGAACTACTGAAGATTTTCTCGTTAATCTCTGTTTACAAGGTAGATAGAAGGTGCAATGGTGAAGCTCACAACCTAGCTCAGTTAGGAAGGTCTGGGGATTCTGGTATCTGCTTTGATGCAACTCCAAACTGCGTTTTGGATCCTGTTGCAAACCTCCTGAATATGTAACCTCTGTTTGTACTGTTTTCAGCGGGCAAGTTTTCAGACGCACTCTTTTCCTTCCAGGGTACCGAAGGGGACTGGAAGGTTTTTAATGAGGCGGGCTTGCTCTGCTTAATATAAGTGGTTTACAGTTTCAAAAAAAAAAAAAAAGATAGTTATTCAGGCAATATCACTGTTAAGAGTACTGGCCAGTGGGCCAGTAAGAAAATATCAGTAGCTAACAACATAGTAAAAAAAACGAGCTCAATTTGACAAACAGTAATTCCAGACCAAAAACAACCGGTCAAATCGATGTTAACAGACTAAAAACGAGTACTGCTAATGTTCAGATGCTTCAAACTGTCTAAGAGAAAACCTGTTACACCTATCGCTGTAACCTGCACCAGCAGCTTGGGCCCGTTATTTCTTCACCTACCAGCTTCTGAATATTTTGTACATTATACAACTGTGCCATTGAACAACCAACAAGAGGCAATATTTTGTAGTTACAAACAATGTAGCGCCACCATGGCAACAGCCAAAGCTGGGTCAATAAACATGAGATCAGCCTGCCAAATTGGTAACCGGATCACCAAATGGAACAAAGAGGAGCTTTGAGACCATAATTTTCCAACCTTCCCAACAAATGTATTCATGGTGAACCGACACAGAAGCATCACAGCCAAGCCAACCAACTGCTCACCTTATTCTCATCTGTTTCTTGCATCAGCCCCACTAACTGGGGGTGTGCATGCCTTTGCAGAAATGCAACAGCAAAATCACCGCGAAAAATTAGAATCATCTGTGTAAGTACGCTTCTAGTCCTCCGAGCTCAAATCGCCCCATCTGACGTTGTACTTTGCGGCAAGGTAGTGAGCGCCTACTGGTCCACGGCTTCCGTAAGGGTATAGCTCGGGCGCAGTCCGCTTCTGTTCCAGTTCCTTCAGAAGGGGTGTGAAGAGCTCCCATGCGGCATCCAACTCGTCAGAACGGATGAAGAGTCTTCGCTCGCCTTCTATGGCATCGAGCAAGAGCCTCTCATAAGCATCCGGTATCTCCTTCGAGTACCTATAGCAAGTTTGTGTAACACTTTAGAGATAATGAGAAAGTAGCTGCAAGTTGGTACTCCAATTACTACCATGCAAATCGCAAAAAGTAGTGTCTCACAAAGCCTAAACAGTAGCGCACATCTCCAATAAGGAAATGGCAAAATATCACTCAAAAAACTACTATTATGTACACGTCAAAGCACCAACACAAAAGGCGCTATTCTGATGGAGATAGATAAAGCAAAAGCTTTTGCAAAGTGCTGCAATTTGCATCCACGATGATGTGTAGTGGCATACCTTGTAAGACATTATATTATTATCAGTTACAGCTTAGCATACTTAAGTAATTGAATGGGAAGGACTTCTATAATCAAGCATAATATGAGTGAATCAAAGCCCCTGTTGTGGCATATTTCACTTGGCCAACTGTTGTACATCTGTTCCTCCCCAATTAATGCCCACCTTCAATTATACCCTATTTTAGGTTATCACTGTCTGATCTCTCCGACATAGTAACCTACTCCACTTGTTACTTTGTGTACTAGATTCACATTGCATAAGTTCAAAATATATTGAGACACATCTCATACTACATCTCACTCATGGCTACAACTACACAGGCAGCCTAAGGCCTAAACAAGCAAATGCTAGAGGTACAATGTTTGTATAAGCTTGTCTACATGTAAAGAGATGAGCATTTTAGGTACAGCATCAAGACCAGTATGTTGGTTCTTCCAAAAAAAGCAAACCTCTATGCGCAAGCGCAAATATAATTTGTTGGAAACTTCATCTTACCTTGCTGCATAGTGAAGATTCAAGTTACTTCTATCCAATCTCATACCAAGACCAGGAATCTTGTTGTTAATTTTTAGGTAAATAGCTTCATCCGGTTGCACACGTATCACAAGCTCATTAGTAGCCCTGTCAAGATCGGTTCCAAAAGCCCCCTTGTAGAGATTTCCAGGAACACGTCGGAACTGAACTCTAATCTCAGCCCTGAAATTTGTTTAATTTTCAAGCATAATGCAACATAAGTCAGGATCGGTGGCATAAAGATAACACCAAAAAGAAACTTTGCAATCAAACAATTTGGTGTTATTAACCCAAGATTAATACTAAGAAATATTATTTCAATTTATGTTTTGTTCATATGAGCTATAAGTTGGTCCAACTGCATAGCACTAAAAAGAAATAACATGTACAAAGAAACAACAAAAAATTCCTCCACATTAAGAGTTCGAGCATTCAACAAACCTTAACATATGAGCTAAAGTAAACATATGGTCAAGTGTTTGCATCATGTGATGTTGATAATTAATTTAAAGTGCACTTACTGTTTAGTATGCAAAGCTTTCCCAGCCTTCATGAGAAAAGGAACTCCGTCCCATCTAGCGTTATTGATAAAAAGTGCAGCTGCAGCAAATGTTGGAGCCAGACTGCCCTTGGGCACCGTCTTATCATCAGTGTATCCAGGGTATGTGATACCTCCCTTTGTATGACTTTTATACTGTCCTACAACCACATCTTCCAGTTGCAAGGGCTTCATGGAGCGCAAAACTTTAACCTGAAAGGAAAATATGGAGGCAATATTGACGACCATTAAGGTTCAAAAGAATAATATTGACAATCACTGTGTGGTGTTTTTAGAATCAGTATGCTCATCTCACATAAAACGTAGATGGAAAGATTAATGTATGCTGCATTCAAGTATGTAAAGATAAAAAAAGATTGATGTGGGTTGCTTTATGTAACAGAATATACATAAAACAGTTTTTAAATGTAAAATAAATTGACCCATTTTTTCTTCAAAATTGCAAGTATCGGTAACCTGGAACAGGCACAAACCTTCTCATTCCGTATGTCCTCTGCTTCCAAGCTAATAGGAGTTTCCATTGCAAATAGAGCTAGTATCTGAAGAAGATGATTCTGCATAATGTCTCGGATAATACCATAGCTATCAAAGTACCTGCATAATTCAACAAAAAGGTAAGAGAAATCCAAAAGGTAGAAACATGGTACCATAAATGATGTAAAATATAATTACCCTCCTCGCCCTTCAGTGCCAAAGTCTTCTGAGAATATCAGCTGCACATTTCTTATATATTGCCTTGACCACAGAGGCTCAAAAACAAGATTCGAGAAGCGGAGGACAGATAAATTCTCCACAAGTTCCTTTCCCAAGTAATGGTCAATCCTGCATAACAAATATAAGTGAGCACAACATTCTAGATATCCCAGCCTATGAAAACAGCTATCATGCATCTCATGCTCTCGAATTTCGAAGGGATCGTGTCGCCTTCCAATTGGCAGACTATTTGATGTTTACTGGGTAAGGGCCATGAGGGTTATATTTATATTAGCCATACAAGAAAACATGGGCAATTCTTGTAATTTAAGCTAGATGCTTGAATCACCTGAAGATTTGGTCCTCTACCAGATACTGCTTCAGACCTCTCGTTAGTGCAGCAGAAGACTCTGAGTCCCGGCCAAAGGGTTTTTCAACAATTACCCTTGTCCAGCCATTCTCAGACGATGCTGATCTGCTTGCACATTTTACAACATCCAGGAATATATTTGGCGGTATTGACAAGTAGAAGAGACGGTTAGAGACTCTGGGACCCTGCATATATAAAGAACAATAATTTATCAGATTATAGGTACATTAGTTTTTGAAATGGAAATGGATTGATTAAGTTGTGTAAAAAGTTGAATACTATTTCATTTATTTATACCAAAAAAAAAGAATGAGCAAGCAAATATATTAAGCACCGGAGTTTTAGAATGAAATAATGATTATCAAGAAGAGTACCAAGTGTAAGGCACTGGCAAGAAGTCGTGTAGAGATTTTATCTAGACAAGCATAAGTACTGTAACCTCAAACCTACAAATATAATAACTGACACATCCTCGGTTAGACTTGAAGTGGCATATACAAACCTCATGTTCTTTAATCTTCTTGCCAAGCTCCATGAAATCTGCCTCTGAATCATACTGGCCTGAATGGTAGAAGCATCGCTTCAGAAACTCTTCCATTTTCTCACTACAGTTCTCCCTGTGGAACAAGAGCAGTTTAGCAAGTACTACATGGGGTTTATTTACTTAAAAATGGTCATAAACTATGATCACAAGTTCTCCCTTGATAATCACCTTTTATCTATCCTGCAAGTCAGTGTTTTGCTGACCATGTCCCTCAGTTCAGCATCTGTCATTTTGCTTCGTGCATAGCCAAAGATGGAGAAATGCTACAGAAGAGAACACTTCATATTAGATTATGTTTTTGAAGTGGCTAAAATCGAGTCCTAGGTTAGGGTTGTAGAGGGAGATGCACAAACCTTTGGAAGACAATCCTCGTAGTAGAGAGCGAAAAGGGCAGGGAATATCTTCTTCTTGGCAAGGTCGCCAGATGCTCCAACCACTGTAATGCTAACAGAAGCCTCGTCGTCTTTCGATAGAGCGGCCAGATCTTCAAACTCCTCGACGGTGATTGCGGAAGGGGTGCCGTTTTCCACCTTTGGCGGGGCAGAAGTTGCGGCAGCGTTCTCCACGCCTGTATCCATGGCACCTTTCACTGGTGACGACGAAGTGCAAAATCAGTAAAAACAGGCGTGGAGAACGCTGCCATTGGGTATCATTGGTAGCTAGGTAACAGTGCTTCTTCACATGAAAGACTCGTACTACATGCTGGAAGACGGTAAATCAAAATGAGGCAGGTAGTTCAGGATTACCTACCTGACAGCTAATTCTAGGCATTGCGCATATAAGATACAAACAGATGGGACATTTCTAGCTGGAAAAAAGGGTGGCTCGCTTCGTTTTAGACAGTAGTAAGGTTGGTGGTAACCGTGCACCAGAGTACCAAACGTAGGTTGCAGGATTGTGGAATGGGAATGTTGGTGGTAGCGGCGTATTACGGATTGCAGAGCTCGACGAGGACGCAAAAGTCAACTAGGAGAGCATACGGTCCAGCTGAGGAATCTAGGGGTCTAGGTTGACTAGTATGCTGAATTTGTACTATCGAAGAGAAGTATACTCCCTACATGAGCAATCCCCGTCTAGCAAACCCACCTACGGCATCCCCTGAGTTTGCGGCCGAACAAGGAGAACCCACAATCGCGGCGAGAATCGAAACCCCGCAACAGGCCACGGCACAGCAAGTCCAGACAAAGAGCCCACCTCCCTTCCCGGCGACGGCTTCGATGCGCCACCCAGCGGCGGCGGCGGCGGCGGCGGCCGATCTCCCGCCGCATCTGGCGAAGGAGAAGGCGACGGAGGATGGCGGCGGCGGCGTCGGACCCGCCGCGCGGCGCGCGACGGCTCCTCCGCCGGCGGCGGCGGCCGGGCACCTCATGCAGGAGAGCGCCATGTGCCCGCCTCGCTGGGTGGCTGGCTGTTGCTGTCGCAGTGGCTGCTTCGTTCGGAGATGACGACGAGGCCGGCTGGCTGAAGTGGCGATAGGACGGGCGGACGGAGATGGGGCGGGGGCGGGGGGGAGAGGGAGGTTTTATCGGGGATATCGAAGGGAGAGGGAGACGGAGACAAAGCCAAAGTTTGGTGGAGCTGGAGCGGGGGGCTCTTGAGATCGCCGAGGGGCGGGGTGGTGGAGGAGGAATAAAAAAGTGGGAGGCGATGGGGGCGGAAACGCAAAGAGAGAGTTGTGGCCCCTTGGCTGCGGCTGCGGGCGGGCGGGCGGCGGCCGGTCTGGTCGGGCAATGGCTGCCGCGGCGGCGGCGCAGGTGGCCGCACGTACAGTGCGGTGGTGGTGGTGGGGGTTTGAGTTGACCGGCCGGAAAGGGGAGGCTTTTGGTTTTGGCCCTCCTGGGGTGCCAAAACCCACTTCCTCACCTCACGTTTTTCCCCTCTCACAAAAAGTCAAGAGCTTCTCTAGTACTCCGTTTTTTATTTTGAAGAAACCTTTTTCTGCGCCATGTTTTGAATAAAGAGTTGCAAACCCAATGAATTCATGAAATACGACGCCATGGCAAACTTTGATCGATAACAAAAACATATTAATATATACAATTATCTCCATTTCGAAATATATATACTATTACCACCGACCCAGTTGACCAAATGCCAACAGTCAGCCACACGCGCCAACCACAGACGACTCTAATTTTAACTGCGGCCTTTGTACGGAAAAAATATGTTAGGCTTACACCGACCAAGTCCTCCACAAAGACCACCACGCGCTTACCGACCATCGTTGCCACACGGACACACTCCACCGCATCTCCAACTCCACGAAGAGACACAGCGAAGCACGAGAGAACCCATCGGGCACGGCAGCAACCGACTAACAGAGCACGAGCCGTGACCCAAACTCTCCTCAACGCATCGTCGGCTCGCAACGCCCACCAAGCAAGCCGTCTCAGCAGCCTGCCATCCACTAGTCCCCAAACCGAAACCTACTCCGAAACTATGCAGCAAAGGAGGAGAAAGACGCAACATCGAGCCGTGCCGAGGATCAGAGGTTTCCCTCTAGAGCCAAGACCACTGGGGCGAGGAGAGGAGCCCTCAACGACGACGCTTCCAAGAAAGTCAACTTGCGTCTGCAAGCGTCGTCGTTGGTTCTTACCAAAGCTAGGTCAAGGGTTTCCGGTGGGAAACTCACTTTGGCTCATAGGAGCACATTAATTCGTTGTGTGAAAATACATTTTGAAGTGTCAAAAAATCCGAAATAAGATTTTGCATGTACATGTAGACATTTTATGTTCGTACACAAGTTTCCAATTTTTTTTTCTTATGTGTCTCTTTAAAAAAAGATAAATTTTCATGCTACAACACGACTACATACATGATATTTTTTTACCTTTTTTGTACATGTGACATAATATATTGTTTTTTCACGAAAACTTGTGTATGAACATAAAATGTCGCAATGTACACTATAAATTTTATTTCAGGATTTTTCAACATTTTTAAAATTGTTTTTAGATTATTTTGTGCAAATACTACTAAGAACCAAAACGCCTCCTCCTTTCCAGTGCGGTATTTAATTTCAGAATCTACAGTTTATTGTCATTGAGGAGTTTCAACATCGTTTTTTTTCTTCTTCTTCTGAATACGGACTTTCTTTTAATGGATGAAAAAAAAAATTCCTTCAAATTTCTGTCACCTCTGTTTTTTACCTTTGCTTCTGCAGAATCGCAGTAGCTTCTGTAGGACGCTCGAGGGGAAGCTGCTTCCCCCGTGCTCCCTGGTCCTCGGTGCGCTAGGTGATAGCCGACGGAAGGCGGCGGCGGAGTAGGCAGGCCGCATACGTGGATGCGCTGTGCTAGACAACCACCGCACGATCGAGCGGGCCGTCGGCGACAGGTAGCAGCGGCCGGCGATAACACACTGGCTCAGAAGATGGGGGTGGTGGACGAGGCAAGAGCCGCTGGAAAATGGGGAGGACGACGGTAATGGCGGTAGTAGCTTGGGATGACAAGCTAAATATAACCCGTTGCTGCTCTACGTACTTCCTCTGCGGCAAGGCTCACATTCTCCGTGTCAGCCATGGGCTTCTTCTCTTCGCCGCCACTCCATGCTACAAAATGGCGAAAATGCTCAACTGAACTCGAGCGCAGATACGCTCTTTTTCTGAACCGCACGTCCACAGAAATATTGGTGTGACCGGTCTGTATTCAACTCTGTAGGTTCATTTTCTAGCGCGAAAACGGGCCCATCTCTGCAGGTGTAATCATATCCGCTGTGACGAAGGAACGTGACCATAACATCCTTGACGGACTGGACCGTACCAAAATGTCCTAGACGCATCTGCACCGATAGCAAATGACAGACACCGCCTCCTGCACATCCACATTTTAAAGAAAAAACCTATCTTTTGGCCGTAAGGGCATCTCCAGCGGGCACGAGGTATATGCGTCAGGTATGCGTCTCGGCGGACGCTCGGCGGTCGCGGAAAATGTCCGCTCGGTCTCCGGGCCTTTGGCAACCGCGCGTCTTCGGCATTACTTGGCGGCGCGGCGCGGGGCCGCGTTAATGGCGTGCCTCGGCTTCCGCGAGCGTGCGCGCGTCGATGCGTCTTCTCCGGCCCAGCAGGCGTCGCTTCGGCGTCTGCGATCGCGTTAATGGCGATGCCTCGCGTGGCGCGCGGCCGTCGCCTACCTCTGCGCACGTAGTAATGGCGATGCCACGCGTGGCGCGGCCGTCGCCTGCCTCCGACCTATATATACGGGCGCGAGCATCTCATCTCCTCCCGAAACCCTAGCCGCCGCCCGTAGCGCCGCTTTCTCTCAGCGGATCCACCATGAGCGCCGGGGACGCGGCCGCTCCACCTCCTTTCACCTCCCATCCCTCCTCGGCGTCGAGCTCCTCGAGGAGTTCGACTCGAAGATAGCACCGATCTCCTCCCCGGTCGGGGCGCGCGGCCTGGCGAAGAAGGAAGCACGGAGGAGCGAGCGGGCCACGCGGCGTTGGACGAGGTGGCGCGAGGCCGGCGGCCGCGGGCGGGACTCAGGCTCGGAGATATCTTGGTCCTCCGATGACCCCGATGCCACCGACGCCGGAGAAGGCGGCCGAGCATCGGACCTCGTCGAGTCTTTCGAGACGCTCAGGACGAGGCCGCCAACGCGAGGTGGAGCCGTGCAGAGGACGCGGCGCGCACCGAGCCATAGCGGCCGCGCGGAGGCGGCGGAGAAGCGAGGCAGCGGCGCGACGGTGCCGGCCCGTCAGGAAGGAAGTAGTATAGGCCTATAGATCTACTTTCTATAGTTTTTATGCATTTTTATGTACTACTTTCAATGTTTGTAGTATGTTGCAATTCAAAAAAATGGGTCGCCCCGGTGGGAGCACACCCAAACGCAAACGGACGAGCGGACAAAATATGTCCGCGGGGCGACGCAAACGGACGCTCGCGACCACATTTGGGCGTCCGAAATGCGTCGCGCTGCTGGAGATGCCCTAAGAAAAAAAAATGGTAGAGTGTTTTAGTAGGAATCCAAGCACACCCTTACTCTTGAAACCTAAACCTGAACTCATACGTCCTCCTCCTTCTACCGTGTCCTCATCAGCATCTAGGCTCTAGCACCAGATCAGCAAGAGACTCTTCAATTGGAGACGTACATACATCGCAGGCCGGTGGCTGTCGATTCTTCAGAGTGGCAGGAGACGTACACGTATGCTGCGTTCCTGGAAGGCTAGCAGCAGCACGAGGCCTCAGCCAGCGCACAAGTTCCTCAACCCTGTTTTTTTGGTGGTTGTCAGGACTCCTTAATTTTTGTACCACGGTCCATAACCAGACGACGTTCTGTACCATAGGTCCAACACCACCTTAGGCTAACTGATGAAAACGGGAAGCAAACGACCGTCTGATACTGCCGCCTCTATATACGACGTCCGTGTGGTACATGGCGTTTTCTGCATCCTGTGTCTGACACAAAGCTGTGTAACGTCTGACATCCAGAGACCAAATGCACGGTCCATAAAACGAGCTCATCTGAGCTCGAGTGCAGAAACACCTCGTCCACAAAATGGCCCTTTCTCTCCTCTGCCTTGTCCTACTTCGAAATTCCTAACTTGCCGACTTGAGTAAACAACCTGAATCTCAAGAAGAGCCAAAAGTCGCAGTCGTCCAGTTCCTGGCTCCCCCCTTTGTTATGCTTAAACTCCAAAATGTGCGTACCTGCAATATTTGACGCTCAGGGCTCAAGGAAAGAATTTCGGGTAAAGAACCAAAATCCACAGCAACCTATTCTGAAACATGTCTAACTAATAGCATTTCAGAAAACCACACCTCTAGTGTTTAGTAGGGCACAAGTTTTACAGAGCTTCCACATTCGCTCTCAGATGCTAAAAGACTTTGCCTCAGTTTGAGACATTAAAAAAAACGAAATACCACCGGTAGTTTCTTTTTTTTTGAGGGGGAAAGCTCATACATTACACATAAACAATGTTTACAAGATCCCGTTTAGCCAAGCTAGCTATATCCTCCGGCACCAGGTCGAACCATCGACTATAGACACCTGAAACACTAGCTCGTTTGGCTAGCTCATGAGCCAATGAATTGAGCTTTCTCCTAGTATACGAAATAGAACAACTAGAAAAAACTGACTTTGTCAAACCAATTTCCTTATAGACGCTCCAGAACTGGCAGTGGTTTCTAGTCGTGGCGTTCGAAGCATCTACAGCAAGTGCACTGTCCGACTCCAGCGCCACACACTTGATCTTCAGCTCTGAGGCCATTTGGAGTCCTTCCAAAATAGCTCTAGCTTCAGCTTCCTCAACATCGTAACAAGCGCTGATAGGAGCACTGAGAGCTGCAACCACCACCCCTTGGTCATTTCTTGCCACAACACCAATAGCAGCAGTCCCGGACATCGGAGAAAAAGCTGTACCACCGGTAATCAGCATATATAAACAGTTCTTGCGATTGTATAAGAGATACAACTATAATTTTGTATATAAGTATCAGCGAAGTGTTCAGTGTATGTGCTTTCGTATACACACATGGCCTTCAGTATCTAGCTGCTCATCCGACTAGGTTGCTGCAATCACAAGGTTTCGACAAATGCCTCCTTGATGGCAACAATTTTGGCAAAGACATCATGCATTCCTGGTCTATCTTTGGGTGATTCCATGGAACACATCAGCCCAATGCTGACCAAAGGCATGATGTAGTTCTGCATACATAGAGAAGCTGCCACCTCATCCTCCTCCAATGGCATATTGGGATCTAAAACCTCAGCGATTCTCTCGGGGAAAGCGAGGCCAACGTACTTGTGAAGGCTGAAGGCGTTGCCACATTGTGCGTCTGTTGGTCGCACTGCAGTGAGCATTTCCAGTAGCAGTACCCCGAAACTATACACGTCGCCGCCTGTTGAGATTTTGCATCCCATTCCATATTCTGTAAAACAAGAGCAGTGCACATAAATAATGGTGAAACTAACAAAACAAGGAGATCGGAGTTAAATTCGACACGACCATTTCAAAGATAAGTAAGTTAAAGTTTCAAAAAAAAAGATAAGTAAGTTTAACTTACCAGGTGCAATGTATCCAATTGTTCCTCCAAAGCCAGCCAACCCCTCAGGTGTACCACGACATGAAGAGAGAAACTTGGCAGATCCGAAGTCACCAACACGCGAGGTCATGTCGTAGTCCAGAAGAACATTGCTTGGTTTCAAATCGCAGTGAATCATAGGAGGTGTCAACTGGTTGTGCAGATAGTCCAGAGCAGAAGCCACGTCAGCTGCTATACTTATCCGCTGACCTAAGCTTAGCAACCTCCTTGGGGTGCCTTTGTGAATCCTTGGGTGTATCCACATGTCTAGGCTACCATTTGCCATGAACTCGTATACTATAGCCTTGAACTCATTGTTATCAAAATCCACTGTTGAGCACAAGGTGATAGCTTGAACCAGATTACGATGGCGGGTGTGTTTTAGCACTTCGCACTCGGTGAAAAAACTATTTCTGGATCCTTGCTCACTAAGATGGAACGCCTTGATGGCCACTAGATCTGTTTCGAATTCAAAGCGACCAATGTAGACTGATGCTGTATGAGTTGAGCTGATTCGGTTGACCAGAGAGAACCAGTTGGTGGCTTTAAGAATGTCACTGTACGACACCCTCTTAAGTGTCTCCTTGAAGCTTTCAGATGGTTGAGTTTTGTTTCCCTTCATGATAGTGGCAACAACACAGAGAAATGAGAGGAAAGCAATAGTAACAGGAGGAGCTATTATGAGCAGCAGTCGTGTATTCATCTTCATCTTCCTTTTCCTTATTGATTTGGTGGGGCAAATGGGAAGTCCAAATATGACAGCAGCTGTTTCACACAACCCTGTGTTGCCTTGCAAGGATACTCCATTTGAATTTGCAAATATACCACCAATCGGAATTGGTCCTTCAAATTTGTTGTACGATATATTAATATAATTTAAGCTGCTGAAGTTCCCGAAAAACTGTGGAACTTGCCCTGTTAAACTGTTCTCAGACAAATCTATCAGCTGTATGACCTTCAGTGAACTGAAAGACTGAGGAATAATCCCACTAAGCATGTTCCCATCCATGTGAAGGGATACCATTGCAACACACTGGCCAAGTGCAGAAGGAAGTTCACCAGATAATTTGTTGTTGGAAACACTTAATAACCCAAGATTGATCAAGTTACCAATTTCTTGTGGTATCAATCCTGCCAGTTTATTGTTTGACAAGTCCAAACCAAGGGAAAGTGAAGAAATACTGAGGAGCTCACTCGGTATGGATCCATCAAGGTTGTTGACTGATAAGTTTAGCATAGCTAGCCTTTTACATTGTCCTATAGCTGCCGGTATGTTTCCAGACAAACTGTTGGCATTAAGATAAAGCTGGCCAAGTTGAGGAAGATTACCAACTGCTGATGGAATCTGACCTGATAATCTATTATTGGATAGTTTCAGGACAAACAAGTTTCTCAAGTTCCAAACTGTCAGGGGAATTTGTCCCGAGAGCATGTTCTGGCCCATGTCAAGCAGAGTGAGCTTTACGAGGTTGCCTATCTCAGCTGGTATGCTTCCTGAAATTTGGTTTCTTCCAAAGTTTAATCGCTCCAGCTTTGTTGAAAGGTTGCCTATTGTTTTTGGCAAACTTCCATTCAGGATATTCCCATCCACTGATAATCTTAACAATTCAGTGCAATTGGTCAGCGAGGTAAGAAACGCCCAGTCATCAGCTTCAAGTGTGTTATTCTCTAGAAGCAATTGACTCAAGTTTGCCAAGGATCCTAGAGATGGCACCGCACCAGTCAGCAAGTTGCTTGAAAGATCAAGTACTTGGAGGTTTGACATATTGGTCAGAGAACCTGGGACTAATCCATGAAATTTGTTGCCACCCATTACCAATGTTTGGAGATTCGGAAGCGAGTGGCCAATTTCAGAAGGTATCTGTCCAATAAAATTGTTGAATCCTAAGCTAAAGAGTGTGAGTGCCGAGACATTATACAGTGTGGTTGGGACATACCCTGAGAATCCGTTGTAACTTAGATCTAGAATTGTTAGGCTTGGAATTTGACCTAAAGTTTCTGGGATTGATCCTGTCAAGTTGTTTTGTGCTAGCAGGAGGCAACGCAAGGATGAAACATTTCCCAAAGATGCTGGTATAGTACCAGAAAGTAAATTCCCTGTAAGGTTAAGAAATTGCAGAGCATCCATCTCCTGGAAATGTGGGATTTCTCCTGAGAGAAAATTCCACCGGAGATCAACAGCGACTAGTTTCGATGAGTTGAACAGATTAGCCGGGATCTCCCCAGATAAGTTGTTGCGTGAGAGGATTAGCTCACTAAGTAACGAACTGTTTGATAAGGAATCAGGGATAACTCCGCTAAGAGAATTGTTTGCAAGGTTGACATATCTAAGAGATGCAGCTGTACCTAATGACAGAGGGATGTTACCTGCAAGCCTGTTGCCGGCAAGCATCAGAGTTTGTAGGCCAGGAAGCTCACCTATCTCATCAGGTATGCTTCCAGACAATGTATTGTTTCGAAGGTCCATCTGAACTAGAGAAGTAAGGCCTGACATGCAACTGGATAGTGTTCCTCTGAGCAGCGCAGACCTGAATTGGATGGACACGACACGGATTGCAGGGGTCATGCTGCAGGTGACCCCCTGCCAGTTGCAGAAGTTGAGGGAATCATTGCGCCATGATCTGAGAACACCGGCAGGGTCCCTGGAGATGCCAGATTTGAAGCAGAGAAGGGCTTGCCGATCATCCTCGGTTCTGTTGGTAGCTTGTGCTGATGAGAATACTATGCTGTTGGAGTACAAAAATACGAGGGTGCAGAGAAGAAAGAGTGCATGGTGAGAAGGAGCAATCAGAGATTTGGCTCCAAGAACTTGAGCCATGTCTCTGTTCTTGCTCTAATTGAGTATGTTTGTTAAATATTTGTGTGTGCAAGAAGATATATGTTAGAAGGGTGAGGGAGTTGAAACTTCTACTCGACTGGACTTTAGTGCCGGCTTGTTTAGCTTGACTTGTAGTCACATTCCCAAATGATTGAGAAAGGACTGAGACACAAGAGAACTTATTAGAGGGATGTGGGTAACAAAACGTGAGCGTATACCAGCCCCCCAATATGGAAATTTTAACTGAGATAAAAAAGTAAAAAAAGGCGACAAATTGGCTACGCACTTTATCATTTAGGGAAAATTCTTGTGACCACCTAACAAACCATAAACAATAAATATATCTGTGTACAGAAAATGCTACAGCTGGTTGGAAACCAATCTTATGGATGAGAGTACAGCTGTACAGGTACAGTTCAGGAAGTATCCTCTGTGACACCACCAAGTAACAAGCAATTGGGCTGGCTGAACACCTTGAGCTCTAGCCACCAGGCCAGCGCTTGGTTCTCAACGTGCCATATGATACAGTTCACTTGAAAATAATTTCCTTGATTCCAGTACGGTTTTAGCATGTATCCTACTGCATGCCCAGGAAACGATTTAGTTGGCTCTGCGAATTGCCAATTCAATCATCAAGGGAAAGAAATGGGCATGTCAAACAAAGACTTCTTAGTTGATCTTGACACACTTGGAGGAAAAATAAATTTTCCATGAATTTTCCAGTCAAGATCCACCTATCCCCATCATTGAACACCATCCACATGAATAATGTGACAATTCTAAAGAAGATGCTTGCCAGAATAAATTGTTCCCAGCATCCATGACATGACATGATAATACTAACGAGTGGTGGCAGAATATGCCCTGGACACGGCGGCACTGACGTGTATCTACTTGGACTGCCTACGAAACTTGAGAAACCTAGGAAGAGTAGCAGATCCAGAAGATAAGGAGAAGAACAGAAGACTATGGCCCCTGTATAGTAGAAATCATTTGAGAAATGGCCCTGTAATTAGGATTTAGTTGTGGATCAAGGTAAAGCCGTATCGCCTCTTCCTCCTGATAATTCCAGATCCCCATTCTCTCTTCCACCGGCTATGGCAGCCATTGCCGCTGCTTGCCTTCTTCCCATCTCCACAGCACAATGCCGATATGCGTCCGATGAAACCAAATTGCGTCGTAGTATCCCAAAGACACGGGCCCAGGCCAAAAGCAACACTCACACCACGGCATAGCACCACGTGGTCCTAGCTAATTTACGGAGTATCTCCTCTAACAAATTCGAGCACAAATTCCTTGTGGCAGATATAATACCTGTGGGACTGCAGTACGGGAACACGGTCCGAGTCCGGAACGCCCGGTCTTCCGCTCCTCCTGGTGCCTCGGGCACCTCGGTTCGACCCCGCAGCTCGTAGGGCTACCCTCCTCCTCGCCCGCACATTCCGCGCGGCGTCGGCGCGCGGGAGGCGGAGTGCCGCACCGGAACTCGGAGCGGCGGTTGCGCCGTGGGGAGTCATCGGTCTGGAGCCGGGGAGGAATGGAAGAATGGGAGCTCCACTTGGCTCGGTGCAGCTGTGTGCCTGTGTGGCGGAGGGGGCAGCGGGAGGAATGCGGCGGACCGGCGGTGATGGAGGGAGGGGACGTGGTGTACGAGAACCGGACCCATTCCCATCGCGTCGCCCCTTCGAGCGAAAACCTTGTCCCTCCACCACCGGCCCTCTCTCCGTCTTCCCCCCCTCCTCATCGCCCCCAAAGGCGCCGGTGAAGGGGGCGGCAGGGATCTGGGCCCTTGCTCCTAACGCGGTGAATAGTTGTAGGACCTCCACGCTAGGCTCGCCATGGTCGATGCGGCTGCTCGGTGGGCTCTTCGTGCGCCAGCGCTAGCTCCTCTGTGAAAGAGGAAAACGAGAAGAGGTTTGGGCCGACCCGACGTGAGCCTCGTCGGGTAGGTTTCATTGCATTATATAGTGTATAGTACATGATACGGTCTACCGTATTTATACGGTATAATTCTAACACCCTCCCTCAATCTCAACTAGAGAAAGATTGAGATTGCGCTTACAATGTTCATACAAAGGTAAAGGGAGTGGCTTAGTAAAAATGTCAGCAACTTGATCCTTTGAGGAAATGAAACGAATCTGCAGTTGCTTCCGTGACACACGCTCACGAACAAAGTGAAAGTCCACTTCAATGTGCTTCATCCGTGCATGAAAGACCGGGTTGGATGACAAATACGTAGCACCAATATTGTCACACCATAGCACTGGAGGCCTTGTTTGAACAACACCAAGTTCCTTCAGTAATGACTGTACCCAGACAAGCTCCGCTGTAGCATTAGCAAGAGCCTTGTATTCTGACTCAGTGCTGGATCTGGAGACTGTAGACTGCTTGCGAGCACTCCAGGCGATCAAATTTCCTCCATAAAAGATAGCATATCCCCCCGTGGATCGCCGATCATCCGTACTACCAGCCCAGTCTGCATCGGAGAAAGCGGAAAGGAGTGTAGATGAAGATGACCAAAGCTGCAGACCAGTGTCAACGGTGTGGCGAACATAACGCAAGATGCGTTTGACTGCAGACCAGTGAGGTGTACGAGGCTCATGGAGGTACTGACATACCTTGTTAACCACAAAGGACAGATCAGGCCGTGTCACTGTAAGATACTGAAGACCACCAACAATACTACGATACTGAGTAGCCTCCTCAGATGAGAGTGGATCACCATCAGTGCTGCAAAGTCGCTCGGAAGATGCCATTGGTGTAGTCACAGGAGTGCACTTCAACATACCTGCACGAGCAAGAAGCTCAAGAGCATACTTGCGCTGTCGAAGAAGGAGGCTACCCGAAGAGGGTGATGAAACCTCAATCCCGAGAAAATAATGCAGAACGCCAAGGTCCTTGACAGAGAACTCAGACCGTAGCTGACTGATCAATCTGGGAATAGCAGCAGCTGTAGAACTGAGAACAATAATGTCATCAACATACACCAACAAGTAAACAGTAATATCCTGGCGCCGAAGAACGAACAGGGATGTATCAGTCACGGACGGTGAGAACCCCAAGGAGCCAAGAACAGAACTGAGACGAGCATGCCAGGCGCGAGGAGCCTGTTTGAATCCGTACAATGATCTGACAAGCTTGCAGTAGTGATCAGGTTTATCAGGATCAGCAAAATCAGGGGGCTGTCTCATGTATACCTCCTCATCTAGAAAGCCATTAAGAAAAGCATTCTGAACGTCAAGCTGACGAAGATACCAACGATGAGAGAGAGCCATAGCAAGCAATAAGCGAATTGTAGCTGGCTTAACCACAGGACTAAAAGTCTCATCATAATCAAGACCATAACGTTGCTTGTATCCTTTTGCAACAAGGCGCGCTTTATAACGCTCAATAGAACCATCTGCATGAAGCTTGACTTTGAAAATCCAGCGAGAATCGATCAAATTGACTCCAGAAACAGGAGGTACTAGTCGCCAGGTGCCATTAGCTTGTAACGCAGAAAACTCGGCCTCCATTGCATCTCGCCAATGAGGAAGACGGAGAGCCTCTTTATAATCTCGCGGTTCGTTTGTAATCTTGGACGCTGTATAGGCTGCTAACACACAGTTCCAAGTCACTGTCCCATCAGTACGCTCTTTAGGACGATAAATCCCGCGACGTGCGCGCGTAACTGGGCCAGATGGTGCAGCTGGTTGCGTTGTCTCAGGCGAGGAAGTTGTTGGTACTGCAGGTGACACAGGTGACAAGGGAGCTGTGGGCACGCCAGACGAAGCACAGCCAAAAGAATCTTCATGCGCGTGACGTGGAGCAGAGCCAGGAGACTCGTCCTGCGATGCACACACAACAGGGTCATGTGCATGCGATGCATGTGCTGGTGAAGTGGGCTGCGTATCTCGTCCACGCTGGGCAGAGGCAGCAGGTGAGACCACGCTCACGGGAAGGACACGCACATCAGCACTGTCAGGCTCACGCGAGCTGCTGTCGGGTGCATGCGGGCACAGCAGCGGACTGTTGGAGACGCGCGGGACAGCCACCGTCGGCTGGCTCGGTCCGCAGCCCGAGGGGAAGCCACGCAGAGCCGGCGAGCCCAGGAGAGATCCATGCACGCCATGCACCGGTAGAAACTGCTGATCGACGTGAGTAGCACCAGGAGAAGGGATTAAAACCTCCAAACGAGCGCCACGGCCGGTACCTGCACCATGGTCAGCGAGCAAAGGCGAGGCATGTGCAACATCTAAAAATTGGTCAGCCGAAAGTAAAGACGACTCCGTGACAGGTGGTAGTATATGAGAGTTTGGCATGTTGGCAAAAGGAAACACATTCTCATCAAAGATAACGTCCCTAGAGATGTAGACTCGATTGGACGGAACATGCAGGCATTTGTATCCCTTGTGAAGAGAACTGTAGCCCAAAAACACGCACTTCTTCGAACGAAAATCAAGCTTATGATTATTATAGGGTCGAAGATGAGGCCAACAAGCACACCCAAAGACCTTAAAAAAGGTATAGTCAGGTGTTTCATTAAGAAGCCTCTGAAGAGGAGTTTTCATATCAATGGTGCGACTAGGAAGCCTGTTAATGAGGAAGCAGGCTGTAGCAAACGCATCATTCCAGTAGCATAGCGGTACCGACGCATGTGCAAGTAAGGTAAGACCGGTTTCAACAATGTGACGGTGCTTACGCTCAACAATGCCATTTTGTTGGTGTGTGTGCGGACAGGATACACGGTGTGAGACACCCAGATTATGAAAGAAGGGGTGGAGTTTCTCATACTCACCACCCCAGTCAGTCTGGACATGAATGATTTTGCGATTTAGAAGACGCTCAACATGTTTTTGAAATTGGAGAAACACATTATAGACATCAGATTTATGCTTAAGTAAATAGAGCCAAGTAAAACGACTATAAGCATCAACAAAACTCACATAAAAGCGATGTCCACTGACAGACGTTTGGGCAGGACCCCACACATCTGAATAAATAATCTCTAATGGAAACTTTGTTACACGAGTAGACAAGGAGAAAGGCAACTGATGGCTTTTCCCTTGCTGACAAGCATCACAAACTGACTCAGTTTTATTGGACTCTTGTGTAGATGGTAACTCATGATGACGAAGAACATGTTGAACTACTTGTAAGGCTGGATGACCTAGGCGACGATGCCACATATCACGAGACACCTTGACACTGGAAAGGGCTTGCTTGATGACAGGCGCTTTGATCTCATATAGACCTCCACTGCATCGACCTCTAAGGATGGGTGCTCTCGTGTCCAGGTCCTTTACAAAAAGATCATGAGGATGAAGTTCAATAAGCACATTATTGTCATGGGAAAGTTTACTCATTGACAATAAATTACGAGTGGCTTTGGGTACATGAAGGACACGGTTTAGAGCTAGAGACCTAGAAGACGGAGTGGATAAAATAGACTGACCAATATTATGAATGCGCATACCTGCTCCATTAGCTGTGTGGACCTGATCAGTGCCGCGGTAGGGCTCATGTGTAGTGAGCTTATCCAGCTCATTAGTAATGTGGTGTGTAGCGCCGGAGTCCGCGTACCATGCAGGATCAACAGACTGCTGTGGAGCACCTTGAGCTGTCATTGCCATAGCAAGTTGCTTCTCAGTGTTTTTCCCATCGTTGCCGAGACCCAGAAAATCACGGTTAAATCGTTTGTAGCACTTGGAGGCGACATGGCGCAGGATCCCACAAAGCTGGCACACAACAGGTGAACGCCCATTGTTTTGTTTAGGAGCATTGGTGGGTGGTGGTGTCGTTTTGGTCGATGGAGGAGAGAAGGTCGTGGCTGGCAGCGGACCTCCACGAGAGGCTCCAAACGCGGCAACTGAGATGCCGACGTGAGCACTCATATGGGCAGCAGGATAGTGCGAAGAACCACCGGAGCGGCGTTGTGCCAATTTGTGTTGTTCTGTGCTCTGGAGCTGAGAGAACAAGTCACGGATTGGTATAGGAGTGGTACGATTAGTCACCACTTCATAGAGAGCATCATACTCTTCATCAAGCCCGGCGAGGATGTACGAGATAAACTCCGCATCGCGTAGGGGCGCACCAATGCTGGTGAGGGAATCCGAGAGCGCCTTCATCTGGTGAAAGTATACATTGATAGTCTTGGTTCCCTTTTTCAGTTCAGCCATCTCCTGTCGAAGTGCAGAGGACCTGGCGATGGATGTAGAGGCAAAAGCTCCACTCAGAGTCTCCCAGGCTTCACGAGAGGTCCCCGCAAACATGATCATGCCGAGAACACCTTCAGTCATTGAGGAAACAAAGGCCGAGAGAATAGCCTGATCCTGCTGAATCCAGTGCTGGTGCGCCGGGTTTGGCGCATGCTGCATGCCGCCGGCGTGAGGAACCACGACATGGGGGTCAGGACAGGCAATGGTGCCATCAACATACCCCATGAGCATATGACTGCGAAGGAGTGGACCAACTTGCGCACGCCAAAACAGGTAATTGTCGTTCGTCAGTCTTATTGTGATTGACGAGGTAATGGTGACGACGGGCGGCATTACATGTCCAGGGAAGAACACCTGCTGACTCGTCTGGGTCGATGTAGAGCCGGGCACCGGCGTCGGAGGAGGACCATAGGGCGAAGGTGGCACCATGGAAGAACCGAACCCTATCATGGGAGGTATAGTATACCCACTCGGAGGATAGTATCCAGGGTAGCCAGCCATGGGAGAGTACCCCATCGGCGACACAAACCCAGCGCCACGTCCCAGAGAGGCGGCGACCAGAGCAGCGTCCGTGTAGATCGCTGCAGGGGAAAACGGCGCTGCAGGGGAAAACGGCGGCGCCGAGGCAGGTGCAGGCGCCGGTTCCGAGGACGTCGTTGCAGATGCCGACATGGAGAGAACGGCCGTTGTCGCGCCCGGCAGACACAGCGGGGCGGAGATCGTCGGGGCGGAGGCCATCGGTACTGAGGACACCGGCAAGGTCACGGACCCAGAAACGTCGGGGGAGGCCATAGCGGCAGGTGCAGCGGCGACACAAGAATCGATGGCCGGCAGGAGCGGAAGCGAAACAGGTGCAGCGGCCCGACTAGGTCAGATCGATCGCTGTGATACCATGAAAGAGGAAAACGAGAAGAGGTTTGGGCCGACCCGACGTGAACCTCGTCGGGTAGGTTTCATTGCATTATATAGTGTATAGTACATGATACGGTCTACCGTATTTATACGGTATAATTCTAACACTCTGGAGCGCCTCTGGTAACGGAGGATTCTGCCGGTGGCTTCCTTGGTGGGGGCTTTGGAAAGCCAATACGGCGACCTTGGGATGGTGGGCGGCGTCAACTCTCTGGTGGGGCGGTGCTCGTGTAGTCGTGTGGATGTTGGTTGTCTTCCTCGGATTTGTGGGCATCTAGCAGGTGTTGGTCCGGTGTGCTGACCGACCTCTCCGGCGTCACACGCGTCAGATCTGAAGGTTGTACATCGTCTGTTTGATATGTGGCCTAGCCTGACCACCGGAGCCTTGCTGGGTAAGTCACAGTGGGACGCGGGGCTACGTCTCCGGGAGAAATCTGTAGCTGGTTGGCCACGACGGTGACGACGCCTGCAGGCATCGTACCCTTGCTGGAGGCACCGTCGAGGTTCCCCTCCCTCCTACCATCCCCTAGCTGCCCAAGTGAAAACCCAATTCCTCTCGGAATGGGTGCTGTTTACGCCTCCGGCATGGGTGTCCTTCTTGAAGGCGCCTCTCTTTGGTTCTCCAGCACGGGTGCCATATCTTGTTGGAGCCGATATTCCTTCGTGGCAACAGATGCTTGCGTCAAACCGCATGAGCTCTCACATCTGATGGTGGAGCTGTTCTGGTGGTGATCTTGGCTGTTCTTGGTGGTCATGCTTGGCATATGCTCTCTGGTTTCAATGTCCCGTTTGAGCTCCAGGGTGAGCGACTCCGGCCGATGGTGTGACGCACTTCATCCAGGGCGAGGGAGCAGGGGCACTCTTTGGCTTCGAAGATGGATCTTGGAATTTGGTCCTTTGCAGTATGATGAGGCTGGTATCTCTTCGATGGTGAGCTCCCTCCAGGCTTCAGCTTCTATCGATTCACTTGTGTGGCTTCGCCTTGGTGGATGGGGACTTCGACGATCAAGCTATGTGTCTTATGTTTTTTCTTGTTTGCTTGTGTGCGTTGTTGTCTTGTAAGCTGATTCCTTAGCATCTTGTAACTTTCTGCCATTTCGGGCGTTATTAATTTAAATGCTTAACCAAGAAAAAAATATCTAAAAATTTAAAATGCTTGACCAAGAAAAAAACATCTACAAAAGCCAAATCCAAAAGGAAAGAAAAAGTTTTATATGTCTTACCCATCTTACCCATAGTCTGCCTATTCAGGAATTCCATTCCTTTCAGGTCACACCATCCTAGTTCTCTTCAGTACTGTTGGATTATTAGGCAATTTTCGTGTGAGTTTAATTACCGAAAGCAATATTACAGATGCACAAGCATACTTAACCATACACATCAGACTAAGCACATGCATCAGATCTGAACATGGAACAAGTAGCAGTGCAAGGTAGGAGAGGGAAATCACGTATATCGCGACCGGGAAGGTCGCACCAGCAAGCACCGCCACCATGGGAGTTGTTGATGTCGCCCATGGTGTAGTCGAAGTCGTCGATGCGGACAACGGCGATGATGAACACGAAACGGCGAGATCGCGTGAGACGCTCCCCAAAAACCTTATCGCCGTCTCCCGGTGCGGAATCTCAACGGACGGAGTTTCGGAGGCCTGCTCTCCGGACTGTGCACGGTCGCCGGGATTGGGAAGACTAGAGAGTAGCACAACAAAGGGAACTTCGCGAGAGAGATCTAAAACCTTCTCGATCGATCGGTCTCCTTGTATAGCTTGGGAGGAAGCCGGCCCGACCGCGGCGGCACACGTAGGAAGCCGGGGACACGCGGCGAGCATGCACATGCAGGTCGACATGTAGCCAACACAGTTGGTGCACCAAGCAAAAATTTAGGCTTCCTTGAGTGTGTCTGATGCGTGTAGTTGACACGTCCGTTGGGAACCCCAAGAGGAAGGTGTGATGCGCACAGCGGCAAGTTTCCCTCGAAGAAACCAAGGTTTAATCGAACCCGAGGAGTCAAGAAGCACGTTGAAGGTTGATGGCGGCGGGATGTAGTGCGGCGCAACACCAGATTCCGGCGCCAACGTGGAACTGCACAACACAACCAAAGTACTTTGCCCCAACGAAGCAGTGAGGTTGTCAATCTCACCGGCTTGCTGTAATAAAGGATTAGATGTATAGTGTGGATGATGATTGTTTGCAGAAAACAGTAGAACAGTATTAGATTGTATTTCAGTATAGAAATTGGACCGGGGTCCACAGTTCACTAGAGGTGTCTCTCCCATAAGATAAACGCATGTTGGGTGAACAAATTACGGTTGGGCAATTGACAAATAGAGAGGGCATGACCATGCACATACATATTATGATGAGTATTGTGAGATTTAATTGGGCATTACGACAAAGTACATAGACCGCCATCCAGCATGCATCTATGCCTAAAAAGTCCACCTTCAGGTTATCATCCGAACCCCCTCCAGTATTAAGTTGCTAACAACAGACAATTGCATTAAGTATTGCGCGTAATGTAATGACTATATCCTCGAACATAGCACTAATGTTTTATCCCTAGTGGCAACACACATCCATAACCTTAGAGGTTCTTGTCACCCCCAGATTCACGGAGACATGAACCCACTATCGAGCATAAATACTCCCTCTTGGAGTTACTAGCATCAACTTGGCCAGAGCATCTACTAATAACGGAGAGCATGCAAGATCATAAACAACACATAGACATAACTTTGATAATCAACATAACAAGTATTCTCTATTCATCGGATCCCAACAAACGCAACATATAGAATTACGGATAGATGATCTTGATCATGTTAGGCTCACAAGATCCGACAATGAAGCACAATGGGGAGAAGACAACCATCTAGCTACTGCTATGGACCCATAGTCCAGGGGTAGACTACTCACACATCACGCCGGAGGCGACCATGGCGGTGTAGAGTCCTCCGGGAGATGAATCCCCTCTCCGGCAGGGTGCCGGCGATCTCCTGAATCCCCGAGATGGGATTGGCGGCGGCGGCGTCTCGTGGGTTTTCCGTATCGTGGCTCTCGTCTGGGGGTTTCGACGGAGGCTTTAAGTAGGCGGAAGGGCAGGTCGGAGGGCACGAGGGCCCCACACCACAGTCGGCGCGGCCAAGGGCCGGGCCGTGCCGCCTAGGGTTTGGCCACCTCGTGGCCCCACTTCGTCTCCTCTCGGTCTTCTAGAAGCTTCGTGCAAAATAGGACCTGGGCGTTGATTTCGTCAATTCGAGAATATTTCGTTACTAGGATTTCTGAAACCAAAAACAACAGAAAACAGCGGCACTTCGGCATCTTGTTAATAGGTTAGTTCAGAAAATGCACGAATATGACATAAAGTGTGCATAAAACATGTAGATAACATCAATAATGTGGCATGGAACATAAGAAATTATCGATACGTCGGAGACGTATCAGCATCCCCAAGCTTAGTTCTGCTCGTCCCGAGCAGGTAAAACGTAACAAAGATAATTTCTGGAGTGACATGCCATCATAACCTTGATCATACTATTTGTAAAGCATATGTAGTGAATCCAGCGATCAAAATAATGTATATGACATGAGTAAACAAGTGAATCATATAGCAAAGACTTTTCATGAATAGCACTTCAAGACAAGCATCAATAAATCTTGCATAAGAGTTAACTCATAAAGCAATAATTCATAGTAAAAGGTATTGAAGCAACACAAAGGAAGATTAAGTTTCAGCGGTTGCTTTCAACTTGTAACATGTATATCTCATGGATATTGTCAACATAGAGTAATATAATAAGTGCAATATGCAAATATGTAGGAATCAATGCACAGTTCACACAAGTGTTTGCTTCTTGAGGTGGAGAGAAATAGGTGAACTGACTCAACAATGAAAGTAAAAGAATGGTCCTTCAAAGAGGAAAAGCATCGATTGCTATATTTGTGCTAGAGCTTTGATTTTGAAAACATGAAACAATTTTGTCAACGGTAGTAATAAAGCATATGTATCATGTAAATTATATCTTACAAGTTGCAAGCCTCATGCATAGTATACTAATAGTGCCCGCACCTTGTCCTAATTAGCTTGGACTACCGGATCATCACAATGCACATGTTTTAACCAAGTGTCACAAAGGGGTACCTCTATGCCGCCTGTACAAAGGTCTAAGGAGAAAGCTCGCATTGGATTTCTCGCTATTGATTATTCTCAACTTAGACATCCATACCGGGACAACATAGACAGCAGATAATGAACTCCTCTTTTATGCATAAGCATGTAACAACAATTAATAATTTTCTCATATGAGATTGAGGATATATGTCCAAAGCTGAAACTTCCACCATGGATCATGGCTTTAGTTAGCGGCCCAATGTTCTTCTCTAACAATATGCATGCTTAACCATAAGGTGGTAGATCTCTCTTACTTCAGACAAGGCAGACATGCATAGCAACTCACATGAAATTCAACAAAGAGTAGTTGATGGCGTCCCCGAAACATGGTTATCGCACAACAAAGCAACTTAATAAGAGATAAAGTGCATAAGTACATATTCAATACCACAATAGTTTTTAAGCTATTTGTCCCATGAGCTATATATTGTAAGGTGAATGATGGAATTTTAAAGGTAGCACTCAAGCAATTTACTTTGGAATGGCGGAGAAATACCATGTAGTAGGTAGGTATGGTGGACACAAATGGCATAGTGGTTGGCTCAAGTATTTTGGATGCATGAGAAGTATTCCCTCTCGATACAAGGTTTAGGCTAGCAAGGCTATTTGAAACAAACACAAGGATGAACCGGTGCAGCAAAACTCACATAAAAGACATATTGAAAACATTATAAGACTCTACACCGTCTTCCTTGTTGTTCAAACTCAATACTAGAAATTATCTAGACCTTAGAGAGACCAAATATGCAAACCAAATTTTAGCATGCTCTATGTATTTCTTCATTAATGAGTGCAAAGCATATGATGCAAGAGCTTAAACATGAGCACAACAATTGCCAAGTATCACATTACCCAAGACATTTAAGTTGCTAACAACAGACAATTGCATTAAGTATTGCGCGTAATGTAATCAGTGACTATATCCTCGAACATAGCACTAATGTTTTATCCCTAGTGGCAACAGCACATCCATAACCTTAGAGGTTCTTGTCACCCCTCCAGATTCACGGAGACATGAACCCACTATCGAGCATAAATACTCCCTCTTGGAGTTACTAGCATCAACTTGGCCAGAGCATCTACTAATAACGGAGATGCAAGATCATAAACAACACATAGACATAACTTTGATAATCAACATAACAAGTATTCTCTATTCATCGGATCCCAACAAACGCAACATATAGAATTACAGATAGATGATCTTGATCATGTTAGGCAGCTCACAAGATCCGACAATGAAGCACAATGGGGAGAAGACAACCATCTAGCTACTGTTATGGACCCATAGTCGAGGGTAGACTACTCACACATCACTCCGGAGGCGACCATGGCGGTGTAGAGTCCTCCGGGAGATGAATCCCTCTCGGCGAGGTGCGGAGGCGATCTCTGAATCCCCGAGATGGGATTGGCGGCGGCGCGTCTCGTGGTTTTCCGTATCGTGGCTCTCGATGCTGGGGGTTTCGACGGAGGCTTTAAGTAGGCGGAAGGGCAGGTCGGGGAGGGGGCACGAGGGCCCCACACCACAGTGCGGCGCGGCCAAGGCTGCGCCCGCCCTAGGGGTTGGCCACCTCGTGGCCCCACTTCGTCCTCTTCGGTCTTCGGAAGCTTCGTGGCAAAATAGGACCCTGGGCGTTGATTTCGTCCAATTCGAGAATATTTCGTTACTAGGATTTCTGAAACCAAAAACAACAGGAACCGCACTTCGGCATCTTGTTAATAGGTTAGTTCCAGAAAATGCACGAATATGACATAAAGTGTGCATAAAACATGTAGATAACATCAATAATGTGGCATGGAACATAAGAAATTATCGATACGTCGGAGACGTATCAGTGTCTCAAACTCGAACTCGAGTCACGAAACGCGACGTGCGTGCGTGACGTGTCGTGACGTGCCGTGCCGAGCCGAGACGGGCGGGCGGAGGAGTGCGAGAGGCTCCTTCTATTCTCACTCACTTGGAATGACTAGAACAGCAGCCCTTATATACCACTTCAACTCTCTCCCAACTAGCAATGTGGGACTAAACTTTGTCCCCAAGGCTGTCCCAAGCTGCTAACGTGATGGGCCTTGAGATTTCAGGAATTGTAGACCACATGGGCTGCCTTATTGGGCTGCTGAAAGGACACGGATGTCGCCTAGAGGGGGGGGTGAATAGGCGATTTAAAACTTTTACGAGATGGGCTTAACAAATGCGGAATAAAACTAGCGTTACTTTGTCAAGCCCAAAGCCTATATACTATTGTTCACCTATGTGCACCAACAACTTATTCTAAGCAATGGTTCACCTATGTGCACCAACAACTTATGCTAAGCAATACAAGCAAGTATGTGATAGCAAGATATATATATAACTTCAAGCACGATGGCTATCACAAGGTAAAGTGCATAAGTAAAGAGCTCGGGTATAGAGATAACCGAGGCACGCGGAGACGATGATTTATCCCGGAGTTCACACTCTTGCAGTGCTAATCTCCGGTGGAGAGGTGCGGTTGCTTAGTGCTCCCGAACGCCACAAGAGGCTCACCTTGAGGTGTGGTTGCTCGATGCACACCAACGCCACAAAGGCCTCACCCCAAGATGCGGTACTCACACCGAACGCCACGAAGGCGCCTCACCTAAATCTCCGGTGACCCTCGCCACAAAGGCCTAGGTCACGGTTCCACTAAGGGATTTCCTTCGAGGCGGAAACCGGGCCTTACACAAAGATTGGGGCACACATCCACAACTTAATTGGAGGCTCCCAACAAATCGCCACAAAGGCCTAGAATCCGTCTAGGGTTCCAAGAACCCAAGAGTAACAACCTTCTTCTTTCACCACCACGAATCCGTGGAGAACTCAAACCGATGCACCAAATGCAATGGCAAGAACACCACAAAGATGCTCAAGTCCTTCTCTCTCAAATTCCAACAAAGCTACAAAAGCTATTGGGGGAATAAGAGAGGAAGAACAAATAAGAGGAGGAACACCAAATTTCTCCAAGATCTAGATCTAGTGGATTCCCTCACAAAGAGAGGGATTTGATTGGTAGGAATGTAGATCTAGATCTCTCTTCCTTTTCCCTCAAAAGATTCAAGAAGCATAGGAGGAGTAGAGGGAAAGGGAAGCTCTCAAGGTCAACAATGGTGGAGAGCACAAAGGGGAAGAGGTAGCTGCCCAAGGAGGAAGAAGGGGGGTAAATACCCCCTCCCATCGAAATATGACCGTTTGGGTCAGCTCGGGTGGATTTTCGGGCCGGATATTTGCAAAATATCAAGCCCCAAAACGGCTAAGGACATGAAAACTGCTCTCAGGATGGGGGCCGGACATTTGGCCGGATATTTGCCCGGATTTGTCCGGATTTTTCCGGGCGGATTATCCGCCCCAAACTTGGGCGGAATATCCGCCCCCCTGGAGCAAACATCAAAAACGGGCATAACTTTAGCATCCGGACTCCGATTTTGATGATCTTGGGCTTGTTTTAAAGCTAGGAACAAGCTCTACAAGATCATGCAGGAAACCATCATAGTCCAACAAGGGAGGATATAAACAAATGATGAAAGGTTTGACCTATCTAAAAAAGACATACCGTAAAACCTCCAATCTTGAAAATGCAACAAGTTGCCCGTGCAAAAACCATTCTTGATGAACTAGAGCTTGTCATGAGAATAAGCACAAGCTCTAAATCATCACATGGATAAGATCCAAATAATAACCAAGAAAGATGATGCAAGGATGCAAAGGTTTGAGCTCTCTCCGAACGATACGATCGAGTTACTCACTCGAGAGCCCTCTTGATAGTACGGCAACTAAACTATAAACCGGTCTCCAACTACACTATGAGACCGGTGAGAAAGAAACCCTATCAAGAGCAAACCTTATACTTGCGCATTCCACTTGAGCTTCATGACGACGATCTTGACCTCAACAAGATGGAACGCCTTTCTTGCTGTGCTTGCTTGTGAAGTCTTGTAGATTGCTCCCCCATAAACCACCATGGGAGAGCTTCTTCTTCGCATCTTCACATAAACATGACCACCATGTGGATTGCTCCCCCATAATCCACCATGGGAGAGCTTCTTCTTCGGCGCATCTTCACATATCCATGATCACCATATGGATGGCAAGACTCAAGCAAAGGATCTCTTCGAGATGGCTCATCTTGAACTTGCACATCATTTCTTCATTCTTCATCATGTTGATGTCTTGAAGTAACTTGAGGGCTCACTTCATCTTCATCTTCAAGACATACTTGACACTTGATATCCTTCATCAATTTCTTCTTATTGCAACCTTGAAGCCAACATATGGTTCAAGAATTGCATATGGACAACTCCTACAAATATAACTCAATCCAAACATTAGTCCATAGGGATTGTCATTAATTACCAAAACCACACATGGGGGCTCCATGCACTTTCAATCTCCCCCATTTTTGTAATTGATGACAATCTCTTTGAGAGGGTTTATATAAGGAATTTAAGTAACAAATAAGTTGAATCTATAGAGCAAACTCCCCCATAATATATGCATGTGTGAATGATCTTGACTTTCATTGCATATATTGGCATTCAAAGCCTAGTGGAGTTTCCTCTAAATATTCAACTATGCAAAGCAACAAGATGCAATGCAATAAAGGCACATGCTTAAGCACAAAGCAAAGACATAACCAAATTCCCTTAAACCCTCCAAACTTCTCCCCCATTGGCACCAATTCCGAAATGGGTGAAAAATTTAGAAGGCCAATATAGTGAGAGTTCCTCCATAGCGTGTGCATTTCTCATAATTTGAGTGAAATCAAATGCACATATCCAATTACGAATATTCGAAAGGAATCACACCATAGATAGGATCAAAGATTGCAAAAAGATAACAAAGTCAAGAAGCTTCAACAAATGAAGCAAGCAACCAAATGAACCACAAAGAAGATACCAAAAGAAAGATAGATATTATGATAAGATCAAGAAGATTGCTCTAAATAATATGAGGAAGCTCCCCAAGGTTTGTGCACAAAACAAGACAATTTGCATTGGAGTATAAAGTGCACAAACATGGAATCATCACTCCCATAATATCATTCAAAAACAAAATATACCAAGTGAATCAAACTCTAATGATCACCAAAAGATAGTGCTCTAAATTAAATGAGTAAGCTCCCCAAGGTACATGCATAAATTAAAATGTTGTATTTGAATACAATAAGCATAACATGGAATCCTCACTCCCTCATTACCATTTAAAACACAAACATTTGGAATAGATCATAGATAGAGAAATAAGCTTAACACTTGCAACAAACAAATAGTTGAGCAACAAGTAAGAGGCACCATAATAAAAGGCTCAACCAAGAGGATATGTGAAAGGCATGATAAAGCATATTATAAGACTATTACAAGGATGAGCAAAAAGCATCATCATAGTCTTCAATGAATTATATTGCTTAGCATGACCAATCAACACGCAATAAATAAATAAGATATCAAAAGGAGATGTATCATCTCTTATGTGTATAAGTTTCTCTAAGTGGGCAATATCACAAAGATATTTATCCACAAAGAAACATGCACACATAAAATAGATACGCAAGAAAAATAGTATGATATTCAAGACGAAGTCATGCAATATACCAATAAGATTTTTGCTTAATAGCATGGCCAAAGGCTCAATTTTATCTTATTGTACATTCATGAACTTCAACCACAAACAACTAAAATACATCACAAATATCAACAAGGGATAGAAGATAGTTGGGATGCATTTGAGAAAGGCAACAAGTATCACAAACGGGATACCAAAAGAAGTAACTAAATTTGCACTTTCATCTATATTGCACATGTGAGAGCCTTGAGGAATTGATATGCAACAAAATTGCTAGATAGGCATAGTTGGGATGGATGAATCATGAGCATGATTTAAAATACTTCCCAACAAATGCACTCATCTCAAATTACTCACATTCACAATAAAGAGGTTTCATTAAGACTTTTGCAAGAAGCACAACATTTGCAAATCAAGAGATTCATGCCAAGATGCAACCATAAGGTTGGATACAAGAAAAGTATGCATGAGAAGATACTTGTTACCAAGATAGCATTGGTGTGGATGTAGTAGATATGTGTTCGTTGATCATCCTAGCTTGCCTCAAGTTACCATTGAGTCACCACTTCTTTCCAAGAGTGAGACAAGCATTCAATGCATATCCATTGTACCTAACACAAAGGTAAGTACAAAATGGTCCCCAAACTAATTGGGTCCGAAGTAGTTAGACACACTACAACATATAGGACAAACTCCACAATTCTATGTGCATATAGATATGAAATTGAATTTCATGCACATCTTAGCCAAATTAGGATTTGATGGAGTTTACCCTATATATTGGATCAAAGAAAGTGACACATGCCATAAGATATACATATATTAAATATGCATGCACAATACTTTCAAGAACCAAAGGAAGATACAATTTGGACAAAACACCAAATAGACCAAGAGACAATGGTTGTCCAAATTATATCAAAGAATCAAATCAACACAAGATTGCCTCCAAAGACTTATCTCATTATAAGAAGCTAATTAAACCTAAACACAAAGGAATGAGATAACCAACTCCCAAGAGAGCAAGGTTCCAACAAATAAACCAAACCCTCGAAACTTTTTATGATGGCACAAAGTACCAAAAAGAAAATTTATGTCTCCCAAAACCAAATTGTTGACAATGATCAAGAGATGTTAAGCCTTCTAACAAATATAGGAGAGCTCCCCCAAGATTAGTGCATTATCTAGGATTTTGCATATGAATACAAAATGCACAAAACTAGGATCATCACGCTACCTATATCTACTAAAAATGCTAAGAAAGTTTGAAAAGACAAATTAAATCCATAAGATGCAAGGAAGACACATGGGAGTCAAAGCACAACAAATTCATGGCAATAAATAAGGCAATATAAATACAAGTGCCAATGTAGATATGATCAATAATATCTACCTCATAATTGATTACCAATTGTCCTAGGACAAGAGGTATTAGGTAATATTTTCCGGTGGTAGTTTGTAAGTATAAGTAAGATCATATTTACAACGAACAAAGCATATGGTAAAAGATAAGAGTTAACCATCATGCAAAGATAGTTTCTTGATAGCTTCATTTAGTCATACCAACATGCAAGGCAATTAATAGTATTCATACCAACATGCAAATCAATTAATAGTATTCATACCAACATGCAAAGTGATACGCGTACAACACGCGTCCGTTGGGAACCCCAAGAGGAAGGTGTGATGCGTACAGCGGCAAGTTTTCCTCAGTATGAAACCAAGGTTTATCGAACCAGTAGGAGCCAAGAAGCACGTTGAAGGTTGATGGCGGCGGGATGTAGTGCGGCGCAACACCAGAGATTCCGGCGCCAACGTGGAACCTACACAACACAACCAAAGTACTTTGCCCCAACGAAACAGTGAGGTTGTCAATCTCACCGGCTTGCTGTAACAAAGGATTAGATGTATAGTGTGGATGATGATTGTTTACGAAAACAGTAGAACAGATTGCGGTAGATTGTATTTCGATATAGAGAATTGGACCGGGGTCCACAGTTCACTAGAGTGTCTCTCCCATAAGATAAACAGCATGTTGGGTGAACAAATTACAGTTGGGCAATTGACAAATAGAGAGGGCATGACCATGCACATACATATTATGATGAGTATTGTGAGATTTAATTGGGCATTACGACAAAGTACATAGACCGCCATCCAACATGCATCTATGCCTAAAAAGTCCACCTTCAGGTTATCATCCGAACCCCTCCAGTATTAAGTTGCTAACAACAGACAATGGCATTAAGTATTGCGCGTAATGTAATCAGTGACTACATCCTTGAACATAGCACCAATGTTTTATCCCTAGTGGCAACAGCACATCCATAACCTTAGAGGTTCTTGTCACCCCTCCAGATTCACGGAGACATGAACCCACTATCGAGCATAAATACTCCCTCTTGGAGTTACTAGCATCAACTTGGCCAGAGCATCTACTAATAACGGAGAGCATGCAAGATCATAAACAACACATAGACATAACTTTGATAATCAACATAACAAGTATTCTCTATTCATCGGATCCCAACAAACGCAACATATAGAATTACAGATAGATGATCTTGATCATGTTAGGCAGCTCACAAGACCCGACAATGAAGCACAATGGGGAGAAGACAACCATCTAGCTACAGCTATGGACCCATAGTCCAGGGGTAGACTACTCACACATCACTCGGAGGCGACCATGGCGGCGTAGAGTCCTCCGGGAGATGAATCCCCTCTCCGGCAGGGTGCCGGCGATCTCCTGAATCCCCGAGATGGGATTGGCGGCGGGGGTCTCGGTTTTCCGTATCGTGGCTCTCGGTACTGGGGGTTTCGCGACGGAGGCTTTAAGTAGGCGGAAGGGCAAGTCAGGAGGCGGCACGAGGGGCCCACACCATAGGGCCGCGCGGCCAAGGGGGGGGCCGCGCCGCCCTAGGGTTTGGCCACCTCGTGGCCCCACTTCGTCTCCTCTTCGGTCTTCTGGAAGCTTCGTGGCAAAATAGGACCCTAGGCGTTGATTTCGTCCAATTCCGAGAATATTTCGTTACTAGGATTTCTGAAACCAAAATAGCAAAAACAGGAAACTTCGGCATCTTGTTAATAGGTTACTTCAATGCACGAATATGACATAAAGTGTGCATAAAACATGTAGATAACATCAATAATGTGGCATGGAACATAAGAAATTATCGATACGTTGGAGACGTATCAGCATCCCCAAGCTTAGTGCTCGTCCCGAGCAGGTAAACGATAACACGAGATAATTTGAGTGACATGCCATCATAACCTTGATCATACTATTTGTAAAGCATATGTAGTGAATGCAGCGATCAAAACAATGTATATGACATGAGTAAACAAGTGAATCATATAGCAAAGACTTTTCATGAATAGCACTTCAAGACAAGAATCAATAAGTCTTGCATAAGAGTTAACTCATAAAGCAATAATTCAAAGTAAAGGTATTGAAGCAACACAAAAGAAGATTAAGTTTCAGCGGTTGCTTTCAACTTGTAACATGTATATCTCATGGATATTGTCAACATAGAGTAATAAATACAATATGCAAATATGTAGGAATCAATGATTCACACAAGTTTTGCTTCTTGAGGTGGAGAGAAATAGGTGTGACTCAACAATGAAAGTAAAAGAATGGTCCTCATAGAGGAAAAGCATCGATTGCTATATTTGTGCTAGAGCTTTGATTTTGAAAACATGAAACAATTTTGTCAACGGTAGTAATAAAGCATATGTATCATGCAAATTATATCTTACAAGTTGCAAGCCTCATGCATAGTATACTAATAGTGCCCGCACCTTGTCCTAATTAGCTTGGACTACCGGATCATCACAATGCATGTTTTAACCAAGTGTCACAATGGGGTACCTCTATGCCGCCTGTACAAAGGTCTAAGGAGAAAGCTCGCATTGGATTTCTCGCTATTGATTATTCTCAACTTAGACATCCATACCGGGACAACATAGACAACAGATAATGGACTCCTCTTTTATGCATAAGCATGTAACAACAATTAATAATTTTCTCATATGAGGTTGAGGATATATGTCCAAAACTGAAACTTCCACCATGGATCATGGCTTTAGTTAGCGGCCCAATGTTCTTCTCTAACAATATGCATGCTTAACCATAAGGTGGTAGATCTCTCTTCAGACAAGACGAACATGCATAGCAACTCACATGATATTCAACAAAGAGTAGTCGATGGCGTCCCCAGAAACATGGTTATCGCACAACAAGCAACTTAATAAGAGATAAAGTGCATAATTACATATTCAATACCACAATAGTTTTTAAGCTATTTGTCCCATGAGCTATATATTGTAAGGCGAATGATGGAATTTTAAAGGTAGCACTCAAGCAATTTACTTTGGAATGGCGGAGAAATACCATGTAGTAGGTAGGTATGGTGGACACAAATGGCATAGTGGTTGGCTCAAGTATTTTGGATGCATGAGAAGTATTCCCTCTCGATACAAGGTTTAGGCTAGCAAGGTTTATTTGAAACAAACACAAGGATGAACCGGTGCAGCAAAACTCACATAAAAGACATATTGTAAACATTATAAGAATCTGCACCGTCTTCCTTGTTGTTCAAACTCAATACTAGAAATTATCTAGACCTTAGAGAGACCAAATATGCAAACCAAATTTTAGCATGCTCTATGTATTTCTTCATTAATGGGTGCAAAGCATATGATGCAAGAGCTTAAACATGAGCACAACAATTGCCAAGTATCACATTACCCAAGACATTTATAGCAATTACTACATGTATCATTTTCCAATTCCAACCATATAACAATTTAACGAAGAAGAAACTTCGCCATGAATACTATGAGTAGAAACTAAGGACATACTTGTCCATATGCTACAGCGGAGCGTCTCTCCCATAAAGTGAATGCTAGGATCCATTTTATTCAAACAAAACAAAAAACAAAAACAAACCGACGCTCCAAGCAAAGCACATAAGATGTGATGGAATAAAAATATAGTTTCGGGGAGGAACCTGATAATGTTGTCGATGAAGAAGGGGATGCCTTGGGCATCCCCAAGCTAAGACGCTTGAGTCTTCTTAGAATATGCAGGGGTGAACCACCGGGGCATCCCCAAGCTTAGAGCTTTCACTCTCCTTGATCATGTTGCATCATACTCCTATCTTGATCCTTGAAAACTTCCTCCACACCAAACTTAGAACAACTCATTAGAGGGTTAGTGCACAATAAAAATTAACATGTTCAGAGGTGACACAATCATTCTTAACACTTCTGGACATTGCATAAAGCTACTGAACATTAGTGGATCAAAGAAATTCATCCAACATAGCAAAAGAGGCAATGCGAAATAAAAGGCAGAATCTGTCAAAACAGAACAGTTCGTATTGACGAATTTTAAAATGGCACCAGACTTGCTCAAATGAAAATGCCCAAATTGAATGAAAGTTGCGTACATATCTGAGGATCACTCACGTAAATTGGCATGTTTTTCTGAGTTACCTACAGAGAATTTAGCCCAGATTCGTGACAGCAAAGAAATCTGAAACTGCGCAGTAATCCAAATCTAGTATGAACTTTTCTATCAACGACTTTACTTGGCACAACAAAACACAAAACTAAGATAAGGAGAGGTTGCTACAGTAGTAAACAACTTCCAAGACACAAAATAAAAACAAAGTACTGTAGGTAAAAACATGGGTTGTCTCCCATAAGCGCTTTTCTTTAACGCCTTTCAGCTAGGCGCAGAAAGTGTGTATCAAGTATTATCAAAGGATGGTGCATCGTTATCATGAGCTCCCCCATCCATAGTGGTACTAAGGGCTTTGTCAATTTTAGGCCTATAATAATACTTCTTTGGTCTAGGCACTTTAGACATACATAAACTTTGCTCCTTACCCACATAAGCTTTTTCCTTATATTTAAGAGAAGAAAATGTTGACCCCAAGGTTCCCATAGCCTTTTCAAGTTCGTCAATCCTATTGATTTGATCATCATGGACAGCACTAGTTCCTAGGACACCAATTCTTTCATCAATTCCTTCTAAGGATTTATCAAGTTCGTCAGTTTTATCAAGTAATATTTCCAATTTAGCTTCAATACTTGGAAAAATTTTCTCTAAGGTTTCCAATTTTTTCATAACATCCTCAAGAGAGATTTCAATTTTAGTTTCATTAACAGGTGGTGTTCCAAATAAACTCTCAATAATGCAACTAGCTTCCAAAGCGGGAGCGCCTAGGAAGTTACCTCCCGCGAGACAATCAAGAACATATCTATTCCAGCTAGAAATACCAACATAAAAATTCCTGAGTAGGATAATGGTGGAGTGTTTCTTAGTGCACCTATTATGGGCATCACTAATTCTATACCAAGCATCTTTTAAACATTCTCCCCCTTGTTGCTTAAATGAACGAACTTCAACTTCAGGATTACTCATTTCAGCAGTAGTAACTAAAGCAAACTAGATAAAGTAAATGCAAGTAACTAATTTTTTTGTGTTTTTGATATAGAGAACAAGGCAGTAAATAAAGTAAAGCTAGCAACTAATTTTTTTTGTATTTTGATTTAGTGCAGCAAACAAAGTAGTAAATAAAACTAAGCAAGACAAAAACAAAGTAAAGAGATTGGGAAGTGGAGACTCCCTTGCCGTGTCTTGATCTCTTCGCATACTGAAGCTGTGATACGCGTACAACACGCGTCCGTTGGGAACCCCAAGAGGAAGGTGTGATGCGTACGGCAAGTTTTCCCTCAGTATGAAACCAAGGTTTATCGAACCGTAGGAGCCAGAAGCACGTTGAAGGTTGATGGCGGCGGGATGTAGTGCGGCGCAACACCAGGGATTCCGGCGCCAACGTGGAACCTGCACAACACAACCAAAGTACTTTGTCCCAACGAAACAGTGAGGTTGTCAATCTCACCGGCTTGTTTGTAACAAAGGATTAGATGTATAGTGTGGATGATGATTGTTTGCAAAAACAGTAGAGCTATTGCGGTAGATGTATTTCATATAGAGAATTGACCGGGGTCATGATTCACTAGAGGTGTCTCTCCCATAAGATAAACGACATGTTGGGTGAACAAATTACGGTTGGGCAATTGACAAATAGAGAGGGCGTGACCATGCACATACATATTATGATGAGTATTGTGAGATTTAATTGGGCATTACGACAAAGTACATAGACCGCCATCCAACATGCATCTATGCCTAAAGTCCACCTTCAGGTTATCATCCGAACCCCCTCCGTATTAAGTTGCTAACAACAGACAATTGCATTAAGTATTGCGCGTAATGTAATCGGTGACTACATCCTTGAACATAGCACCAATGTTTTATCCCTAGTACATGACATCCATAACCTTAGAGGTTCTTGTCACCCCTCGAGATTCACGGAGACATGAACCCACTATCGAGCATAAATACTCCCTCTTGGAGTTACTAGCATCAACTTGGCCAGAGCATCTACTAATAACGGAGAGCATGCAAGATCATAAACAACACATAGACATAACTTTGATAATCAATATAACAAGTATTCTCTATCCATCGGATCCCAACAAACGCAACATATAGAATTACAGATAGATGATCTTGATCATGTTGGGCAGCTCACAAGGCCCAGACAATGAAGCACAATGGGGAGAAGACAACCATCTAGCTACATATGGACCCATAGTGGTAGACTACTCACACATCACTTCGGGGCGACCATGGCGGCGTAGAGTCCTCCGGGGAGATGAATCCCCTCTCGGCAGGGTTGGGCGATCTCCTGAATCCCCGAGATGGGATTGGCGGCGTCGTCTTGGTTTTTTATCGTGGCTCTCGGCTTGGGGTTTACAGACGGAGGCTTTAAGTAGGCGGAAGGGCAAGGGGGCGAGCGGCCATAGGCCGCGCGGCCGGGGGGTGATACGTCTCCACGTATCGATAATTTCTTATGTTCCATGCCACATTATTGATGTTATCTACATGTTTTATGCACACTTTATGTCATATTCGTGCATTTTGGAACTAACCTATTAACAAGATGCCGCCGATTCTTGTTTTCTGCTGTTTTGGTTTCAGAAATCCTAGTAAAAATATTCTCGGAATTGGACGAAATCAAAGCCCCGGGGCCTATTTTCTCACGAAGCTTCCCGAAGTCGAAGGAGAGACGAAGAGGGGCCACGGAGGGGCCACACCCTAGGCGCGGCGGCCCCCCCTTGGTCGCGCCGGCCTGTAGTGAGGGCCCCCGTGCCGCCTCTTGACCTGCCCTTCCGCCTATAAAAAGTCTCCGTCGCGAAACCCCCGTACCGAGAACCACGATACGGAAAACCTTCCGAGACGCCGCCACCGCCGATCCCATCTCGGGGGATCCAGGAGATCGCCTCCGGCACCCTGCGGAGAGGGGAATCATCTCCCGGAGGACTCTACGCCGCCATGGTCGCCTCCGGTGTGATGTGTGAGTAGTCTACCCTGGACTATGGGTCCATAGCAGTAGCTAGATGGTTGTCTTCTCCCCATTGTGCTATCATTGTCGGATCTTGTGAGCTGCCTAACATGATCAAGATCATCTATCTCAATTCTATATGTTGCGTTTGTTGGGATCCGATGAATAGAGAATACTTGTTATGTTGATTATCAAAGTTATGCCATGTGTTGTTTATGATCTTGCATGCTCTCCATTACTAGTAGATGCTACGGCCAAGTAGATGCTTGTAACTCCAAGAGGGAGTACTTATGCTCGATAGTGGGTTCATGCATTTGACACCAGTGTGAGAAAGTTCTAAGGTTGTGTTGTGTTGTTGCCACTAGGGATAAAACATTAGTGCTATGTTCAAGGATGTAGTCACTAGTTACATTACGCACCATACTTAATGCAATTATCTGTTGTTTGCAACTTAATACTGAAGGTGGACTTTTTAGGCATAGATGCGGTTGGATGACGGTCTATGTACTTTGTCGTAATGCCCAATTAAATCTCACTATACTCATCATGATATGTATGTGCATGGTCATGCTCTTTTTATCAATTGCCCATGTAATTTGTTCACCCAACATGCTGCCTGTCTTATGGGAGAGACACCTCTAGTGGTGTGGACCCCAATTCTCTTTCTTGAAATACAATCTCTTGCAATCTTGTTCTACTGTTTCTCGCAAACAATCATCTTCCACACAATATGGTTAATCCTTTGTTACAACAAGCAGGTGAGATTGACAACCTCACTTCGTTGGGGGCAAAGTACTTTGGTTGTGTTGTGCAGGTTCCACGTTGGCGCGAATCCCTGTTGCGCCGCACTACATCCCCGCCATCAACCTTCAACGTGCTTCTTGGCTCCTCTGGTTCGATAAACCTTGGTTTCTTTTACGAGGGAAAACTTGTATTGTGCGCATCATACCTTCCTCTTGGGGTTGCCCAACGAACGTGTGAAATACACGCCATCAAGCTCTTTTTGGCGCCGTTGCCGGAGATCAAGACACGCGGCAGGGGAGTCTCCACTTCTCAATCTCTTTACTTTGTTTTTGTCTTGCTTAGTTTATTTACTACTTTGTTTGCTGCACTAAATCAAAATACAAAAAAATTAGTTGCTAGTTTTACTTTATTTGCTATCTTGTTTGCTATATCTAAAACACAAAAATTAGTTTACTTGCATTTACTTTATCTAGTTTGTTTTATTTACTGTTGCTAAAATGGCCAGCTGAAAACACTAAGTTGTGTGACTTCACAACCACAAATAATAATGATTTCTTATGCACACCTATTGCTCCACCTGCTACTACAGCAGAATTCTTTGAAATTAAACCTGCTTTACTTGAATCTTGTTATCGAGAGCAATTTTTAGTGTTAGTTAGAGTGATCTGCTTATATATAATAATTTTGTTGAATTATGTGAAATGCAAAAATATAAAGATGTAGATGGTGATATTATTAAACTAAAATTGTTCCCTTTCTCATTAAGAGGAAGAGCTAAAGATTGGTTATCTTCGCCTAAGAATAGTATTGATTCATGGACTAAATGCAAGGATGCTTTTATTGGTAGATATTATCCCCCTCCTAAAATTATATCTTTGAGGTAGCATAATGAATTTTAAACAATTAGATATGAACATGTTGCTCAAGCCTGGGAAAGAATGAAATCTTTGGTTAAAAATTGCCCAACCCATGGACTGACTACTTGGATGATCATCCAAACCTTCTATGAGGAACTTTCTTCAGGAATTTATTGGATTCAGCTGCTGGAGGTACCTTTATGTCCATCACTCTTGGTGAAGCAACAAAGCTTCTTGATAATATGATGATCAACTACTCTGAATGGCACACGGAAAGAGCTCCACAAGGTAAGAAGGTAAATTCTGTCGAAGAAACCTCTTCCTTGAGTGATAAGATTGATGCTATTATGTCTATGCTTGTGAATGATAGGACTAATATTGATCCTAATAATGTTCGTTAGCTTCATTGGTTGCACAAGAAGAACATGTTGATGTAAACTTCATTAAAAATAATAATTTCAACAACAATGCTTACAACTATAAGTAACAATCTATAGGCCATATCCTTATAATAATGGCAACTACTATGGTAATTCTTATGGGAATTCTTACAACAATAATAGGAGTTCACCCCCTGGACTTGAAGCCATGTTAAAGAATTTATTAGTACACAAACTGCTTTTAACAAATCTGTTGAAGAAAAGCTTGGGAAAATTGATATTACTTGCTTCTAAAATGCGATTAGTCTTGATGCTGCCTGAAATCAAAGTTTTGCCTAATAGAATCATCATATAATTACTACTAAAAATGCATATTACAAGCAATGATGAATATAAGCTAAAAAATGAGTGAGGTGATAGTGATGGAAAATGAAAAACTAGCTAAAGAACAAGAAAGATGGAATAATGCACTAATAATGCTAATGCTACCCATGTTTTGGTTCCACTATAACTAAAATAGCGATGTTCACATGTATTGCAAAATTCTAAGCCTGCCTGAAAGCTGCTAAAACCTGCCTGGCTGAAGTTGCTGAGCAATTTTTTCCAACATTGGGGATGATGATCCCATTGCTTTAGATTATAATGATTTGAATTTTGATGATTGCCACATCTCTGAAGTTATAAAGTTCTTGCAAAAACTTGCTAAAAGTCCTAATGCTAGTGCTATAAATTTGGCTTTACACATCATATTACAAATGCTCTTATAAAAGCTAGAGAAGAGAAACTAGAGCGCGAAGCCTCTATTCCTAAAGCTAGAGGATGGTTGGGAGCCCATCATTAAGATGAAGGTTAAAGATTTTGATTGTAATGCTTTATGTGATCTTGGTGCAAGTATTTCGTTATGCCTAAGAAAATTTATAATATGCTTGACTTGCCAAAAATTGTTATTTGGATGTTAATCTTGCTGATCATTCTACAAAGAAACCTTTGGGTGATAATGTTCGCATTACCGTTAACAATAACCTTGTTCCGTTGATTTTGTTGTCTTGGATATTGAATGCAATGCATCTTGTCCCATTATATTGGGAAGACCTTTTCGAACTGTTGGTGTTATTGATATGAAGGAAGGTAATATAAAATATCAATTTCCTCTCAAGAAAGGTATGGAACACTTCCCTAGAAGAGAATGAAGGTACCTTTTGATTCTATTATGAGAACAAATTATGATGTTGACACTTGTCTCTTGATAATACTTGATACACACTTTCTGCGCCTAGCTGAAAGGTGTTAAAGAAACGCTTATGGGAGACAACCCATGTTTTTACCTACAGTACTTTGTTTTTATTTTGTGTCTTGGAAGTTGTTTACTACTGTAGCAACTCTCCTTATCTTAGTTTTTGTGTTTTGTTGTGCCAAGTTAAGCCGTTGATAGAAAAGTAAGTACTAGATTTGGATTACTGCACACAGATTTCTTTGCTGTCACGAATCTGAGTCCACCTCCCTGGTAGAGCTCATAAAATTGTCGTTCATGATCCTCAGATATACGCAACTTTCATTCAATTTGAGCATTTTCATTTGAGCAAGTCTGGTGCCATTTTAAAATTCGTCAATACGAACTGTTCTGTTTGACAGATTCTGCCTTTTATTTCGCATTGCCTCTTTCACTATGTTGAATTAATTTCTTTGATCCATTAATGTCCAGTAGCATTATGCAATGTCCAGAAGTGTTAAGAATGATTGTGTCACCTCTGAATATGTCAATTTATATTGTGCACTAACCCTCTAATGAGTTGTTTCGAGTTTGGTGTGGAGGAAGTTTTCAAGGATCAAGAGAGGAGTATGATGCAACATGATCAAGGAGAGTGAAAGCTCTAAGCTTGGGGATGCACCGGTGGTTCACCCCTGCATATATCAAGAAGACTCAGCGTCTAAGCTTGGGGATGCCCAAGGCATCCCCTTCATTCACAACACATTAGGTTCCTCCCCTGAAACTATATTTTTATTCCATCACATCTTATGTGCTTTTTCTGGAGCGTCGGTTTGTTTTTGTTTTTTGTTTTGTTTGAATAAAATGGATCCTAGCATTCACTTTATGGAGAGAGACACGCTCCGCTGTAGCATATGGACAAGTATGTCCTTGGTTTCTACTCATAGTATTCATGGCGAAGTTTCTCCTTCGTTAAATTGTTATATGGTTGGAATTGGAAAATGATACATGTAGTAATTGCTATAAATGTCTTGGGTAATGTGATACTTGGCAATTGTTGTGCTCATGATTAAGCTCTTGCATCATATGCTTTGCACCCATTAATGAAGAAATACATAGAGCATGCTAAAATTTGGTTTGCATATTTGGTTTCTCTAAGGTCTAGATAATTTCTAGTTTTGAGTTTGAACAACAAGGAAGACGGTGTAGAGTCTTATAATGTTTTCAATATGTCTTTTATGTGAGTTTTGCTGCACCGGTTCATCCTTGTGTTTGTTTCAAATAAGCCTTGCTAGCCTAAACCTTGTAGAGGGAATACTTCTCATGCATCCAAAATACTTGAGCCAACCACTATGCCATTTGTGTCCACCATACCTACCTACTACATTTCTCCGCCATTCCAAAGTAAATTGCTTGAGTGCTACCTTTAAAATTCCATCATTCACCTTTGCAATATATAGCTCATGGGACAAATAGCTTAAAAACTATTGTGGTATTGAATATGTAATTATTCACTTTATCTCTTATTGTTGCTTTTGTGCGATAACCATGTTCATGGGGACGCCATCAACTTTTCATTGTTGAATTTCATGTGAGTTGCTATGCATGTTCGTCTTGTCGAAGCAAGAGATCTACCACCATATAGTTAAGCATGCATATGTTAGAGAAGAACATCGGGCCGCTAACTAAAGCCATGCTCCATGGTGGAAGTTTCGTTTTGGACAACAATCCTCAAATCTCAAATGAGAAAATTATTAATTGTTGGTATATGCTTATGCATAAAGAGGAGTCCATTATCTGTTGTCTATGTTGTCCCGGTATGGATGTCTAAGTTGAAGAATAATCAATAGCGAGAAATCCAATGCGAGCTTTCTCCTTAGACCTTTGTACGCGGCATAGAGGTACCCCTTTGTGACACTTGGTAAAAACAATGCATTGTGATGACCCGGTAGTCCAAGCTAATTAGGACAAGGTGCGGGCACTATTAGTACGCTATGCATGAGGCTTGCAACTTATAAGATATAATTTACATGATGCATATGCTTTATTACTACCGTTGACAAAATTGTTTCATGTTTTCAAAATCAAAGCTCTAGCACAAATATAGCAATCGATGCTTTTCCTCTATGGAGGACTATTCTTTTACTTTCAATGTTGAGTCCGTTCACCTATCTCTCTCCACCTCAAGAAGCAAACACTTGTGTGAACTGTGCATTGATTCCTACATATTTGCTTATTGCACTTATTATATTACTCTATGTTGACAATATCCATGAGATATACATGTTACAAGTTGAAAGCAACCGCTGAAACTTAATCTTCTTTTGTGTTGTTTCAATATCTCTACTTTGAATTATTGCTTTATGAGTTAACTCTTATGCAAGACTTATTGATGCTTGTCTTGAAGTGCTATTCATGAAAAGTCTTTGCTATATGATTCACTTGTTTACTCATGTCATATACATTGTTTCGATCGCTGCATTCACTACATATGCTTTACAAATAGTATGATCAAGATTATGATGGCATGTCACTCCAGAAATTATCTGTGTTATCGTTTTACTTGGACGAGCAGAACTAAGCTTGGGGATGCTGATACGTCTCCGACGTATCGATAATTTCTTATGTTCCATGCCACATTATTGATGTTATCTACATGTTTTATGCACACTTTATGTCATATTCGTGCATTTTCTGGAACTAACCTATTAACAAGATGCCGAAGTGCCATTCCTGTTTTCTCTGTTTTTGGTTTGAAATCCTAGTAACGAAATATTCTCGGAATTGGACGAAATCAAAGCCAGGGGCCTATTTTCTCACGAAGCTTCGAAGTCCGAAGGAGAGACGAAGAGGGGCCACGGAGGGGCCACACCAGGCGGCGTGGCCCTTGGCCGCGCCGGCCCGTAGGAGGGCCCCCGTGCCGCTCTTGACCTGCCCTTCCGCCTAAAAGTCTCCGTGACGAAACCCCGATCGAGAACCACGATACGGAAAACCTTCCAGAGCGCCGCCGCCATCCATCTCGGGGATCCGGGAGATCGCCTCCGGCACCCGCCGGAGAGGGAATCATCTCCCGGAGGACTCTACGCCGCCATGGTCGCCTCCGGTGTGATGTGTGAGTAGTCTACCCCCGGACTATGGGTCCATAGCGTAGCTAGATGGTTGTCTCCCCATTGTGCTATCATTGTCGGATCTTGTGAGCTGCCTAACATGATCAAGATCATCTATCTGTAATTCTATATGTTGCGTTTGTTGGGATCCGATGAATAGAGAATACTTGTTATGTTGATTATCAAAGTTATGCTATGTGTTGTTTATGATCTTGCATGCTCTCCGTTACTAGTAGATGCTCTGGCCAAGTAGATGCTTGTAACTCCAAGAGGAGTACTTATGCTCGATAGTGGGTTCATGCCCATTGACACCTGGGACGACAAAGTTCTAAGGTTGTGTTGTGTGTTGCCACTAGGGATAAAACATTAGTGCTATGTTCAAGGATGTAGTCACTAGTTACATTACGCACCATACTTAATGCAATTGTCTGTTGTTTGCAACTTAATGCGGAGGGGTTCGGATGATAACCTGAAGGTGGACTTTTAGGCATAGATGCGTTGGATGACGGTCTATGTACTTTGTCGTAATGCCCAATTAAATCTCACTATACTCATCATGATATGTATGTGCATGGTCATGCTCTTTATTTGTCAATTGCCCAACTAAATTTGTTCACCCAACATGCTGTTCGTCTTATGGAGAGACACCTCTAGTGAACTGTGGACCCGGTCCAATTCTCTTTACTGGAAATACAACTCTCATACTGTTCTACTGTTTTTGCAAACAATCATCTTCCACACAATACGGTTAATCCTTTGTTTAGCAAGCCGGTGAGATTGACAACCTCACTGCTTCGTTGGGCAAAGTACTTTGGTTGTGTTGTGCAGGTTCCACGTTGGCGCCGGAATCCCTGGTGTTGCGCCGCACTACATCCCGCCGCCATCAACCTTCAACGTGCTTCTTGGCTCCTGGTTCGATAAACCTTGGTTTCTTTCGAGGAAAACTTGCTGCTGTGCGCATCATACCTTCCTCTTGGGGTTGCCCAATGAACGTGTGAAATACACGCCATCAGGGGTCGCGCCGCCCTAGGGTTTGGCCACCTCGTGGCCCCACTTCGTCTCCTCTTCGGTCTTCTGGAAGCTTCGTGGCAAAATAGGACCCTCGGGCGTTGATTTCGTCCAATTCCGAGAATATTTCGTTACTAGGATTTCTGAAACCAAAAACAGCAGAAAAAGCAACTTCGCATCTTGTTAATAGGTTAGTTCCAGAAATGCACGAATATGACATAAAGTGTGCATAAAACATGTAGATAACATCAATAATGTGGCATGGAACATAAGAAATTATCGATACGTTGGAGACGTATCACAAAGCAATTAATAGTATGACTTGAAGCACATGGTTTTCCAAAAATGTATTGAGGGACACGTTATGAAAAACCATGCCAAGAAAAACTTCCACAAATAAGATCCACAAAGATATTAGCAATGAAGCCATTTAAGAAAATTGGAGCTTGTTTGAGCAAACATGCCACATAGGAGAGAGATAATTTATGGTATCAATTCTATGTGACACAACCTCAAATGTTCACATTTTCTAGGCTTGTAATATGCACAAAGCTTATTACTCCCCATAATGTGATAAGGAATTTATTTTCACAAGAGGCAAATAATATCCAAGTAGAGATATTAATGGACATTAGAATTTGAATTTCTCATGAAGATGACATACCACATAGCGACTAGATAATCTCGCAATATCAATTCTAAGTGATATTCCTCATGTACACACATTGTTTAGGATCATGAAATTCCCAAAGGAATATCACTCCCCCAAAATGGGATTGTCCATTAATCGCTCATAAGAGCCATATAAGATACAACAAGATGCAAAGAGGCTCCAACACAAGCACAAATATGTGCAACCTAACATTCATAGACTTGATTTCTCAAGAAAAACAAGTAGGATGCACAACATATACAAACACATGTTAGGAACAAAACTAACACATGCAAAGAGGCGAGTAACTTTCAATATAAATGAGTTGAGCACATGTTACCGCAAGGAGGAACATTGGGTATATGATAGAAGTAAGATAACCAAAAGACTTGGCTTGAGATAATATAAATGATGAAGATCCCTTAATTCTTCATGATGTAGCCAAGTCTACAATGCCCTCCAACAAGCACCTATTGATCAAGTTTTGGATTGTTGGTCCCCAACTAAGTTGGGTCCTAAGAGGTTAGTCACAATAGGCTTGGCAACCCAAATGGTTCTTTTCTTGACACCACTTTGAGCACCAACATATTTGGCAAACACATTGCCACCCTCATCCTTACGAAGAGAATAAACATCATCAATGGAGATAGAGTTGGATGAGGTACCAATAGTGCAAAAAGAGGAGATGTGGCCCTTCTCACGGCATATGTAGCAAGTTCTTTTCTTCTCCTTCTTCTCACTAGATTTCTCCACAATGGGAGCATTGGCTTGATTCTTCTTGGTAAGTGGAATTTCTTCAACTTGAGGTTGAATATGAGTTTGAGCTTGAGGCCGCTTCCCTTTTTGCTTCTTCTTCAAAGGGCAAGATCTAACATGGTGCCCTTCAATTTTGCACTTGAAGCAAACAATCTTGGCCGGGTCTTTGACTTGTACTTGGCCCTTGTTGTTGTCGTTGTTGTTGTTCTTGGACTTGTTCTTGTTGTTGGATTTGAATCCAAGTCCACTCTTGTCATTGGGGGATTGTTGCACACTTAACATCGTGTCAAGTTTGCATTTTCCTTCATGACTCTTTACCAAGTTCTTCAAAGAAGTGACTTGGGCCTTGAGCTCTTTGATTTCCTCTACATGGTTAGTAATAACACAAGTACTAGAGGAAGTAGAACCTTCATTGTTAGAGCAACAAGGCAAAAGAAATTCATCACAAGATTTAGCAATACTATGAGTGGATGAATTACTAGGACTAGCACATGGCAATATAGCATTTTGGGTAGTAGTGCTAGTATCCACATGAGGCTCACAAGGTGTTGCCTTTGATATGATAGCCTCATGAGCTAACTTTAGCCTATCATGAGAAGTAGAAGATCCTCATGGGAGCTAGAAAGCTTTCCATGATTTTCTTCCAATTTCCCATAATTTCTAGTTAGCAACTCAAGTTGAGCCCTTAGCTCAACATTCTCCTTCAAGATAGATGCTTCACAAGAAGTAGAGTTAGTAGCACAAGCATCATCACAAGACATATTAAGAAGAGAGGGTAACATAGCATGCTCTTTTAAATAGGAAGCTTGAAGTTGCTCATGGGACTTGGTGAGGATAGAGTGTTCGCTCTCCAAGACCTTGTGGGCCTTGTCTAGATCATCTAGATCCTTAACAAGTTTATCATGACCAACACCAACTTTGCGATTTTCCTTTTTAAGCATTTTTACTTGAACTTTAGCAAGGTCTCTTTCCTTGGTGAGTTTAGAAACTATTTCATTTTGAGATACTTCAAGGGTTTCAAGTTGCTCTTCAAGAGAGGCTATGGTCTCTTGTTCTTCTTCAAGATCATTCTTTAGGGATGCTACATCATTGGCATACTCTCGTTCAAGAGCACCCTTTTTATCAATGGTGTTCTCATGCATCCAAATAAGTTTTTGGCTCTCAATAGCGGTAGTCAAGATTTCAAAGAAGTGAGTGCTAGCAATTTTATCTTTGCAAATAACCTTGAATACGCTCTTACCCTTATCGCGTAGAGAGACAACCCAATCCTCTTCTTCATATTCATCCTCATCCTTATCACCACGAGACATATTAGGTTCCATGGTAGGAGGTACCGTGGAACCCTTGGCCATAAGGCATATATGAGGACCGTGAGATAAAGATGAGGAGTTACTTGAGGCTCCTTTCAAGATCTTGTCTTGACCAATAGAATCTTTGGTTTCCTCTACATTGTTAGACACACAACAACTAGAGGAAATATAATCATTTTTATCATGGCCACAAGACACTGCAAGCATATCATCATTAGATTTTTCCAAGCAACTTACACATGATATGCAAGAACTATCAACACAAGCATGTAAATCATTTCTAGTGCTAGATGTGTTTGAGTCCGTAGATGAAACATTGCAATGAGATAGAGATGAAGAATCATTAATAGAAAGCTCAAAATCAACATTGCAATTTTCATCACCACTCACCATATCATTACTTTGTGTCTTGACACACTTTGGTGAAGTGGATGAAGATGAGAACTCATCACGGAAGTGGAAGCAATGCAATCATCCTTAATAATATTGGACACATCATATTTATCTTGAATTTTTGTCCATAACTCATGAGCGCTCCAAAAAGGCAATTATGGAAAAAGACCTACATCTCTCAAAGCATTCATAAGAACATAAGAAGCTTGAGAATTGAGATATAAATTTTTCTCATCCTCTAACGATAGATTTTGTGAATCCATAGGAGGAAAAACCTATATCTACAATTTTCTCCATATGAGGGTCAATGTCCCGAAAATGACTAAGCATGCAAATTTTCCAAACATCATAATTTGTGCCATCTAATATAAGAGTGTTATCGTGCACTAATCCTCTAGCCGACATCTTTACTCTCGAGGCGGTGAAGCCTAAGAATGAGAGACCTTGCTCGATACCAATTGAAAGGACACGGATGTCGCCTAGAGGGGGGTGAATAGGCGATTTAAAACTTTTACGAGATGGGCTTAACAAATGCGGAATAAAACTAGCGTTACTTTGTCAAGCCCAAAGCCTATATACTATTGTTCACCTATGTGCACCAACAACTTATTCTAAGCAATGGTTCACCTATGTGCACCAACAACTTATGCTAAGCAATACAAGCAAGTATGTGATAGCAAGATATATATATAACTTCAAGCACGATGGCTATCACAAGGTAAAGTGCATAAGTAAAGAGCTGGGTATAGAGATAACCGAGGCACGCGGGAGACGATGATTTATCCCGGAGTTCACACTCTTGCGAGTGCTAATCTCCGTGGAGAGGTGCGGTTGCTTAGTGCTCCCGAACGCCACAAGAGGCTCATCTTGAGGTGTGGTTGCTCGATGCACACCAACGCCACAAAGACCTCCCAAGATGCGGTACTCACACACACCGAACGCCACCGCCTCACCTTAAATCCGGTGACCCTCGCCACAAAGGCCTAGGTCACGGTTCCACTAAGGGATTTCCTTCGAGGCGGAAACCAGCCTTACACAAAGATTGGGGCACATATCCACAACTTAATTGGAGGCTCCCAACAAATCGCCACAAAGGCCTAGAATCCGTCTAGGGTTCCAAGAACCCAAGAGTAACAACCTTCTTGCTTTCACCACACGAATCACCGTGGAGAACTCAAACCGATGCACCAAATGCAATGGCAAGAACACCACAAAGATGCTCAAGTCCTTCTCTCTCAAATTCCAACAAAGCTACAAAAGCTATTGGGGGAATAAGAGAGGAAGAACAAATAAGAGGAGGAACACCAAATTTCTCCAAGATCTAGATCTAGTGGATTCCCCTCACAAAGAGAGGGATTTGATTGGTAGGAATGTAGATCTAGATCTCCTCTTCCTTTTCCCTCAAAAAGATTCAAGAAGCATAGGAGGAGTAGAGGGAAAGGAAGCTCTCAAGGTCAACAATGGTGGAGAGCAAATTGGGAGGAAGAAGGGGGGCTTAAATACCCCTCCCATCGAAATATGACCGTTTGGGTCAACTCAGGCCGGATATTTTGCAAAATATCCGGGCCCCAAAATGGCTAAGGACATGAGAAAACTGCTCTCGGATGGGGGCGGACATTTGGGATATTTGCCCGATTTGTCAAAAACCGGATTTTTCCGGGCCGGATTATCCGCCCAAACTTGGGCCGGAATATCCGCCGAAAACGAGAAACATCAAACGAAACGGCATAACTTTAGCATCCGGATTCGATTTTGATGATCTTGGACTTGTTTTAAAGCTAGGAACAAGCTCTACAAGATCATGCAGGAAACCATCGTAGTCCAACAAGGGAGGATATAAACAAATGATGAAAGGTTTGACCTATAAAAAAGACATACCGGTAAAACCTTAAAATGCAACAAGTGGTCCCAAAAACCATTCTTGATGAACTAGAGCTTGTCATGAGAATAAGCACAAGCTCTAAATCATCACATGGATAAGATCCAAATAATAACCAAGAAAGATGATGCAAGGATGCAAAGGTTTGAGCTCTCTCCGAACGATACGATCGAGTTACTCACTCGAGAGCCCTCTTGATAGTACGGCAACTAAACTATAAACCGGTCTCCAACTACACTATGAGACCGGTGAGAAAGAAACCCTATCAAGAGCAAACCTTATACTTGCGCATTCCACTTGAGCTTCATGACGACGATCTTGACCTCAACAAGATGGAACGCCTTTCTTGCTTGTGCTTGCTTGACGAAGTCTTGTAGATTGCTCCCCCTAAACCACCATGGGAGAGCTTCTTCTTGCGCATCTTCACATAAACATGACCACCATGTGGATTGCTCCCCATAATCCACCATGGGAGAGCTTCTTCTTCGGCGCATCTTCACATATCCATGATCACCATATGGATGGCAAGACTCAAGCAAAGGATCTCTTGAGATGGCTCATCTTGAACTTGCACATCATTTCTTCATTCTTCATCATGTTGATGTCTTGAAGTAACTTGAGGGCTCACTTCATCTTCATCTTCAAGACATACTTGACACTTGATATCCTTCATCAATTTCTTCTTATTGCAACCTTGAAGCCAACATATGGTTCAAGAATTGCATATGGACAACTCCTACAAATATAACTCAATCCAAACATTAGTCCATAGGGATTGTCATTAATTACCAAAACCACACATGGGGGCTCCATGCACTTTCAGCTGCAGCCCATCTACATTCAACAATCCCCCACCAGATCTCATATGCACATCAGATGACACATTAGTTCCATTAACTGTTTAATATACCACTTGGAGACTCAAGTTGAACTTCCACTTAGGAAAGGTGCTACGCTTGACTATAACTGAACAATGGATGTGCCTTGAATTTTTGTGCAGCAAGTTTCGCTCAATGCCGACACGGTACTAGGCTACCTTAGCCTTCCTCGGGTGGAGCTTATGAGTCATACTCGCCCTTCATGAGCTAACTAGAGATTCACCCAAATCTCCCACACTATGACTAGTAGTGTCACTCATATAGGTGTGTTCTTCAAAAGATCGCCCTGTAGGATGACGTCTTCGCTCATCAAGAGCCGCTCAGAACACATTAAGACATTGTCAACCGCCTTACAGTAGCTATGAGAGAATTGTTGCACGGAGTGGAGTATTAAATTTTCTCTCAACTCTGTTCTGGTTTGTTTTCCAGGTCCTACTTCACGGAATTTCCGATCACATAGGTTGGGTTACCCTCAACTCAAGTGGGTCTCAAACCCATCTCCATTGATGCAAGGTCTATCATATTTCTTGATAGTCCTTTTGTGAAAGGATCTGCCAGATTCTTAGCACTTTGGATATAATCCAATGCTATCACTCCGGAGTTTTCGTTCAGAGTTTCCTCTTGATATGTTTGGAACTTTTCATATTATCCTTAGAACTTTTCACTTTGATAATCACAGTTTGATTATCAGTTCATGAGGATGGCGGTATTGGTTTTTCAACCATAGGCAAGTCCATCAAGAGCTCGAAGCCATTCCGCTTCGATAATAGCTGTATCTAATGTTGTGAGTTCTGCTTCCATTGTTGACCTTGTTAAGATGGTCTGCTTGCAAGACTTCCAGAAACAGCCACCACCAAGAGTGAAACATATCCACTTGTGGCCTTCATCTTAGCATCAGAAATCCAATTGGAATCACTATACCCTTAGAGTCCTCTTGGATACCCGGTATAATGAATTCCATAACTCATGGTTCCCTTTAGATAGCGTATCTCTCAAGAGCATGCCAATGATCATCTCCCGGGTTGGCCACAAACCGGCTAAGTTTGCACACAGCAAACGAGATATCAGGCCTCGTAGCGCAAGCTAAATACATGAGTGAACCAATGATTTGAGTGTATCTCAATTGGTCTCTAGTTGCCTTTTCATTCTTTCGAAGCAAGACACTAGGATCATAAGGTGTGAGAGAAGATTTGCAATCAGTATAGCCAAATCTGCTCAACACCTTCTCAACATAATGAGATTGCACAAGTGTAATCCCATTATTCCCATCTCTCAATAGCTTGATGTTTAATATAACATCAGCTTTTCCAAGATCTTTCATCTCGAAACATTGAGATAAGAAGGTTTTGACCTCCTCAATCACTTTGAGACTTGTCCCAAAATTAGTATGTCATCCACATACAAGCATAGGACAACTCCCTCACCCCCACCATGGCGGTAGTACACACATTTGTTGGCTTCATTGACAACAAAGCCCACAAATGTCAAAGTTCTTTCAAACTTCTCATGCCATTGTTTGGGAGCTTGTTTAAGACCATACAAAGATTTCTTTAATTTACACACCTTTCTTTCTTGACCTTGTAGTACGAAACCACCAGGCCGTTCCATGTAAATTTCCTCGTCCAACTCTCCATTTAGGAAAGCCGTCTTAACGTCCATTTGATGAACGAGAAGACCGTGTGAGGCAGCCAATGACAGTAGTACTCGAATGGTGGTCAATCTCGCCACAGGTGAGTAGGTGTCGAGAAAATCTTCGCCTTCCTTTTGGGTATAGCCTTTGGCTACAAGCCTAGCTTTGTACTTCTCAATAGTACCATCAGCTCGAAGCTTCTTCTTAAATACCCATTTACATCCTACAGGTTTGCACCCATGGACGCTCAGTTAACTCCCACGTTCCATTAGCCAAGATGGAATCCATCTCGCTTTGAACCGCTTCCTTCCAGTAGTCTGGAGATGCGAGAGCTTCTGAAATGGTAGTGGGAGTATCATCCACAAGATACACAATGAAATCATTACCAAAAGACTTTGCGCTTTGTCTCTTGCTCCTTGTGGGAGCTTCATTGTCATCTTCATCGAACCTGAATTCATCAGATTCCTCATCTCCATAGGAGTTTCATGTATTGGATCAGATTCCCAACTAGACATGCCATGCATATCTCTCATAAGGAATATATCCTCAAAGAATGTAGCATCTCTTGATTCAAAGATGGTGCCAACATTCATGTCGTCCACTCCAGATTTCACCACAAGAAATCTATAAGCAATGCTATGGGCAGCATAGCCAAGAAAGACACAATCCACGGTTTTTGGTCCAAGCTTTGCTTTTTGGTGATTGGCAAATTCACTTTAGCCAACAACCCCAAGTTCGTAGGTAGGAGAGTGTTGGTCTTTTCTTTTCCCATTCCTCATAAGGGGTAATCTCTTTATTCTTGGTTGGAACACAATTTAGGACATGACACGAAGTCAATATAGCCTCCCCCACCATTCCTTGGATAAACCCAAACATCTAACATGGCGTTAACCAAATCTGTTAGAGTACGGTTTTTCTTTCCGCAATCCCATTGGATTGTGAGGAATTGGGAGGCGTCCTCTCATGGATTATACCATGTTCCGCACATAATAAATTGAACTCATTAGAAAAGTACTCTCCACCACGATCGGACCGAACCCTTTTTATCTTTCTTTCAAGTTGATTCTCAACTTCAGCCTTATAGATTTTAAAGAAATCAAGAGCCTCATCTTTAGTTTTCAGGAGATACACATAACAATAGCTAGTGGAATCATCAATCAAAGTCATGAAATATTTCTTTCCACCTCTTGTCAACTCACCATTCATCTCACATAGATCTGAATGCACGAGCTCTAGTGGTGCCAAGTTTATTTCCTTCGCATGCTTGTGAGGCTTGCGAGGCTGCTTTGCTTGCACACAAGCATGGCACTTAGAGCCTTTGACAAAGGTGAATTTCGGAATTGAACTCATATCAGCAAGCTGCGTCATACAACCGAAATTAACATGACAAAGTCGGAATGCCAAACATTAGTTTCATTAACACTAGTGCTTACATGGTTCACAACATTATCACAGAAGTCTTCTAGAGAGAAGCGAAACATTCCCTCACATTCATATCTCTTTCCAACAAAAGTTCCATACTTAGACAGTATAACTTTGTTGGACTCAAACACCAACTTAAACCCATCTTTCAACAGGCCACTAACGAGATTCTTCTTGATAGAAGGGACATGCATCACGTTCCTCAGTTGCACGATCTTCCCGAAGTAAACTTTAGATCACCCAACACCACGAACAGAGCATGTAACACATTCCCCATCATTCTGAGGAACCCCGGGCACAGTAAGAGGTAAACATGGAGATGTCAGCACACACATGAACATTGACACCTGTATCACCCACCATTCCGTGGGCTGAAACACCAAAGAACAGTAGTAACATATTACCATACCCTGTAGTTCCTTCCTCTGTGTTGCCAATGACCATCTGACAGAATTTGAGTTCTGTCCAGCCTCGACATTTCTTTCCTTTGCGTTGTGGACACCGATTAGCCCAATGGCCTGTCTCACCACACACCCCAAGGATCTTTCTTCTCCGTTTCTTCTTCTTGAAGTTGGTGGTAGTGGGAGACCTTGTTCTTTCCCTTGGACTTGTGGGCATTTCTGCACCATATTGGCAGCAGACGTCCTCGGTTCTCCAGTGTTTGTCTTTTCCTTGCCTTCTCCTCAACATCCGAGAGCCCATGATATTCTCAACAGAAAACTCATGCCTCGATGCAGAAAGGCAAAGTTCCTCCATGAAGGAGGAAGCTTAGCGACAATGCATCCCGCGACAAACTTGTCCAGTAGCACACACTTAAGGAGCTCGAGTTCCTTTGCCATGATCTGTATCTCATGATCCTGTTCTACTACAGATCGGTTCTCAACCATTCTGTAGTCATTGAACTGCTCCATAGCATACAGTTCACCTCATCGGCACCAAACTTAGCGTCCAGTGCATCCCACAGTTCCTTCCCATTTCGGATGTGCAGATAAGCATCAACCAACTTGTCTCCAAGCACACTTAGAACGGCACCCACAAAGATTACGGTGGCATCCCCGAACGCTTTATCCTCGTCAGGAGTAAGCGGACCTGGGAGTACCTTCCGCAACTCGGTGCACGCCCATAGAAGTGAGCCACAAGAGGGTCTTACTCTGCCATCTCTTGAAATGAGAACCGTAAACGGGCTCGGTTTAGCGCAACAAAACCAGACGGTGAAAATTGCCTATGCAAATAAGGTTTTTGGATTGTTGGATTATTAGGCAATTTCCGTGTGAGTTTAATTACCGAAAGCAACATTATAGATGCACAAGCATACTTAATCATACACATCAGACTAAGCACATGCATCAGATCTGAACATGGAACAAGTAGCAGTGCAAGGTAGGAGAGGGAAATCACGTACATCGCGACCGGAAGATCGCACCATGAGCACCACCACCACCATGGGAGTTGTTGATGTCGCCCATGGTGTAGTCGAAGATGATCGCAGAGGCGAGCAGCCGCGCCGAGACGCCCCTCAAACCTTATCGCCCGTCTCCCGGGCAGGATCTCAACGGACGGAGTTTCGGAGGCCTGCTCTCCCGGACATTGTGCAGTCGCCGGGATGGGGAAGACTAGAGAGTAGCACAGCAAAGGGAACTGAGAGAGATCTAAGAGCACTGTTTCCAGATCTAATCGGTCTCCTTGTATAGCTGGGAGGAAGCAGGGGCACGCGGCGAGCATGCACATGCGGTCGACACGTACCCAACACAGTGTGCACCAAGCAAAAATTTAGCTTCCTTGAGTGTGTCTCGAACTCGAGTCACGAAACGCGACGTGCGTGCGTGACGCGGACGTGTGGTGCGTGCCAGCCGGGCGGGAGGAGGAGGCGCGAGGTGCTTCTATTCTCACTCACTTGGAATGACTAGAACAGCAGCCCTTGTATACCACTCCAACTCTCTCAACTAAGAATGTGACTAAACTTTGTCCCCAAGGCTGTCCTGCTGCCGACGTGATGGGCCTTGAGATTTCAGGAATTGTAGACCACATGGGCTGCCTTATTGGGCTGCAGCCCATCTACATTCAACAAGTACTTCTCTGCAGACACATAACAAACTTATTCAGAATTTCAGCCCTTTCTTTGCAATAATGGCTACAGGCCATGGAGAACTGTAAACAATATGAGCAAAAAATGAATACAGGTTATGCTATTATCTAGTCCCAAATTTACATTTCATATGCATATATTTCCTTACTTCAAAATTGACTACTGATGCAGATGCATCCTTCAATTATTAGCCATCAAACAATTGATAACAAATGGTGGAGTTTATTAGTAAAAAAATATTGCTAAAAATAGAGATAATTGGACAGATTCAAAATAAAAACATGGTGGTTACTTTCCGTGGCCAACTATGCCTCAATGTAAACCACATTTGTCCTGAAATTTCCTTTCATTCGTAAAGAAGATAGGGTACAATATGCACTTTCATAGTACAATATTACATTCTTAACAATAATGAATCAGCATGCTGTAACATAACGGAAATATTCCTCAATCATCATGAAGTTCCAGAAAAGCATCTCTCATAGCAGATAGTTTAGCACAAACATCTTTCATTCTAGGCCTATCCTTAGGAGATTCCACGGTACATGACAGGCATATTTATATGCTAGTTCAGTCTTAGAGAAATCTGCCTCGTTTAGCATTTCATCAACAGTCATACCAAGTTTACTAGCAAGCCTCTCGTAATCTTCTGTTGAGACCTTATTCAGAATTTTAGCCCATTCTTAGCAATAATGGCTACAGGCCATGGAGAAATGTAAACAATATATAGTCTCATCCATGCATGGAAAGAAAAATGAGAGAGCAAAAAATGAATACAGGTCATGCTATTATCTAGTCCCAAATTTACATTTCATATGCATATATTTCCTTACTTCAAAATTGACTACTGATGCAGGATGCATTGTCAAGATGCATCCTTCAATTATTAGCCATCAAAAAAATTGACAACAAATGGGGGAGTTTATTAGTAAAAAAAATAATTGCCAAAAATAGAGCTAATTGGACAGATTCGAAATAAAAACATGGTTGTTACTTTCCGTAGCCAACTATGCCTCAATGTAAACCACGTTTGTCCTGAAATTTCCTTTCATTTGTAAAAAAGATAGGGTACGATATGCACTTTCATAGTACAATATTAAATTCTTAACAATAACGAATCAGCATGCTGTAACAGAACTGAAATATTCCTCAATCATCATGAAGTTCCAGAAAAGCATCTCTCATAGCAGATAGTTTAGCACAAACATCTTTCATTCCAGGCCTATCCTTGGGAGATTCCACAGTACATGACAGCCCAAGAGCAACCAACGGGACTATGTATCTCTGCATCCATGCTTCTACGCACCCTTGATGCTCCTCATGCGCCATATGAGGATCTAGAACTTCTGCAACCCTGTCAGGGAACATGGATTCTGAGAACATGCGAAGGGTAAGTCCATCGATGAACAGATCATCGGTTGGTCGTTTTCCAGTAAGCAACTCCAGTAGAAGCACTCCAAAACTATACACATCTCCTCCTACTGAGATCTTGCAGCCCATCCCGTACTCTACAAAAGTAAAGGAATGCAGTTAAATACTAAATAATCCGTGCATATGTATATGGAAAAAAAGTCAATAAACACGTACATAGAAGAAAGACTGTACTTAAGTGTGAGGTGGAAAAAGCAAACTCACCAGGTGCAATGTATCCAATTGTTCCTCCTACATCAACCAAGCTTTTACGGATAACGAGTCCTGGTAACAGAAACTTCGCTGAGCCAAAGTCACTCAGCCGTGCAGTCATGTCATCGTCCAATAGGATATTGTGTGGCTTCAAATCACAATGGATCAAAGGAGGCGTCAGTTGGTTGTGGACATAATCAAGAGCAGAAGCCACATCTGATGCTATGCATATCCTCTGGCCAAAGCTTAGCACTCTGCCTGGGATTCCATTGTGTTGCTTAGAGTGCAACCATCTCTCAAGGCTGCCGTTAACCATGAACTTGAAGATCAGTGCTTTGAACTCATGGTTCTGTGAGTCCAATGTCGAGCATAGAGTCACAGGTCGCATTATATTCCGATGGCGGGTGCTTCGTAGCACCTCACACTCAATAAAGTAGCTATCATATCCACCAGGCTCATTCAAGTTGAATACTTTGATGGCAACTAGACTCCTGTCGGACTTGAATCTACCGACATAAACTGATCCGGTACAGGTTGAGCTGATAGTATGGACCGAAGAAAACCAGTTGGTAGCTTTCAGAATGTCACCATATGATATCTTCTTCAGTGTCTCCTTGTGGTTAGAACATGTATGCACTTCTATTTTCTTCTGATGGGCAACAACTTCTTTTCTCTTCCGGTTGGCAACAAAGCATAACACATTGAGAATCTTATTGCACCATGGGAATGTAACACACTGCTCCCTTCTTTTCCAAATAGTAGCAACCAAATATAACAATAGTAAACCAGCAAGTAACGGTGTAATTATAATTACTATTGTTAGCAAAGGGATATGTTTCTTTGAGGTGCCATCACAAATTGGGAGTGCTAGCATGGGGATTCTTGCACATAACATCTTATTGCCATCCAAAACTACCATACTCGAGTCACGAAAGCATCCACCAGAGGGAATTGGCCCTTCAAAGTTGTTGTATGATAGATCAAGCTTGTCTAAGAAAGTGAGATCGCCAAAGAATTCTGGCACTGGACCAGATAAACTATTCCGAGCTAGATTAATCTGCTGGATGGACAACAGCTTCCCGAAACTTTGAGGAATTTGTCCTTGAAGCTTATTTCTCTCCATGCGCAAGAATAACAGAGTGGCACAGCTTCCAAGGGCTTCAGGAATCGCTCCGAACAACAGATTGTTCGAAACATTCAGAAGAGCAAGATTTGCCAAACGGCCAACTTCTGATGGTATTTCTCCTGTGAGCTTGTTGTATGAAAAGTCCACGCCCAAGGAAAGTGGAGGGCTAGCAAAAAGATTGACCGGTATTGATCCATCAAGGCTGTTGGTAGACAGGTTTAGTTCAAGAAGTCCTTTGCACTGACCTAAACTGCCAGGTATGTTTCCACTTAAGTTGTTATCATCAAGATAAAGCTTGCCCAGCTGAGTAATGTTACCAGCAGAGGGAGGGATCTGACCTGATAATTTGTTCTTTGAGAGATTTAGGATATACAGCCTTTGCAGCCTCCCAATGGTAGAAGGTATGCTTCCAGAAAGGAAATTGCTTTCCATCCTAAGCGAAGTGAGACTGACAAGATTGCTAATTTCAGCAGGTATGGAACCTGATATTTGGTTTGACCCAAGCGATAAATCTTCTAGCCTAGTGGAAAGATTAACAACTGTTATAGGTAGGCTTCCATTAAGAGCATTCCCTTCCAAGGACAGCTTTGTCAGCTGGGTGCAATTTGCTAGAGATGTAAGGAATGACCAATTATGTGCTTCTAGATAGTTCGTCCCCAAAACTAACCGACGTAAGTTTGCCAGGGAACCAAGAGATGGAACAGAGCCATGTAGCGAGTTGTTTGAAAGGTCAAGCATTTGGAGATTTGACATGTTGGCTAGTGAAGCAGGGATCAGACCCTCCAGCCTGTTGCTTCCCATGATCAGGGACTGGAGCTTTGGTAATGAGTAACCGATGTGAGATGGTATTTTTCCAATAAGACCATTGCTACCTACGCTAAAGTTTTGGAGTGATGTCATATTGTAAAGAGACAACGGGACATTCCCTGATAAACTATTGAAGCTTAGGTCAAGCTCAAGCAGTTTTGCAACGTGACCCAAAGTTTCTGGAATAATTCCTGATAAATTATTTTGGCCGAGCAATATAGAAGTGAGGGAAGAAACATTTCCTATTGAAGGAGGTACACTTCCAGACAACAAGTTATCTGTCACACGAAGAATTCTGAGAGCGTTGACTCTATGGAAAGGTGGAATTACACCAATGAAAGAATTCACCTGGAGATCAACCATATTAAGCTTAGATTTGTTATGAAACAAAGTAGAAGGGATCTCTCCAGAGAGGTTGTTACGTGACAGTATAAGTGTGCTGAGTGAGGAGCAATTGGCCAATGACAGAGGGATACCACCAGTAAAAGTGTTGTTTGCAAGATTGACATAACTAAGAGAATTGCTAGTGCCTAATGAATCAGGGATGTTACCTTCAAGATTGTTGCCAGAAAGATTCAGCGTATGAAGGTTTGGAAGCCTGCCTAACTCTTCTGGGATGGTTCTGAACAGATTATTATCGGCAAGGTTCATCCTGGATAGAAAAGTCAAGTTGCCTACGCATCCAGATAATTGCCCACTGAGCTGTGCAGAGGCGAGGTTAACAGAGAACACCCGGTGCGGAACCCTTGTGCCGCAAGTGACACCTTTCCAGCTACAAAAGTCAAGTGAATCGTTGCTCCATGAGTCCAGGATGCCAAGGGGGTGAGAGTTGATGCCAGACTTGAAGCAAAGGAGGGCCTGACGATCAATCTCTGACTTGTTTGCTTGTGCGGCTTCGAGTATTGTAGTGCTGCAGGAGATAAGGACGAGAAAAGAAAAGAACAGAGACAAGATTAAGGGCATGATGCCAGGAGTTACAGGACGTGGAAGAACACAGAGCTACAAGAACTTGAGTGCTGGGTGGTTGAAGCTTGGGTGATCTTGTGTGTCGAGGTCATTTAAAGGGTTCATCTACCGGAAGCCTGAAGTTATGGTTGACTGAGTTGACTGACTTCATACATGAAGTGGCTATCTCACCCTGAACGTGATGCAGAGGTCAGGAAAAGTAGAAGAAAGAAACAAAGATATTTTTGAAAGAAAACGTGTGCAGGCAGCGACACTAGTAGAATTGTAGTAAGCAAAGTAGAAATTCCAAGAGCAAAAGCGACAAATTTGACAGCGACACACGGGGGTGTGTAGGACTAGTCCTCGCTCATACCAGTGACTGCAACCTGCAGAGCACACATCAAACTGCAACAAACGAACGGACGCTGAACAGCTGAAGCTGTGTGTTACGAGATTTGTTAGCATCCACCCCAGATCAGTAGACCACATACAGAAAGCCGAACCTCTCAAAAGCGATTATGCATACCTTGAAAACAAACTGATACTGCACTGCAATTCCTGTTGCACTAACAATCTAAATTCTAAAATGTTGAATTTCGGGCAGGTAACCGTATTTCATCCATTTTGGCATGGCAAACTGGGAATCTAGTGCAAGACGTACCGGATACATTGTACTCAGTGCTCGTTTTCCACGCGCCTGGGGCCGGCAGACCTCGCCGTAGCAAGGGGAGTCAGGGAGCTGCCGGGCGCCACAGCGAGGGTTTGCTGCGGGCGTTTGAGACTCTGGGGCTGAGGCCTGATGAGGTCATGGGAAAGAGCGCACCCCACAACCTGCGGATGCGCCCCGGCCGAGAGAAGAAACCCTAGGCGAGGCGCCGAGTGGGCATCCGGGCGGCGGCGGCGGCGGGTAGGCGAAGGCGAGCGGTACCATTGTCAGCATGGCGCAACGCGCCACGGGGATCGGGGAGTCGACGGCGAGGCGGCGAGGAAAGGATGGAGAGGGAACTGGTGGAGGCGTTGGACGCCGGGGAGAAGCAAGCGAGCACGGCGGAGGGAGGGGGTCGCCTCGCCGGAGAACATCAGGAACGGAGCACCAGCGTGAAGATCCAACGGCTGCAGCTGCGCATCGTATTCCTTTTTTAGTTCACCACCGTCCGTTCGATTTTACGAGTCGAGATATTTAGGCCAGTAGTCAATGTTTTGGACCATGTGTAGGAGTATATTCTGCAAATGTGAAATTTCAAAATATTTTAACTCTAAGTTCATATAAAAAGGGAGTGCTTAGGCAGGTGCTTACTAAAATAAACCACACTATTCCTTAACCACCAATGGAGTAAATTGTGAAAATTTGATGTACTACCGATGGTGCCAGGTTTTTGGTCAGGTTTTTTCTTTTTGAGGGAATTTTTTGGTCAAGTTATGAAACGCGTAGCATTTTGGTAAGCTTTTTTCCAAGCGACCCACCGAGGGATTGATTTTCATTATCGGGGGATAATCTCTATCTCTACTACTTATAAAAAGATTAAAGTGGTTCCTTATTCTGCCATCACAATACGTCAAACGTTTGGTCGTCGCTTCGTCCAGCGTTACTCGCGCGCAAATGGGCCGAGCCCAACAAATCACATATAATACGCACGAATGCCATGATGTCGGTTTTTTTTCCCCGAAAAGCCCCCTCTGGTCGAATCCCCACCGCGCCCACGCGACCAGACCACGCCGCCGCGCCGCCCACGCAAACCCTAAGCCAGCCAGCCAGCTCTCGCCAGCCACCCACGTGGCGCGGGGTCCAATGGAGGAGGACACTGGCGACAGGGAGGAGCAGCAGCCTGTCGCGGCCGCGGGAGGTGGCGCTGCCCCCGGCGAAGACGGGGCGGCATGGAGGAGAGCGCCATCAAGCTCTTCGTCGGCCAGGTGCCCAAACTCATGACCGAGGTCGAGCAGGCCGCCATGTTCTGTGACGTCGCCATCGTCAACGAGGTCACCGTCATCCGCGACACGGCCACCAAGATCTTGCGAGGTTCGTCCGGATCCGTATGCCCCAACCCGCAACGCTGGGTTATCCTTCCCTCCGGAGAGAGGACATGTACAGGGATATCAGATCTTATGCGTCCATCTCTCACAACCACATCCCCGGCGTATAGCAGCGCCGTCAGATCAAGAGAAACAATGCAAACCCTGGATACTTCGGGGAGGGGAAGAAGAGAGGGTGGAGGAGCACATCCCCGTGAAGAAGATGAGATCCTACCTCCTCGGTCTCAACATCGTTAAGAAATCATAGAGCAGGTATGTCCCTCTCTAGCTCCTCTCTCTGTCCCCGCCTCCCCTCCCATCCCCTGTAGGACTAACTCAGATGTGCAGTAACAACGCTAGAGCAGCAGCAAAGCGAAGTCTCTAATCGATCTAGCAGCATGTATGTGTGTGGTATTCTCTGGCCATTGCCCAGTTCCAATCCCGTTCTCTTGATCAAAGAGTTTTTTATTTATGGCAGGATCAAAGAGGCTGGGTACAAATACGCGAGGAGGTCAAGGTCATTCTTCCTGATGACCAAAGGTAGACAGGTGTGGCAAACAATATCCTAAATGTGATTATTTTGCAATTTCTCATTTTACCTCTTTGTTCGTAACTCTATTCCAAGAAACAATGTATTTCCTTTGTATATTGTCCATAGCAGGATCTTTCCCTGTGTCCTATGGCGAGCCCTTGACCTACTGGGGAAATTCGAGCGGATCTACCTATACCTCGACCGAGAGGCCACCGGCGCCGCATCTTCTGAGTTTGACCTGGTACGGTTTCCTCCCTTAGCTGTTCTGGATCCAATCGAATCGAAGATTTCCTCGATCTGTATTAGCGCGCGTAGAGAAAATAAGACAACACCAGCTGTAGCGCACTGACCTTGCCCCTCAATTAGTCACTTGCTAATCCCCACCGCATCGTCATAGAACTTTTCAATTGACACAAATCATAGCGAGCGTCTTCTTTTCTGCTTCATCATTACAATTGTTACCCCTTTCTACATATGCTCAACTAACCTTATGGGTCTTTTTTTCGAGTTCCACTGAATTGTCTATTATGCGTACTAATTTTTCAACTTCAGTCAGGTCCCTCATAATTGTTATTTTATAAATTTGGTTGTGATTCTTAGAAATGTACAAGATTAAACATATATATGGCTCAAATAAACCCACCGAACAGCCTTCCCGCCCTCACTTTATGCCATTGTGTCTGAAATGCAGTGTCTTGGGTGACTCGGAAAAGCGGCGACTTGAGAGATGGTCCGGCCTCAGGAGACTTGGCACAGGTAAGAGGAAGATGATTTGGATAAGAAAAAGGGGTGTCAAAATCATTTAATATTAAAACTCTGATCTCATGCAGCACACCCGCATTATCAGTATATCCATTTACTTATGGACGATTGTGTCAAAATCATTTTGGTTGTTCATTCACTTGATCACTGTTATTGATTTTATGTAACATTAGCTACAAATTTCCTAGGTTTATTATTTCTTCTGTTTTAGGCTAACTACATTTAATGCTTCATAATTAAATCTTTATTATTAAAACTCTGATCTCACGCAGCCTTCCCGCCCTCACTTTATGCCATCGTGTCTGAAATGCAGTGTCTTGGGTGACTCGGAAAAGATGCGACATGAGAGATGGTCCGGCCTCAGGAGACTTGGTACAGGTAAGAGGAAGATGATTTGGATAAGAAAAAGGGGTGTACTTCAGTTCAATCTAGGATCTCCTCGGTCGTTCTGTACTTAGCAGCCAGCCACGCTCTGATATTTTTTTTGTTATTATTTCAGCACACTATTGAAGGTTTGGTCCAGATAATGAGAGCTCAGAGATGTTTCCGATTGTTAGTGCACTCTTGAATATGGTATATCTTGCATATCAAGTTCTTAGACACATGCGTACCCTCACTCAAGGGATGCAGGCTGCAGAGAGTATATCTGGATGACATTCTTGCCCAGGTGGTCTGTTCATATGTAGTTTAACATGCACAATAATGAAATTTAAATAACACGTAAGGACATATCAGTTACTTCAACACATAAACACATATCAGTTGTTTACTTAATAAAATAGCTCTTTCTATGCTTGGAGTTGACATCAGTTATTCAACACAAGTTGCATGCTAAATGATGCACTTGATAGTTTGTTAGCCTGGATGCTCTGGTGAGGCAGTACAGCAACACCTGAGAAATATCTTGGCTGACTTCATGTCAGCAATGGTGAAGATGGGAAACATGTGGTTGTTGTCTGGGTTGCAGACAGATATCAGGTTAAAGTATAGGAAGCCAAAGTAGGATAGATATATATCACGTATTTGTCGCTTACATGACTGAAGGTTAGAACTAGGAAAGCTCCTACATCATAAGTAATATCCAAAGCTGTTTTAGAAAACAAAGAATATGTGGTGTTGACAGAATGCAAAATTTACATAATTTATAGTCATAGCAGGGGATAATGAAGACCTGTACTTAGATTAGTAGTGCTTATTTACTGAAGAGATGAAATAAGTTACAAAATAATGGTCTTCGGTAATTAGCAAAGTTTCAGATTAGCAGTACTACTACTATAGAATTCATAGCATTTTTCTTTGCAAAATTGTTCTTTGCACTCCACACGATTTTACAATTTTTGTTTGATTTCGGTAGTTTGATTCGGCACATCTTGTTTTCTTGGTTGCTCCATATCCAGTTTATCAGGTCATACCCTGAATATGGTCTCCTCGCCGTTATTAAAAGTTCAGTAATATTTTGATATGTGTACATGTGTACTAACTCCTTTTACAAACATGAGAATTTCTAGCTCTAACATGAAATTGTATTTGTGGCTTATTATTCTCCACCTTCTGAGTGTTTAGTCACTCATATATTTTTCCATGGCTAGCTTGCTCAGGAATGTCCCTTAAAAGGTTGTATTTGAGCTGCACGTGAGGCTGGTAGTAATAATTCAGAAAAGCGGGTGAACCCTCTTCCCAACTTACTATTTTCTTACATTTTGGAGAACTGTGCATGCTGAACGTTGGGAAGTTTAGGACTTGGCAGAACAACCCAAATTTACTCACTTTATGTCTCACGGTCTAAAGTTTGCTCTGAATGCAGTTTGAGTTTGAAAATTTCTGTTGGTTAGGACTATGCATATCTCCGAGGACTAAACATACTGCATACATTCCATTTTTAATTAACTGCTTTCAAAAAGATACACATGTGGCACATTTTAAGAATTAATAATGATGCCTTTTCTTGTTATATCACCGATTTTAAAAAGATAATTTGCTACTTCTATTTTTTGTAACTGCTTTCAAAAAGATACACATGTGGCACCTTCGAAGAATTAATAATGCCTTTTTCTCATTATATCATCGATTTTAAAAGTTGATTTACCACAGAGTATTCACTAGAGGCACATTTCATTACAAAAAGCCTGGTCTTTCTGAACTGAACTAGCAATCTCTATTTTTAGTACACTATTTGGTACACAATTGCAATTGTCCAGTACCTATTAGGACCCTGGATAATTGAAGCATGATGCTATTGTAATTAAGACAACATGGGTGCCATTCTTTGGTGTCAATTATTGTTCTGAGTTGAACTGTGAGGGCTCTGTGATCCAAACAAGCATTGAAGCTCAGTTGTTTGATGCAAATTGTTTGTTTCTAGGATTTAGTTTATGAGACTAATAAATATTTAATTTTATTTGCTAAGTTTGTGTTAGGTACCTTTTCTCTGTTAATAATGATGCCTTTTCTCTGTAATTATATATTGAACAGTAAAGGACTAGCCTTTTCGCTGTAATTATATATAGTCAGATTCCTCTCTTTTGAGTCAGCGAGAATAATTTAGTTTCACTTCCCAGAACTGTTAGCAAGAGCATTGAGCATTCTAGCCAACATGATTGAGCTCCCTGGTTGTATCTATTTTTGTGTATGAATAAATATGGGCAATGGACTGTGGTGATCTAGACGTGTTGGTGTACATTGTATTCTATATAGGATCTGTGCAGTCTAGCATATAATCCTTTTTCTCCTACTGCTGATTTGATTGTTGTATTTCTACCTCTGTACCTTACTTAAACAAGAAACTCACCGTAACTTGCCATCTGCGCAAGAAAAATGGCATTGTAATCATTTTCGGTTTGCCAGGGGTTGCAGGTGATTCAAGATAAGGATTACACTGTAACAATTTTTGTTTTACTCGTTCTTTTCTCTTCTGTTAGCTAATGCTGTTATTTTGGCAACATGTTAAGGTGATAAAACATGGTATTAAAACATGTTACCAAACTACAATCTGTGATCATTTGGTTTCCAAGATGCGTGGCACCTGCAGTTTTAGTTTATCAATTTTTAACACCCCTCCAGTTCTTCTTGGTCTGTCCATTACATCCAGTCAGCAACCCAATGTACCCCTGATGATCTCCCCTCCGTGAAGAAGGGATGCTGGCTATTAATGTGTTCCTAAAAAAAGAATAAAAACAATACTGCATTGGTGAGCACTACAATCTGCATTTAACTATTTACATCACTTGAAACATTTGTTTTATGTCAGAACATGCTGCGGTGCGATATGAAAAATTCCATGACTTTTTCTTATCTTTTTTTATTTATATTAATTATTTAGATAAGCTCTTCATTTTTGTGTGTATGATTCAAAAATGCAATTGAAATAATTAAGTTGATGTTCCAACAATATTTTAAAAAATGGTGTACTTATAATCATAGATAGTTCTTATTCATTACACATTTGAATGTGCTCATATATTTTTCAAAATCTGCATGTTCACAATAGAATTACTCTTCGCATCCGTGCTTCACCCGCATATGATGAATATGTCTCAAATATAAATTCGGAAAAAAGTAAGCCTGATGAGACAACACAATGGCTTTGTTTTCATTCCCTTGCCTACTATGATGCTGCTACTCGGTTTCGTTGCTCCGTCTAATGACATAAATCAGACTTGTTTGAAACAATGTAGAAACAATGTTATAGATGAAGGACATAATCTTTGTATTTTAACCACACTTTTGATTTGTTTATGTGTGATGTCGCTCGTCCGTGGCAACGCACGGGCATTTTTACTGGTGAAAAAGAAAGTCAGGTTTTACAGTTCACCACCACAAGGCTCCTACCAACTATATACACCACCACAGCCATTGGAGGACAGCATGCCTCAAAACAACACAGAAGCAAAAGGGGAAGGATCGCCGCATAAAACTACCAGCTAGCGTTTTGATGGGACTAAAAACTTGACTAGGAGTTTCATAACATCTACAACTACCAAAAGGATGGCTCGATGAGGCGAACAGCAGCCTCCTGCAAACAGAAGTTTTTAACCGACATCAAACAGCAGAGCAAACGATTGCAGTTTTTATCAGGGCACCAACATCAGCATTTTGCTCAGCAAGATTATCAGCGTCTTCTCCATCAACCTCCATATCACCAGCAGGTCGATCCATTAGGCTGGGGGCGTTGCTTGCACCAGCAGCATCTGTCCTTCTGGTAACAGCTCCAGCAGCCATCTCGAGGAGCGCATCAGCACCTTGGTTCAGTTGCGAGGCTTCAGCTGCAACGTGAGATCCTGCCCAATATTTCATGAAAACCACAGCACGATAGATTAGCTCAACAAGATTTTTAGGGAAAACTTTTTCAAAGCATGCTTTATTACGTGCTTTCCAAATGGCCCAGCAAATTGCTGCCAGTCCAGCAATTTGAACATTGCGACTGATAGTGGAGTATTTAGGCATCCACCAAAAATATTGTGCAAAGGACCTAGGCCGATTTCAGCATTTTGGTAAGCTTGTAAAGGATTATCTCAGTGTCAAACTGCCCCGGTTGTATTGGCCGTGAGCACACGATATATTATGCTCGACAGCTTTCAACAAGCTTGATAAGGCGACTATTATTTTGGTGATATCAGCAATTTGGGATTCACGAAATAGATGGAGTCATGATGGTCAAGGCTACAATCCAACAATGACATGTAGAGAATATCGTAGAAACTCTATTCTTGTTGGATAGTTTAAAGAAAGAAAAAAAGTGAAGAAGGCTAGACCTATCTGCACATGGGAGAGCTGGAAGAAGGGGCCATTAAATTGACCTCTAATAGGGCAACAAGAGAAGAGGATGGTGTGGCATCTTCTGGTGGTGTTGCTCGAGACTCACTGGGATTCAGGGGAGCATGGTGCAAGCTTTATAGACAGCTGAACCTTTAATTATTGAAGCTTTTGCACTAAGGGATGTTACGGTTTTTGCCAAAGAACGTCAGTTTGAGAAGGTTATCTTCGAGACAAATTGTATGGAGCTGGTGGCAAGAACGGAATTCTTTTCTAGGCCCCGTGCCCATGTCGTGTCAATCTAAAAGGAATCGACAAAGGAATAGCACAAGTGCTCTAAATCATCGAAACACCCCTAAAATTAAGGGAGAATGGAAATTCACTCAACTCCATGAATGTAAAAAAATAGAGTTAGTCCTCTTCATAGATAAGAACAACCAATATGGATATTCCATATGCTACAAATATGTCACCATCCCTCAAGAGCAAGCGAGGAGGCTTCACTAGGAAACACTCCCTCTCAATCTTGGCTAAGAAGGAGGAGGAGGAGGAGGAGGAGCACCGTGAGGAGAAGAGTGATGCCGGACGCCGCAACGTCACTGTGCTGCCGAGGAGGACCAACATCGACAATGCTAGTAACTTAACATATTGCAAGTGTTATGAAAATTAACAATTTGATTGATCAAAGTATATTTTCATGTGGAATTAAGAATCATGGCTCAGGAAATTCAGACAATGCACGTGCATGCACATACCGTGCTGCAATATACTTCCTTAGATATACAGATTAATCATATACATCGAGGTTCTAAAATTTGATCTAGATTTAAAAAAAATACAGATCTCTTGAGGAGACGCTAGAGCTCCAATACGCTCTCCAGGAGTTCAAATATTAATAACTAGAGTTCTGGTGATTTGCCCACACTAAGACGTGACCTGTTGAACCAAGAGTTAGATCAAAGATATCCATGCAGCGTATTTTTTTATTGAAGAACATGTAGATCTGCAGGTTAATCAGCATAACTCAAAGAAAGTCTCTTTGAGAGAGAGAATTTTGGCACAAACTTCTGCCATTCCTGGTCGATCCTTAGGCGATTCCATTGAACACAGGAGGCCAACTTCAACCAAATGCACAATGCATCTCTGCTTCAGTACTTTGTCACACTCATTCTGCTGCTCGTGGGCAATATAGGAATCCAAAACCTCCCCAAGTCTATCCGGAAATGCCGAGTTCACCAGCCTGTGAAGGCTCAGTCCGTCGGTGAACATGGCATCTGTCGGTCGCCTTCCGGTGAGCATTTCTAGAACCAAGATCCCGAAACTGTAGACATCGCATCCTGTTGAGACTCTGTATCCCATGCAGTACTCTGTAAAAGCATTTATGGCATTATTAATACAAGAGAAAAAAACAATAAGAAATACTCAAAACAAAGTTCAACTCACCGGGTGCGACGTAGCCAATTGTTCCTTCCACGCCAACCAAGTCTTCTGAATTACCAGGGGTTGAAGAGAGAAACCTTGCTGACCCAAAATCACCTACTCTTGCAGTCATATCATAGTCCAGAAGAATGTTGCCGGGCTTCAAATCGCAGTGGATTAGAGGAGGCGTCAACTGGTTGTGCATATAATCCAAAGCCAAAGCCACATCCATCGCTATTCTTAACCTCTGGCCAAAGCTCAGTACCCTTTTGGGGGTGTTTTTGTGCAGCTTCGGGTGCAGCCACATGTCCAAGCTTCCATTGGCCATGAAGTCAAACACTATAGCCTTGAATTCATTGTTCTCAAGGTCTACTGTGGAGCATACCGTGACAGCTTTAACAAGATTGCGATGGCGTGTGTTACGTAGCACCTCACACTCAGTAAGGAAGCTACTTCGTGCACCATTCTCGTCGAGATGAAATAACTTGATGGCGACCAGATCCGTGTCAAACTCAAACCTTCCAATGTAGATCGAACCGGTTCGACTCGAGCTGATCTTGTTGACCGGAGAGAACCAATTGGTAGCTTTAACAATGCCGCCATATGAAACCTTTTTCATTGTCCCAGTGTAGCATGGACCTGCTTCTGGTTGCCTTTGCTTCAGAAGAGTGACCACAAAGAATATGAAGGAGAGCAAGGCAATAGCAATTGGAGGAATTACTTTTACCAATAAGAGTGCATCCTTCTTGCTCTCAACAGTTGAAGTTGTGGTGCAAACTTGAAGCTGAAACAAATTGGTGGTTGCACTTGCACACAACCCTGTGTTGCCATCCAATATTACTGCACTATGATTCCGGAAGATGCCACGAGTTGGAATCTCCCCTTCAAAGTAGTTGTTAGACAGATCAAGTTTCTGCAGAAAAACCATGCTCACAAAGAACACTGGAATTGATCCAACAAGGTAATTGTGGGAAAGATCGATCTGCTCGATGGACTTTAGTTCACTGAAAGACTGAGGTATGCTTCCATTAAGCATATTACTTCCCAGTACGAGAGAATATAATTGGACACAGCGGCCAAGTGAAAGTGGAACTTGACCAGACAAATAGTTGAAGGAGATATCGAGTTGGACAAGTTGAAGCAATGCACCGATTTGTGGGGGTATAGATCCTACAAGGTTGTTCTTTGACAAATCTAAACCGAGAAGGGTAGTGCTATTGGTGAGCTCACTTGGTATTGGTCCTTCAAGGCTGTTAAAAGACAAGTTTAGCATATTCAGTTGCGGGCAATATCCTAAACTTGCCGGTATGTTTCCACTTAATGTATTTCTGTCAAGTTGAAGCCTGTTCAACCGAGAAAGATTACCTATTGTATGCGGGATCTGACCAGAAAATTTGTTTCCTGCTAGGGTTAGGACAAATAACTGGCCTAGGTTGCCAATTGCAGAAGGAATAACCCCTGTAAGCAAATTTTGGTCCAGAGAAAGCAATTGCAGATTTCGAAGTTTAAAAATCTCAACTGGTATTGTGCCTACGATTTGATTGTTTCCAAGGTTTATACGTTGTAAACTTGTGGAAAGAGAAACATTTCCCAGTGATGAAGGTATGCTTCCAGAAAGGTTGTTAGATGACAGGTCAAGAATTCGGAGGGCTGTCATCTTGTCAAAATCAGGGATATGGCCGAGAAGGCGGTTATCTGCAAGATTGACATATCTAAGAGATCTACTGGTGCCTAATGATCTAGGAATGGCACCCACAAGACTGTTCTTGTCAAGTTTCAGAAATTGTAGGTGTTGAAGTGTGCCTAACTCATAGGGGATGACACCAACGAAGTAATTATCTGAAAGGTTTAACTGTCTTAGCGATGTAAGGTTAGCTATCCAAGGAGATATCTTACCATCTAGCTTTGCAGAGCTCAAGTCGAGGGAGACCACACGAAATGGGCGAGGCATACCACACATGACCCCTGACCATCTGCAGAAGTGGATCGTGGTGTTCCATGATCCCAAGACTTGGCGTGGATCCCTGGAGATGCCAGACTTGAAAGAGAGGAGGGCCTGGCGGTCGATCTCGGATCCATTGCCGATGGATTGTGCGGCGATGTTGGACGACAATAAGAAGAGAAGATGGGTAAAGAGAATGAGGGTGCCATGTGGAGAAAAAAAGCGGGAAGTTCCTGCAGGGGCCATGCCTAGTGTACTGCATCTTGTGCAGTTACCTTCTCTATATGTGCCTACAAGTAGACTTGTTGTTGACTTGTAACTTCCTCCACAGACCAAAATCCACAGCGGTAGAGCAACAAGTGGATGAGAAATGGCATGAGTGATAACTTGACGAAGACGTGGAAAGAAAACCTGGAAAGAATGGTCCATGATGTTGACCCAACAGTTGCTACTTTGCTAGGTGTGGTACTGCTTGAGACCAAGAGACTGATAGTGAACTCTGGTTCACGACAAGTACACATTTTCTGCAGATGACCGGAAGGGGATTCAATTCTTCTCCCATCCCTTGGATATTTGCCCAAAGAAAACAAAATGGTTGTGGCGATCACAAAAAGGACTGAGTTGGTGTTAATAAAAATGCACTATACTTTCTTAAGCAACTACATATCCTTGGGTTTTCACGGAGAACAAGGGCAGGGCATTATAACAAACATGTGATGTGCAACAACAACTCGTCCTGGTCATTTGCTTGATGCAACATCAAAGAGGAGGAAACCGAGAGCCGGAGATGTCCCTGCCGCTGCCCCAGGACGTCCTACTCTGCTGCCGAGTTACCTTCTCGCGGAGGAAGTTTGGCATTCACGACAGCTAATCCATCGGAGACCACGGCCGCATTTCGGGCATTTCCTCAAGGCGCTATTCTGGGCAGCAGCATGTTGTAGTAGTAGTACTTCGTTTTGGACAGATGGGTAAATGAAGTAGCGCTCTTGGCATTGCTACTCTAGAGGAAGTTGCCAAGCGAGTTAAAGAACAGGGCACTAGTGCACCAGGGCCTTACTGCAAACAGTTGAGGGTTACTGAGATGCGGAGCTCAATGTCCAACGAAATCAGGAGAATCAACATATGTTTATCTGGCAGGGAAATTCTCTGGCAAGTATACTCTGCAAAATTGGTTTGCCGCAGACTGTACGAAGATCTCGTCAGGTTTCCACTTGCATCTGCAATAATAATATGGACGTGTTGGGCACCCCGGCTAATGGCAAAATCATTAGCTGGTCGGCCCTGCGAACATACAATCTGGACGTCAGACCCAAGAGTCCCGTAGAGGGTTTCAACTTGCAAACCCTGAGTGCATCATGGTATCACTGTCTCCAGGAGGAGGACAACACATCGCACATTCTGATGCAGTGCGTCTATTCTAAAAGTTTGGTCCTGGTGTTTCTCTGATTTGAACACCGTCGTTACTATCCCCTGTAACACTGATCATCTCGGTAACTGGCGGAATGACAACTGCAGAAGACCAAAAGGATGCAGTGGTGATGCTAATCTGCTGGAATATGTTAGAAAGCATAACACCTCGGTGTTCGGCAATGTTCAGAAGTGATGCAATGCTCTGAGAGTTAGCATTTTCATCCTCGAGAAAGCTCAACAATGGAGGCAGGCAGGAGCATGTAATAGTAGGATGAAAATCTGCAGCTTCTTTCATACTTCCTCCGATTACAAAAATATAAGACTTTTTGCTAGGCTGTTTTAACCTACCAAAACATTTTACATTTGGAATAGAGGCATAGTTTTTGCCAGAGGGCAGTATTACCGAATTAAGAACTGCCCTGCTGTCAGCCATCGAATTTGGTTCTGGACTTGGCCGTTGCATATACACGACTTATTCGTAGACGGATGACGTACATGCTAAGCTTAGTACAGTTGCTTTGGATGGAACACACAGTATACAATAAATTCTAGATGCTAAATTCAACACACAATATACGATAAAATCTATTCGATGATAACATTCTTCTGGTCCTAACATGGCAGATCAGGATCGTAATCTATCACATAACTCAAGTGGAGACCTCACCATGTAGCTTAATCACTCCACTAGATGAAGTAAAACAGAACCATGATGACCCAGAGAAGCCATGGCGGTAGTCTGATAAAAAAACATGAAAGACGTAAATGATCACACTCACCAGATACTAGGCAAACGCACTTCAAAATCACAAGTACTAATAACAAGCTTATATGGGTCCAAAATGCATGTGAAATATATTTAGCAAGCCTGTTCACACTGAAGATCATTTAGAAAGGATATAACAACATGATGCATAATAACTTGTTTCTAAATAAATAGAATACAGAATTTCCCATTACAATGATGTTACAGCTACACAGATCATGATTCATGGGGTCATCTGATCAAGCAAAGAAGGTCACAACAAAACACATGGCATAAGAGAGTATAAAACCTTAATAAGTGGTACTAATCTCTAGTTACGTTAGCGCTACACTATGAGTTCACATCAGAGGTTGACATTACTTGTACGGTTGTACCTTTCAACCTGCTTTCAACCAATTTAATTTAATTGCATCCAAAATGTCATCAGGAATTCAGAGTTGATGAACTAGAGCAGGTGATATGCGGTTTTATTTGTTGCATGTGTACGTTCCTCTAGAAGGGGTAGCTAAGCTACAGTAGTGGTGGACTGATGAGTGTACCTACTACATCCAATTCTGCAACTTCGGTGTGAAACATTGCACATATGCTAGAAAAGTTGTATACTTGGCTGTTAGGACGTCAAGTCTAAACATGACCACAAATAGAAAGTCATTCACTTAAATGTTTAACTTTCATACTTACACACCTGAACACCCATTGTGTAAGGAAAATTTGAGTATTTCTCAAACCCCTAAAGTCTATTTTAATTAATTGCCACTACTCAAGTCTTAATTTTCAACTCCATTTGTCCATATTGGAAAAGTGTGCCTATCCTTTTTCTCTTCTTATCCCTGCTTCCTACATTCTACTTACCCCTGCCATGGTGGATGCCATTATCATAACCTCGCAAAAAGCCTGTGGAGTGTGGACAACCCTAGCTCTCAAATCACCAAAATGCTCCCGAAATTAGATCTGGAGTAGTAAGCGACAACTCCAACAGGAGTTACAAAGGAATTTTCAAAGCATGACATCAAACATTTTACGCAAAAGCAAATTTATACTCCCTCCGTTCCTCTTTAATTGACGCACAGTGATGCACTTTTGAGAAGCAAACAGGTACGTACGGGCGTCAATTAAAACGGGACAGAGGTAGTAGTTAACAAGGGAATTATCACATCAAGTGCAAAATGCAATCTAGATTAACTTCTAGAAACTAGATGAGGGATGGTTGCATTTCCCAGATCCCAGTATAGCTACACCCTTTACCTGCCTATCATATCATGATTAGCTAAATGAAAGCCATCCAAATTATATCTAACTCGACCCTGAAATCAAGATAGGTGCACTAGTTGAACACCTTGACATATATATGTTTATGGGAGAACCATTTCAAGAGTCTATCACTGTGTATTGCAGGCATATCCATACTCAACACAAACAGTTAGTAACATCAAGTGATTTGGCTTAGGGATTCCATTTTCAATAAACTATCACTGAACAAGCAATAAAACTGAATGATCACAGGAAATTCATCACTTATTTCCATCAACTCGATATCATGGATTCTTCGTAACATTTGTATTAAAATGAAAAACCTCCTCACAGATAGAAACAAAGTGCCTACACTTACGAGGTATTGCATCAAACACCACACGCGCAAGCAGGCTAAGGCAAGCAAATCATGGGGATCTACGAGACTCCGGACGACTAACCAGAGGCTAATTCCCCGCCTCAGCGGCACCCTGCGCCGCAGAGGCCGCCTTGGGCGGCGGCGGGGCGTGCGAGACGACGAGCGGGGGCCTGGGCGCGCGGCGCTGCTCGTCGGCGAGCTTCCGCGCGTTGTACATCTCCTCGGTCTCGACGACGACGAGGCGCTTGACCTGGGTGAGCATGCCGAGGAGCGAGGGCGTGGTGCGGTGCTCGACGGTGCGGTGGCAGCGGCGGAGGCGCATGGCCTCGAGGGTGCGGCGGTGGAGCTTGCGCGTCCCGGGGAGGCCGCGCACCAGCGTGATGTAGAGGCGCGGGCTCCACTCCACCGGCACCTTCGCCTTGAACGCGTTGAACGCGCTCCCGCTCATCTCCCTCCCGGCGGCGGCTCCTCCGTGTGATTTTCTCCGGCGGCCGGAACCCTAAACCTCTGGTTGCCTTTGCCGGTCAACTTGGAGATCTAGCTAGAAATGGCTGTTGCTGTTAGATGGGCTAATAATAAGGCCGGCAAGGTAAACAGGCTGTGTGTTGGGCTGTATGGGCCGTTGGCAGAGTGGCCAACCCATGTGCCATACACTAACCCAAACATTTCTTCTTGCCCTCAAAAAAAAAAAAAAAACAAACATTTCTTCTTAAAAAAAACCTAACTGGGAGATCTAGCTAGAAAATGGTTTTTTTCGAAATGGGGAGCGAAGCCCCGGCCTCTGCATCACACAACCATTTATTTCATTATTCATAGATTCGTAGGTTCAGTTTTACAACTCATGGGTCACATAAGGTGTACATCAACCAGCGGCAAAATATGAAAGTGTACTCAAGCATCATGTAATCTTCTAGAAAGCCACCAGCCATCCTGGCTATAGATAGCCCGAGCAACCATCTCCAGATGGCTGCATCCAGAATCCATAGGCACCCGCTGCCCCTCCCGAAGAAGATAAGACCACTCTCAGGTCCAGTGGGTAGCCATGCGGATAACCTGTAACAAGTGAGCAGTTCCAATCTTATTAAAGACCATCTCATTTCGATAGTTTCAACGGGCCCAAACTAAAGCACATACAACTAGACGAATTCGAGCTTTGGTGTGCTTCTCAACTCCATTTAGTCAATTTCCGAACATATTCGTAACATTAGCAGGTGGAGGAATATCAAAGGTAAAATATACTACTCTCAAACTAGACTAGCAAAGGGACAAGCGAAAAATAAATGGTTAATAGACTACTGCAAGTCACAAAAGGCACACTTTTTACAACCATTCCAATTACACTTTGCAAGGTTATCTTTTGTGATACTTTATGATAAAAAAAACCACATAAAGATCTTTATCTTTAAAGGCACTTTTAATTTCTAGATATATTTTCTCAAGAAAACTGTGTGCCTATTCATCATATCAACATACATAGATTTTACCGTGAAAACCCCAGAGGCTGTGAAGTTCCACACAAATTTATCATCTTCGTTCGATAAGCTGACTCTCATAAACCTACGGACTAGTTGCAACCAAGTCTCCCATTTATTTTTGGTTAGATTTCTACTAAATTTGATATTTAGATGATCTTATGAAAGTACATCTGCGACTAAATTTTTTTTCCATCGCACAATATTGTATAGAGATGGGTATTGGCTTGCAAGCGGTAAATCACCTAACCAAGTATCTTCCCAAAAGCGAGTTGTCTGCCCATTTCCTACCATGAAATTTCCTCTACTAAAGAAATATTCCTTGACTCTCATTAATCCTTTCCAGAATTGAGAGTCGGTTTGTTTAGCGGTCACGTGTGACAGCGTTTTTTGGCGCAGCTATTTATTATGCAGTAACCCTTGCCACATCCCCTCTTCATTTATCAGTTTGAAAAGCCATTTGCTCAAACATTTGTTTTTTATATCTAGTACCTCGACGCCCAGACCCCCTTGGTCTTTGGGTCAACAAATGATGTTCCATCGTGTTAGTCTATACTTTTTTTTTGTGCTCATATTCTTGCCAAAAGAAGAGAGAACGGTAATAGTCTAGTCTTTTCCTTACCCCTTTCGGTATTTCTAGAAAAGAAAGCATGAACATCGTTAAGCTCGTCAGAACAGAATTAATAAGAACAAGCCTATCTCCATATGAGAGCAACTTGCTTTGCCAGCACCCCAACTTTTTCTCAAAGCGGTTTTCCAAAATGGTGGCATGACAAGAAACTTTTGTACGCAAAAAATACAAAAAAAAATTGTGCCACCATCAAATATCCTCTCTAGATCAAATTGGTACAATATAAACCTTTGAAAACTGACAACATGAACACAACATGTGCAACACACCTGAAATCATGACAGCATGTCACCGTGTGCATGGAACATACAATGTATGAGCATGCAACAAGTCGAATGAGCCTGGTAAGCGACATAAAAAATCCTAGATATACTACCCTTTGGCATTAAAAAATTATGTCCACATGTCTCCCCGGCTTGCCAAAACCTCACGAGTTCGATGTAGTTAGCCCGAGCTCATTCCCCTTGGGCCTGCCATCTACTTTGAGCTTTGGCGACATGGAAGACTTAGGTGTGAGCTCCGACATGGCGCTGACAGTATGCTCTTCTACCTAGACATGAGAGCATGTACAACGCGGGGGCTTAGAGTGGGCACCAGGATTGAATTCCTTGTGTTACATTCGATTCCAGTCCGTGGCTAGGATCATCACTGGCATTGACTTGAGAAGCGGCGTCAGGCGCTCCACAGAAAATTAACCGTACGCTTGATTTGATTGGAGGAGGGCGCTTCGTCAAGCACAAAGAAAGGAAAAGAGATTGACGATCCCAACTGAATCGGACAGCAGAATTTTCCACATACGGGGAAGGGGGCAGAGGCGATGTACAAGAAGATGGTTCACTGAATTGGAGGACAAGGCTCGCAAATACATTGCAGTAGCGGCGGCGATTCGGGGACCAGATGTAGAGGAGGGGTCAGCTCAGTGGAGGAGAAAGGGTGTCAGGGGTGTGCACAGTCAGGGGAATGTGCGAGGTGGTACGGCTGAGAGAGAAGAAGTCAACAGAGGGGATGGAGAGAGCGGAGTGAGGTGAGAGACATAGAGGAGAGAGCCGTTGGTATTTTTTCTGTCGATGGGAGGCGCTAGAAAACCAGCGATGGAGAGCATGGGCGCTTCTTACCAATTCATCTATGTTCTTTCAATCGGTAAGCGCATGGAATTTGCTCCAGCGATGTAGACACAGACGCCAGCAGAGATGCAGCTCGCTGAATCCCCAAAGTTAGTTCCATAAGCGTTCGAACAAGCATATATCTCCATTGTACATGCCCTAAGGGACCACATGGGAATGGTGGGAGCATTGGAGAAAAAGTTAAGGATGACTCGCAACGGAAAATGAGAAAGAAGAGAAGCAACAAGAGATAAAGCATGCAGTGGGGAGCGAGCGCGGTTGATCTGATCGATGGATTGGGCGAGTGGAATCATCACCAAAAAGGAAATAATATATTTTGATGCCCTATAAAAGTTCAAGATATTTGTTCCCAGTAAAAGACACCGCTTTTATGGTAACATCAAGCATCCTGTATATGGATACAATCAATAGACTAATCTTTTTGACCCACCAAAAAAGCAATATAAGTTACTTGATATGTCTTTTTGTCTACGGCTTTTGCATATAATAGTGTTGAACTACTTATCATGGACGAAATCAATACACACATTGCCGGCAACAGTCTCATAGCATATATGCGAAAGGTCAGAGGTCCATGCAATCAGCATTGGTATACATTATTTGGTTCCACTCGAAAACACGCTGTCGATGTTGCTGCAACAACCACAAACTAGGTTCTTCTATTCTTCCCGAAGTAGGAACAGATATTGTAGGTGACACCCACAACAATAATGTCAACACAAGTGCACGAAATTTCACAAAAAAAAGTACGGCTTAGTAGAGTGCTTAATTATTCCACGGACTGCATCCATCCAAGATACCACTGAAGACTCATTCTCCAAGTCAGAAGAACACCATTGCGAACATGAAAAACTAGGTAGGAGAAAGCAAGACCCATTGTACCAGTTAATAATATTACATCTACGTAGGAGATGGATTTAAAACCACCTGGGTACAATTGTGTTGCTTCAGTAGTTCGTCAGCAAGTTCTTTCAGAAGTAGAAGCTTCATTGATTCTTTGCATTGTATAGCACGATATGTTGTATTTGGTTCAACATTATCATTAAACCTGACCAAAGAACCACCCTGTTTGCATAGAAAGTGTTTTCATCGCCAGTTGTTTGCTAGTTTTTCAATGTACTTTTCTCAGCTGTCTTTGCATCTTTGTTATGCAGACGACGGGATTATGAACCGAGCGTCTCGCCTAGATACTTCGGCGAATATGACCTAACTTCATAATGTAATCGCAGTCTAACTACTTGCTTAAGTGCACGATGTATATGATATCGTTTACCGTTGGCTGTCGTCCTAAACAAATACGTAAATTATAGTCTCTACGTCGAGTGAACTGAAGCTACTTCCTTCGTCTCTCCCGGTTCAATAATCACCACCAGTGTCTAGGTTGGACGCTTCCAACGCATGTTGACCTGTGTGTAGTGTGTACACGTTTGGCCTTGCAAAAGTTTATACATGCAAGTGTCGGGCTGAATATATATGTATTGGTGGGATCTGACAGGAACATCTCACCAACTACATATATACTAGCTAGGTTAGGTTAAACCTTTGATAAACTTGGGAGTGAGAGATCAGCGTATGTACGTCCATCAGGCCTACATACCAAAGCAACAGGGCAGATCGATCGCCTTGTTACATGAATGCTAACAATGCTATAATGTAGACAAACATGTTATGTCAATATTTTTGGTTCCCAAATATGCATGTTAGGTCGCAAATATACACAGAAACAATGCGAATAATTTAATATACAAAGCAGCGGAAATTATGTGGCGCATCTGGGTTAGTATCGGGGAGCTTCAGAAGAAATTCTGGTTCTTCAGGGATTGAGGTTTGTGGGCAGGACGCTTTTTTCCGCCTAAAACCGGAAATTAGCGGTTATTATCTGGGTCGGGCAGTCGGGGCATTTTCAGGGATTTGGTAAGATTTCTCACTGAGGCAGTTATTCTTGCTCGCTTGAGAAGTGACGTCAAATGACCCTCCCCCCGGTCCTCCCACATCCGGACATATCTGTATTGCTTTCTTCCTTCCGATCTTCCATGCCACCGCGTCTCTCACATCCCAACAGATTAGCACCACCGTTTCTTCTGCATCTTCCGCCCTCCAACTACATTAAATTGAGCCTTTTTCATCGATCTGACTAAATTGCGTCAGCCAGCGATTTATTTTCAAAAAAAAGATTGCAAAGAAAGAAACAAAACTAGCACTTGTAACACACCAAAAATACGCTAGAGCTCGATCGGTGTAGGTTTTAGAGCACACTAGAGTTTGGTGTAGGCCGGCCTAGAGTACACTAGACAGTGGGGACCTTTTTTCAGATGGATAAGATACATTACGATGTGCAAGTTGACAATTTTGCGACCGTGGTTCCATAGCCAGCATGATGCACGACGAGACCAGCTATATCAAATTCATGAATTGACAGTGCCATCTTGCAAAAAGAATACGAGTTCTCTTCCGTCTCTCAGCTCGATCGTACCAGACAAATGACAGGGAATCAGGGATCCTATCACTTCATAGCGCTAGAAAAGTTGCTACTTGCTACTTTCTTCCTAGAATGATTGAATCGCTTGCAAGCATGTGCTTACGGATTCAGCCCCTTCGTCTTGGATTAATTGTACATTGCTTTTGGCAACAGAACATTTCATAATGAACATATGCGTGTGCACATCCAATTACCTAATTTGAATATTTATATTTTGTGTGTTTCCACATTATTTGCCGATGTATTTTTTTATAGCTTATATATATCCTAGCATCCTCCCACACTAGGTTTGCTGATTATAATATGCTAGATTATAAAATCAATTATGAAAGAAATTTTAAAAATGATTTAAATTTTCAAAAGGTCGTCACTCTCAAATACAAGGTCGAAGTCTAATTGATCTCTCAATATTATATTTGTTACATGTCCTTCAAATTAGTTTCCGATATGATATGTTTTGGTGGTATTATTTCTTGAAGTTTGGTGGTCGACTTATGATCCTATTAGAAAAGCAAGCTTTGCAAATTCTCATGGTATATATTGTTTCTCTCCATTGCATTTACCACCAGGACAGCACCAGAAGTCTAGCTTCTCCAGAAGCGACGCTTTCAAGAAGAGAACAGAGCATAAGCACTGTCGTCGCCTAATCATAGATCTTAGGTTTTCACCCTGAATGAAGTCTTCACTCTCAAAACAATACCTTTAACAAGAACATTGCCACACATAACCAATTAAGGCTAGACCTTGAATTTTTACCTTGAAAGATAAAACTATGAATTTCTCCTGTGCAGTTGCCCCCACTATCATGCAGCTGCTCCAAATTTTGCATTAATTTCTACCCCTTTTTATATTAGATTCTACTGCATTTTAACATTGATTTCTGTTAACCTTATTTATTTTCTACTTCGTTTGACAATAGTTTCTACCTTATTTTTACACCACTTTGCACTAAATTATTTTGACTCATTGCACTGTTGTTTCACTAGTTTATACTATATTTCCGCACTATTTTCTACTCTATTTTTACATTAGTTTGTACATCATATTTTAAGGTAGTGCACTGCATATTTACAATAGTTTTTGCGCACATTTTCATTAGTTTCTATTGCTTATTGAAGTGTACTGCACTTTTAGATAATTGTCTACTGCAATTAGTAGATGCTTTCCTCTTGTATATTTATCTATTTCATACATTACCGAGAGAAAGAAACGGAAATTCACTTTGATCTCGGGTGCATATGCTTCTGCCACGAAAAAATAATCTAAAAATACCCCAAAAATATCGAACAAAAATATCATACATATGTTTTCTCATTCTATGTGCGCACTAAAAAATCTCTAGACTGGCATTTTTTGTGCCATGTATATAAAAGTAAAGAAAAGTCTCGCGAAAAGCTCTTTTTAGCACTGAATTTTATCTTTTTTACACATAACACAAAAAACTGTCCATTTTTTGCGAAACATTACATGCACACATAGAATGTCTATATGTATGCACAGAATAAATTGATTTTATTTTGAACTGTGCTTTTTGAGAAAAGGAAGCATATGCACGTGAGACCAAAAGTGAAATTCCGAGAAAGAGAGAAAGAAACTACTAGCGTAAAAAGGAGAAAAAATATTAGTAGCTACTCCCTTCCATGATAATCAATCTAAATCTATGTAAAAGATAGCTACTCCCTCGGGAGTGGAGATTTGGTACACATGGACATCAGCGATCCCTTTTACAGAAAAAATTAGAGTTATATTTCTGAGTTTCAAAAAAATCTAAAAAGATATCGGAATCTAGCTAATAAAGTATCACACAAATGTGAAAACTATCAATTGAAAATAACATGTATTTTGGGCTACGCAAAAATGATAAAACAAAAATGGATTTGAGTATAGTGATTTCAAATCTCCAGAAAAAACAGATTTTTTTCATTTTTTGTAGCTTAGAAAACAAAACATTTCGAATTGAGATTTAACACGTTTGTGAGATACATTATTACCTACTTTTATGATTTTTGTTTCACGATTTTCTTGAACCATGAAGATATTTTTTCGTGTTTTTTAATATGTAGGGAGCACTAGAACTCGAGAACAAAAAGGACTTTCCGCACCCTCGGTCTCTGTTATATGGCAGCCTCATATTTTGGATTTGGCTTTGACCATGAGCTAGACCAATAATATGTGAAACATGACGAATAAATCATAATTTCAGATATCAATTCAACGCCATAAATTTGGTGGCACATATAAGGCCCCTATGATTCACAAGATTCCAAAAGGGTAGGAATAGGAAAGAATGCAGGATTGTAATATCATGTTTATCCCAATTCTATAGGATTTTGTATGCACCAAAATTTGTTTGATTCAATTGTAGAAATAGTGAAGGATGCTTACATTAGTGAAGGATGCAAAAACATTTGAGGATTTCATTGCATGGCACTATAATAAGAATGGCAGATATTCGGTTCGATCTGCGTATTATCTTCAATGGAGACACCAATTTGGACTAGAGCAAGTAGTATATAAGCACTCCTAAATGTTTTTTGCTGGTTACTTAATGGGTGCTCCCCCATGTCAAAATATTGTGCATATTATTTTTGTCCTACTTTGTAATCGTTTACGAATTTATCGAAAAGTATTTTTCAACAAGTTTGTAAACTTGTCGATGTAATGCATGTTTTTTAAAAATGGAAGAAGATAATATTGATCCTTTTTTGCGTTTTGAGAGAGGGAGAGAGATTATGCTCTACACAAGTTTCAACAAGAAAAACATTTGTATATGTACACGAGCCAGGACGACAGAGAGGCGGATATACCTCGCGAGGTTGGCCGATGTCTGTCACTCTGTCCACACACGCGCTAATTAAATCAACTAAATCTATAGATTATCATGGGAATCTTTTGGCCTGTGATCTCACACGGAATCTTTCATCGATCTCTCTGCATGCCCCTATGTGCATCGCAATGCATGCCAGCTTCTGTAGCTGCAAGTGCCAGAAAACAATGGGGTGCCTGACACTGACAAGAGGCGCGTTTCTCGCGGTACGTACACACATATATGTACAGCAGACCTCGTTTCGCTGCCCTGTCGACGATCCAGTCCACACACACGCTATGTAGGTTCCTTTGTTCAGACCACGTACACAAACAATATGGCAAAGAAACGGTCATAGTAATTTGTCGATACTACATTTTACCCCTATAAGAGAAATGGATTTTTCAAATTAAGAATTTCTTAGTCTTCCTTTATTTCGCATTCCAGGGCCATTTTTATTTTTCTCTTCTACCAACATCTCTCTATTTTGGCAAAGAATAGCAATATCATGTTTACTTTGGTCTGTAAGTTTTCTAGGTTGGGTACTCGCCGGTTCCTCTTTGGCAATAAATATCTCGCTACTGCAGTTTAATCTAATTTCTTCTACACCATCTCGCAATAGAAATTATTCTACGTGAGAGGTGGATTGCTAGGAAAACAGGGAAATTGTAGAAACAAACAACATTTATGTCGTCGTTATGCAAACTACTTATTATATGTGTTCTTGTTCATACCACTAACTATTTGTTTGATAGGTTGCACACAAGTCCAACTCATATTAAGATGATTAACAAAAAATCTAGTGGTCGAGGCCCAAGCTAGTGGTGATATGGCATTGCATGTCCATGTGTCATCAGTTGGCTGGAGAAGTTAGAAATTTTCACAAAAGGCTGAATCGGGAAAAAATTGATTAAAAAATTCGATTGGATGGTCCAAAAAAAAATAAACATTTATATATTAGATAGTTCCAATAGTTTCAATTACTATTTTTTAATTATTTTGAAAAGTCCAAAAATATCACCAAAGTATGATTGAATCTCAAGAAAAATGAGAAAACTACCGAACAACCGATTCAAATTGATTAGAACTTTACTAGGTTAATTAATGCAGTTGATGACATGTTCACATGCAATGCCACATCATCACTACCTAGCTTGTGGCCCCAATCCATGGCTCTGTTTTTTTATTTGAGAAACACAATACAAACACAGATGCTCACATACACGCGCATATACTCACCCCTATGAACGCGCACACGCACACCCTACCCCTATGAGCATCTACGGAAGACTGAGCCGGCGAAACGAATTTTGAAATTGACAAAGTCACCACAGGCGCCTCGCTGTCGACGGGAACACCGCCTTCCACTGAAAGAATATTCCGCCTTTATGAAACACACATATGTCAAACCTAGAGTTTGAACTCTGGTGGGTTGGGGGTACAACCACTCTCCTAACCACCAACCTCAGGTTGGTTCTCGACGGATCTGTTTTTAACTAGCTTAATCTGAGATTTAGAGCTATGTGCAACTTATCACAAGAATAGTTGGTGGCCCGTGCAAAAAAAAACACTCAAAGCGAGTAGTTTACACAACAATGATAAAAATACTAAAATAGTACCTAATTCTACAATTTTCTCTAGGAGAACATGGATGCTATATGTGTCATAGACTCATAGTGGAACGAAATAAAATTGCATTCAAGACCATTCATAGTGTTTTTCCTAGGAAAAACAAGATATAAACATAAGGCAGTACGCCCAGCTTTAAATTAATAAAGCCACCAATGACCAAAGTTATAAGGTGCTGAGGAGAACAACAACAAAACCAAAAACATTACAGATGAAACAAAAAAACAAGATAGCTACTATAGTGTGCTAAAGTTTGATGTCCTCTTAGCTATGAGACAAATATGAAAGAAAAATGAACATGTCACATTCTTGGCAACTTTAACCAATATATGCTTCAGTTTCTCAACTTGTAATTTTTCATGTGCACTTTGGTTGTCCTATGCACTCAAACAATTGGGGTGATAACACAGTGAGAGTGTCAGACACATCACATCGACTGATCGACACGAGCACACACATGAATGGTAAATAAATGGACACACAAGATATAATCCAGCATTCCCGTCCAATCGAGTACCAGACCAATTAAGTGAGTGAAATTGAAAGGTGTAGCCAAGCAAACACTGTCAGTCTGTTTCCACAGTACTAGTACGAACTTCATATCACTATACCCTCTGCTGAAAAGGAAGCGGGAGAGAAGTACAACAACAGTAACAGAAAGAAAAAAGAGATCGAGAGGAGAGAGAATCTTGATCCCATGTCACGCTCACATACACTGATACACTCATACAGCGAGGGCAGCGCTGTCAGCCACGTGCATGTGCATGCATGCAGCCGTGACACGGGAGTTTCTTCATTTCAGTACTCTACACAAATCAATAGAGAAGAAAAGAAAAATTATAACGAGATAAAAATAATTAACACACACCTTCGGTTCGTTCCTGATCTTCTTCTTTACGTGATACGTCGACTTTCTTAATTACTCAGATTTACATCATCGTCAACTTGCCAGCAGCTGCGTGCGAGGCGATCAGCTCCGCCGCCGCCGGATCGTGGATCAGGCTGCCGCCGTCGGCGCCTGTCCCCGCGGTCATGAGCAGCTGCTTGATCTCCTCGTAGCCGTAGTCCAGCTGCGCCTGCTGCTGCTGGAACAGCTTCTGCTGATCCTGCTCGACGGCGCCGTTGTTGTAGGCGCCGTAGCTGTATCCGTTGTGGTCGAAGCTCAGCTCCCTCCCGTGGTGGCGGCCTCCGAACTGGCCGCCGTACTGAGCTGTCGTACCGTCCGACGAGCTGCAGCTCTGCTGGTCGCCGCAGCCGAACGCGATCATGTTGCCTCCGCCGCCGCATTCCTCCTTCACCTGGAGCTGGCGGTGCGTCGTGGTTACATGCAGCAGGTGTGAGGTGCTGCCATTGTGTGTCATGGAGTTTGAGCTGTTGAGCATGTAGTCTTGTTGCGGCTCTAGGGTTAGGGTATGGGGAATGTTGAGTTCTGATTGATGCTGGAGGAGGGCGCCGGAGCCTGGGAAGAAGTTGTTGTAGTTTGGGTGGGGTGACGATGAGTAGGGGAGCAGGACCGGCCGGTGCTGCTGGTGGTTCTGCCGTGGCGCCCTCGGCGGAGGACCGCCAGCACCGCCGCCGGTAGAGCCCATGAGCTTCTTCTTCAGCTTGGTGTTCCAATAGTTCTTGATGTCATTGTCCGTCCGGCCAGGCAGCTGCGACGCGATGATCGACCACCTGAATTGGAATATTGGATCATGCATATATATACAGCTAATACCTAATTAATGAGCATATATGTATATGTGCATACTCTTTCCATTTATTTTCCTTGAATGTTGTAAGTTTCTTATTAGATCTTGCTAGCATAAAGCACATTATATAGTAGTACCGAGGAGAATGCTTCTTAGTTCTACTGGATATGCTTATATTCTCTACTGGATTTATGCTTATATTAGTTGGATCTTCATTTCTTGACACAAGATAGTATAAATGCATCTTTTTTCGTGTTGAAGATTCTTCTTGGGGGAAGAAACAGATATGAAAGTAATGTAGGGCTAGTTTGGTAAATCCTGCATGCTATAACCCAGAAACCTCTGACAAATTTCATCCTAAAAACGATCATTTTGTGTCATGCAAAAAAATAAACTTCAGAATCATATTAAAGGAATTTCTTTCTGGAAGGCGCAAAATATTCGGATGAAAATTTAATACAGGTTAGCATGTTACTAGCTAGCTGCATCCATGAACTTCCTCATAATTTTCTTTCAGCTTGGGCGTGCCTAAATCTAAACGAGATTAGAGCACATGCGCTTAAGAGAGAGAGAACCACAAACAGCCTTGGATACCTGCTTCCAATGCTAGCATACATGCTGCAGATGACCCTGTCTTCGTGCTCGGTGAACTCCCCATGTTTAATGTTAGGCCTTAGGTAGTTTAGCCATCTGAGTCTACAGCTCTTGCCACATCTCCTCAACCCTAATGAAGATAGCAAATTGAGGCCATTACTACCATGTAGCATTTAATTAATCACAGAGAAAAATCAACATACATACAATTAGATGCATCAGAATGTTCTAAGAAAGGGAATTCAGAGAGTCATAGCCAATCAAGAGTGTCACAATTGCATTAAGTTACCAACTGTATGCTAGATAGCCCTAGGAAAACGGTGTGCCCTTTTGTGTGTGTGAGAGAGAGAGAGATGTAGAAAGCGATTACAAGCCCGTTTGGCTCTACGAACATGGAACAAGTGATGATCCTAGAGAAGGTACTGATCATAATTAATTAAGGGGAAAACGATAAGTGGAATAGTCGAATAGATTGGAAAAGAAGAAGTTACCACAAAAGACGACAGCATTTCGACTTAGTCGTGTCTCTATCCATCATACTAGAGGGAGAGAGGGAAAGGAGGGGGGACTCAGGAGTCATGAAATGCTTAATTAGGGACCATTTGTTCTAGACACGTGAGAGGTTTTCTTCCCATACAAATTAAAGCAATCCAATAGCAAGAACAAGAAAACAGAAATCAAGCAAAGGATAATTTCGAGAGAAATTAGAAAGAAATCTCTTGTGCAACATAAATCAAACAGGCATAAATCTACCAATTTTTAGTTCACACATCACACATATGCACCCACACATACATACCTGCTTTCTGCGGGAGAGCGATCCAGTTGCCGCCGGTGCCATGCTTGTCCATGAACTCCTTGAGCCTGGCATCCTCCTCGGGCGACCATGGCCCTTTCTTCACGTTGTTCTTGTCGCAACATGGCGCCCTTCCCATCAGGTGAGACCGGTCGATGTGAGGAAGAAGGAGGAGAAGAAACACAGCTAGCTACAAAGGCAACGACGACACCTAGCAGAGCAGCTGCTACACCGAATCCCACTGCTGCTATTCCCTAGCTAGCTAACCCTGTTTTGTTAAACACTCTCGAGCTAGCTAGCCGCCGAGACAGACAGGCTAGCGGACAGAGGAACACTGCCTTTCAGGATGAGAGAAGATATTGGAGCCTTGGAGGAGGGCACAGAAAGCAAGGAGAGAGCTAAGCTTGAACAGATGAGAGAGAGCTAGCCAGCACAAGGCAACAAGAGCGCCAGAAAAATATATAAGACTGACAGGAGACAGTTGATCAGAGAGGGGTAGAGAGAGATCGATGAGGGAGACGACGAACGATGTGGATGCTCTAGGAAGTCAATGTGTAGGCTTGCGTTTGTCTGGTTGGTTTCAGTCACCTCTGGCTCGCTGGTTGGCCCCTTCAAATCGAAATTTCGTAGCCTAGCGGTACAGCCTCGCCCCCACACCCGCCTCTCACTTTCCATTAACAAAGTACACTTGCACATGGAATCGTTCGTGTTTTGTTATGGTAGTACGTCCAGCACGCGTAAAGTAAATAGTAGTAACTGTTTGTGGGAAAACAAAGGTGTGGTACTTCGTCATGACAACCATCTATTAGGTCTTCAATCCATGAAATTCTAAAAAAAAAATCCAGAGAAGACTATCTAGGGCCTCAGTCAATATCAACAAATTCTAGAGCTGGTAAATCCCTAGTCAAAAAAGCTTCAACCCGCACACGTTGCACCCCGCATGCCACCTTGTCAGCGATACCAAACCTCCGCTCTAAATTGCGTTGCCACCCACTTGGAGGGCGTCGCCGTGGAGCAGGCAGACAAGTTCACATCCCTCCTCGATTTCTTTCAAATCTGGCATAGGGTGTGTTCTCGGCAGCCTCCTATCTTGTATATGTGACCTAGTTGTCATTATTCTTGATCCTCACTATATCAGCTAGCAAGATCGGCACTCCACATCCCGGAGCGAGAGGGAAGGTGGCGCTCTTTGGTGACAAGTTGGTGAGTGCCGTGTGACGATGTCTGGTGTTTTCCCGATGGGGTGTGGGTTCGTCTTTAGTCGGTAGTCCGTCTTGGCCTCTTGATCGGGTGCCTCATAACATTGGGGATGTGGCTGCTCATGTTCTTTCATTTTATTTTTTGATGATCTGTTTTGTAAGAGGTTTTTCCTCACTACATTATATTGGTTCGGTCGTGTGGCTTCTTTTATAAAGTGGGGCGAACCTTTTTTGAGTAAATCCTTAATTAACTCTAGTTAAAGCGTGAATATGAATCCACATGGCTGCAGCATATGAATGAGTAGTTGCCTGATTTCGATTAAATTGTCCATCATTAGTACAATTACATGTTGTAATTAGGTGTTACGTGCCATTCTTAAAATTTCAAGATAATTTATTTCCACGCCGGCAAAAAAGTAAGATCCATGCATGCAGCTGCATGCACAACTCTATCCGACCTGGAATCACCAGGCTGATATCACTATCAGTGGGCAGGTAGGTAACAGGGCTTTGAAAAACCCTGGCCGCCTAGTGTATATTTTCCGCCATGGACGGCAGAATAAACCCAGCAAATTAAACGCAAACAGTAGAAAATCAGTAGACAAATATGGTCGTACGTACTGTACAATTACCTCTCGCTGTCACGCGCAAAGCGTGAGAAAAGTTCTCGCACGAACATTTAGCTGGCTGCGCAGGTCTCGGTACTGAAAGAGATGGTTAGCTAGGCAGGCTCCGTGTATGTGTTGATTTGTCGCCTGTAATCTGCATTAACACAGGCTTACGCTGCACTGCAAAGGCTAGGACGTGCGTTCGAGTTTTCCGATGGAGACCTGACTAATCTTCCCCGAGTACTTTTCTTGTGCATGTGCAATTGCATGCATGCACGGGTGCGGTAAAATAAGAGCTGATTATGGTCAACTTTTGGCAAGATGTAATTGGACAGTTGTTAGGGCCTCTTAGATTCCTAGGATTAGCAATTTGAAGTATTTGAAAAATTTCCAGTGGAGGCTTTTTTATTTTATTTTGCGGGTGTAAGACTGTTTGATTTGTATGATTGAATCTTATACTTCCTCCTATTCATATTACTTGACACTAGTATGGATATATACCTAGAACTAAAATATGTCTAGATACATCTATATTAGTTGCAACTAATATGGATCGGAGGGAGTAGGATTTTATTCATTCGTCTCTTTGTAACAATCCTTACTTTTCTTGTGGTGAAATGAAAAAAATACTTTGATACTCTCTCCGATTCATAATAAGTATCGAGAAATAGAGTATACTAAGTTAGTATAACTTTTATACTAAGTTCTCCATACTTATTATGGATCAGAGGGAGTAGATAAATCTTGTAGAATTGAAATGTAGTGTGTGAAATTGCAATATTGCGTTATTTAGCATGTGAATCAAAGGGGCCATTAAGCCTCCTTTCTCCATGGGCTACTTGATACCTGCACTCTATATGTGTAGTGATCTACACACTACCTAGTTAGTGTTCTATATATCGTCATGCCCGCAGGTTGGCCAAATGAAACCTAAAAGCCGGGAAGACTCTTTGAGCACACTATTGACCAGCAGAGCCAAGATTTCACTTCCATGGGGTCATGCTTTGTCCCTGTGGAGTTTTGCTGAATTTTATTGCTACTCTTAACTACTCCTAAGTATTATTATTTTTCATTTGGGGTTGGATGGTCATGAGACTATGTAACTTTGGATGTGTCACATATGTTCCTTTCTTTCTAGTGGCTATGTATGTATATATACACTTACAGCAAATAAATAACAAAAGAACACAAAACAATACCACGAGTCGCAATAATTGCGTTGCGTATACTTGTCGGGTACGTACGAACGTTGACCCCTACGAGTATTATTCTCTGGGCTTTGCATCTCGAATCTTTCCTTGAAAGTCACATGCCTACTAGTTTTATTCCAAGACAGCCGCCGTCCATGTCACAATATTTTCTTGATGGATTTGATATATCGGGTCGACGGATGTGCAATATGTATGTACGACCAGTGTGAGTCATGCATGCGAGACTGCTGTGCTGTGATGTGCTGTGTGCTGCCAAGAGAGAGGGGCAAAGGTCCAACTACAACTGTCCAAGGGCGCACCTAACATGCATGGTCACGAATCATGTTTAATTATGAGCAATGATATATGTGTTGATTATGAATGTGTGTACTGGACTGGCGTTATTTGTAGTAGTGACGATTTGTGGCAAGGGGGACATGTTTGGATAATAGGTCTAACACAGCATGTGGATCCAATGATTGCTGCATCATACTATGCCTTGAATAGGAGTGTTTGTAACTGAACTGATTCTGCTTTTACAAGTTTGACCTGCAGACATGTTGCCGTACTAGCAAGCAAATATAACTGGGTGGTCGTAAATTTTACTTTTTTGTGTGGCAGGTGGAGTTGTGCGTCTCACACACACATCAATTGCGACTCCGTGGATACTTTGTGAGATCAATTAGATTTGTCTTTGACTTCCCCAAACTTTGTAAATGGATACAAATATATATGTTGTGCAACTTAATTTAGATTAAATTGGTCACATGAACGTGGCGAAGGAAGTTGAAGGAATGTAGCTTCCCTGACTTTGCTCCTTATCGTTAGAGGATCTGGTTCCATTATGCATCTAGCAATACTAGTTAGAAAATTTCAGAGAGTAAAATTGACATAGTATGGTATTTTTTTAACAAGTAAGTGTCTTAGTTTTTTTTCCAGGAACGCGCGAGAAAACACGCCTTTTTTTATAGATAGAGGAAGAACCAAATACAAATTCCTCACTTACAACACACGTGGCCAAGGCCAAAGAAGAAAAAGAAACTACTCACAAAAACCCCACAAGTTTCCACCTATCCGCTTCCTCGACAATCGCGTCGAGAAGAAGAGCCTCCGGCCTAGATTTGTTCTTGAAGATCCTATTGTTTCGCTCAATCCAAATCGACCTAAGAACCAACAAGAAGAGGGAGCGTGCTTGAGGCTTCAGCTTGGTCGGCCAAGACTCAAGCACACGCGGCCACCACTCGATGAGGCCATCCACATTGGTCGGGAGAAGGGAGGTGCGGTCCAAGCCCTTTAGGACTTCGAACCAGATGATTCGGGAGAAAGGACACTGGAGGAGAAGATGGTCAATAGTCTCTAAGTGTTGCAAGCAAAAGGTGCAAGAATTATCGTTAGTCAAGCCATGACGAAGCCTTCGTTCTCCCGTCCAGCAACGGTTCCACTCCACTTTCCACGCAAATAGTTTGAATTTGAGAGGAGCCTTGCATTTCCAAATCGGGTCGTGCAACGCCCACAAAGTACGCCCCTCAAAAAAGGCCAAGTATGCAGACTTCACGGAGAACTCTTTCAAAGTAGTCCATATCCATGTGAACGAGTCAGACATGTCCTCCACCAAGTGCACAGTGAAGAGCTCGTTCCAAAGATTGAGATATTGGACCAACGCCGGGACCGAAAGACCCGCAGAGAGATCATGCACCCAAGCATGTGTCGGCATCCCCTGCGCCACAGTACGAGCGCGCAGGGCGCGCTTGTCCACAAAATCAAGCAAGAGAGGAGCAACCATGTCCACACTTTTGTTATTGATCCAACGGTCTTTCCAAAAGAGGCAGGAAACTCCATTTCCAAGTACTGGCATAACCGAAGCCTGAAAGATGGCTCTAGCATTTGCCATGCAAGGCAATTGGTCACAAGTCCACGCTCTAATCAGACGAGGTTCGACATAGCCATAGCCATTTCATGCGGGGCATCATTAAGCATATGTAGGTTCCGGATCCCCAGTCCACCAAACCTTGTGGGAGTGCAAACTAAGGACCAAGCAAGGGGGCACGCCCCTCCTTTGGTAAGTGTCTTAGTTGTAGTTAGCTTACATGTCTAACAAGTGAATACTGAGAAATGGTTAAAGTTGTGACAATATCTACAACCAAGGAGTACAATAAGATAAAGGTTGTTTCATTGGGGTAAAATGCTCTCACGGTGTCACAACAATGGGTAGAATTTTCCCTCAATAGAAAAACTATAGCTAGAATTTTGAGTTCAGAACTATACACGTATGCATGGATTAGTGGCAGCATCGTACTTCTGGTAGTTGATGAACAGGGACCCAACTCCCGGTTAACTAATGCATAGAAACGAAACCATCCGACATACACAGTTAACTAATGCAGTGTAACAACCAAGTGGCTTCACATAGGAACACCCACATGCAAGAAAATAGATTAAGCGAGAAAAATCTTCCGATGTTTTCCTTTCTTTGTCTAGCCCGGTGGCCGTGGAAGAAAATGGCATGATGCTCCATTCCATTGTGCTGGCGCATATAAAGCAAACAGCCAAACACATCTCTGTTTCACTGAGAAGAAACAACCACATGCATGCAATAAAACAATCGGAACTGCACTAGCTGAAGAATGAACAAATGCCAAAATGGCGCAGGGCACCCCTAGCATAGTAGCAAGTCCAGGGGAATGTGAATTAGTTACGACAGTCAAAAGAATTTTTTCTGTAAAGTGATGGGAGAGGAGAGACATAGAAACGTAAACACCTTATCCCTGTCGCAAACAAGATCCCTGCATTTAGCTCACGCCAACTTACAACTCTTACAATAGCTCCAACCCAAAATATTTCTTGAGAACTTTCAGCAGAGTAAAACCTTGGCTGACAAACATGGGCTAGAAATTAAGTAAAGCCGGTGACAAAAAGGTTAGGCAAGAGTTATGAGCTTCAGTAACACCTAACGCATGCCAACCTTTCTGATAGCGTGTATGTTGCCAGAAGAGGCGACATGCTATCAAGTGAAAGACATACAAGATCAGAATTCTAACATACATTACAATCCGAGCAGATTTCCATGTTGAATGCTAGCTCAACAGACATTTATTCCACGTACAGGTACACATAAGCCTACAAAACACATTATTCAAGTTCAAAATTGAATGGACATCTGAATCACACTTCAAGACTAGAGTTACAGCGTCGAACAGGCCATAGTACATCACAGAACTAAAGCACCCGAGAAAGATCACCAGTGTTCTTGCCAATGGCAGGTAACCCGCTGCCCCTATTCTTCTCAAATCATGTGGCAGCAGAACTAACACATCCACTTACACTCCTCAACCAGCCGGAGGGGGTCGCGAAAGCAAGACCACCAACAAGTTAACAAAAATAATGGTTGGCCCAGATTGGCTACGATCGGTTACAGCCGCCTTGTATCCTTCTATATATGTACTCAAGAGAAACAGATATCATGCACATTCTGTGTTGGATGTGTTGGTATCATTTGATCATTTGAGGACCTTCTTGACCTCCTCAATAAACTCTGCTCTCCTAGAGGGATCCATCTACAAAGTGTCCAAAGAAAAGTGTGTCAGACATTATTTGGAACGATACTACATGAAAAAGATAGCGGCGGCATTGTTTGGTTACAGACTAAGTGTATATGAAGATAGCAACATTTTACTCACCCTCAGCAAATAACTTGCAAACAAAATAGATGCAGCTAAAAACTGTAAGCATGTGTACCTTATCTAGTAGCATGGAAAGACCCTGTGGCAAGGCTTGTAAATCCGAACTGGAGTCTGCAACATCTGAGAGCACCTGAGATACCCTTTGAGCCCTAAGCTCTTTGATATGCTCCTTGTAGTTTTCAGGGTTCTCCCTCCAGGCAACAAAAGCATCGTCATCATCCCATTCAGTGCTTCCTCCAGCTGTCTCAGAAGCCAAGTACCACTTCTTAATCAACTCCATTGCTGATTTGTGAGAAGACTCGACACCAATTACACTTCTTATTTCTTTTGCAAGAACGTCCTCAGATATCCTCCGCCGTAATCTCTTGTAGAAGAAAGACCGAGATTCTTCCCAATCTACAATTTTCCTAATCACACCTTTAGCAAGCATTCTGAGGGAAGTATCATGCAATTCAGCAAACCGTATCGCGATTTGAGTGTACAAAGGCAGCAACTGTTTCTTTCGAGCTTCTATGCTCTTCTGAATGGATTCTCCGTCAGATAGACTTCCATTTTCATGCTTTGCTCCCTGGAGTTGTGCTTTCAGATTTATCAATTCTGGATCAAGCCTACCCATGCATTCTTGAAGTTCCTCTGACCTGAACTTGATCTCAATCAACCCTTGAGGCTCGAGAACATTCCCTTTTGCAGTTGTCTCAGCATAGCACTCAATGCGATCTGGATTTATCTTGCTATCAATCACGACCCAAGCACCTCCACGAAGCTCTGCAGCCTTGGGGATATATACAAAGGCAGGCTGATTATATGTCCTAAGGTTCTCAACAATTGTTGATCCAGCCTGCAGAATTCCTTCAAAAAGGTCTCTTTGCCCACCAGAGAAGCCTCTCCAGTTAGCAAGGATGAACAGAGGTAACCCTTCACGGTTGAAGTCCAACATTGCCTGCGCTGTCTTGGTAGCAGAATCTGGAAACCAGACTTGCCCAGCACGAGGAACAGACCGCTCATGGGAATCAGGCTGTCCTGGATCAGCTGGGACGAGCTGCATCATGGTCTGTGTCTCCACAGCTATAACACCCACAGGAATCCCTCCAAGTTTTGCTCTGCCAGTAACTACTGTCTTCGCCCATCCTCCAAATGTCTCCACAAAACTGTCTTTGTCAAACATACCACCCAGCCATTTCCCTTGGCTGTCATCAATGCCACTTATGGCTGCACGAGGATCACATGTATTCTCAGGAATGTATGCAACAGGTCTGTCTATTGGATCCAAAGGTTTTGTAATAGGAAGAGGTCCACCAATGTTAGCAGGAACATAGCTGAGCCACCTCAATATATTAGAAACACCTTCAAGGTCATCTCGAACAGTCAGATGGTCAATACCATTAGTCGCCATGATTTTGGGACCACCCAACTGCATGTGAGAGCTGTACACTTCCCGCCCGAGAAGCTTGTTCAGGGCAGAATACCCAGTTAAGATAATGGGCTGATCTTCACGCTGTATGCACCGTATGCCAAGTCGAGCAAGATAGGCTCCTATTCCAACAGTTCGTCCAGTCACAAATGTAAGTGTAAATGTCTCCTCATATGCCCTAGAATACGCACTGGCAATAGCAGCACTTCCATGTATGTTCTCCACACCTAGTCCATCCTCCTTGCCCACAACAGAATCGATAACCCACCTTATTTCGCCACTATCTAGCTGTGTCTTGTGCGCTATAACAGAAGAGCTAATACGGCCATAGTCTTCTTCAGACAGATAAACGTAATCAAATCCACGTTCAGGGTTGCTATCATCAATCCATTTAACACGGAAGATAGATTTAACTTCATCGGCAATGCCAATCCGAGCACCAGAGTTTGCAGCCAAATAGATAAGAGGAAGCTTTCTCTCACAAGCCAGGTTGGTAACAGCTTCAAAAAATGCATCTTCCCTTGGGCCAAATGATCCAGCTCTAAAAGTAATATCATTTGCGACAACAATAATCTGTCTGCCACTGGGAAATTCGGGAGTGGACATGTCCAAGATCCAGGCTACCATACCGATGTCATTGAGCCCAGCAGCACGCTGCATAGGAATTATAGGAGTGCCCCACGACCCATTCTTGTCAGCAAACACCAGCTCTGTCGCTTTAACATAACATTGGTTGTTTCTAGGAATGTTAGACCATGACTTCCTCACTGCAGTTTCAAATGCCTACATTTTTGAGTTCTTATCAGCTTTAGGAGGACATGTAATACCAATAGTAATCTGCTAACAGAATACACAATACGTAGAGATAGATACTAACCAATGGAAAATCGTAGCAGTATGTAGTTCTGTTGGCCCTGGCAGAGCATCGTTTTAGATCAATAATGCTCAAAGGCTGATACGAATTACTCAGTGCGACACCATGCAAAGGACCAGATGACGATGAGGCAGAGTGGTATACTAGTTTCTGTGATTCTGTATCTTCGACCTCCCGGTAGATCTAAAAGCATTAAAAGCACCATGAGCTTCAGACCATATGTCTAAATGAGGTGGAAATGACAACAAACTAAGTAAGATGGTAGTTCTATGTATATAAGTATCATGTGTTCACTTTAGTTTCATTAGTTCCATACAGGAAAACAAGATGCAAGGCAATAAAACTTACATCTACAGTGCAGGTGTGAGGAGTGACATTGGTTGTTACAACTCTCCAGCTACCACTGGCAGGTCCATCGCAATCCAACTTAAGTTTCACTTCCCACTGACATACAGAAAGATGATGCATTCTTGCACCAACAAGTTCATGTATCTTTAGAGCCATTTCTTTCAAAAGAGAGCATGCAGTAGCTTCATCCTGACCAACATCCACAACAGTGCTCCTGTGTACGAAGAAAAGCTCATTGAGAAGGTGAGACACAAGAGCAAGGCATATATGTTATGTAAAAAGAACAATGTCCAAGCTTACCCTGAAACGGGAATAAGGTCAAGAAGCTTTTGCTCCTTCAATATGCACAAGTACATATGAGAATGGCCAGTCCTGATCGCGTGAAGCTCCAGTTCTTCTATAGCAGTCGTCAGCGATTTCATTATGCTGCTAGACGTAAATGAAAGAGATTCCTCAACACGTCCCCCTTCAACATCGCTGATATGGCCTGACGTAAACCTGTTGCCAGCACTGGGTTGTCTGACAAGAGTTCGGAAAAATACTCTGTGCAACATTTTGGGGTTTTCAGTATTTCTAAGTGTGTATATATGCCACTGCCGATCACGTGACGGTGTATACTTCATCTCATTGTATCCTTTCACTTTCAGTTTATCCTGTATCCAAAGCAGGCTAAATAAATACAAGTAGCAGATAACAAAATAATAGCATTTTAAGTTGTATCAAAACATCATGCAGTCAGTTTGATGAGTCGCATACCAACTCAAGAAGTGAAGAAAGTGGAGGCTCCACATGCCGGAGAATCGGCTCTTCCTCATAACCAAGCTTCTCATCTGACAGGAGGAAGGTACGGCGCATGGGCATGAGTGCTCCATCTCTTTGGACAATGCAACTAATAACCTTGACACCAGCAGCACATAGATCAGCCGTGACAGTATCCTGTTTCAGTATCAAAGAAAGTTGGTCTATCCTGTCTTGAGCTCGGTCATTGTCACCACTGAAAGAAATAGGTTAAGTTATTTTAAGAATTGCACCAAATAAACTCATCAGCACTAATATGCACATGAACATACCTATCTTCAGCTGTATTCAATTGAGTATCACCCAACAAAGCAATGTGCATCGTGTTACCCGCAGAGCTTGCATAATGCGATGTATCCTTTAGAGCAGCTCCAATGGCTGTCGACACAGATTCAAGCGACTTCAGGATAACCATAGCACCCAATCTCTTCTCAGGATGCCCTTGGGTGAATTCCCATAAAGCAGTAACACCAGAATCCTGATATTTCAGCTGGATACTATCCTTCACAAGTTGAGGCTGAAAATATCATTGGCAAGTTAGCCCACTTATAGAGCAGTAAATGTCTTACAAGTTCTAAATCAAATACTTCCACACTGATCATCTTATTCATTAGAAACTATAGTGTTTGCATCCAGAAAAGCAGAAGATCCAAAAAATAGCTCATGCCATACCTGGTATAATCGAGATATGTATGTCTCAATCACTCTCTGCTGGAGAGTTTGATCACTACAATCAAACAAGGAAATAAGTGCATCTTCAACTGGCAGTGGGGCAGTGACTAAATCTACCATGCTCTCATCAATGGCCAATTTTCTGGCTTGCAAGGAGAAACCTGCCCTTTCCTCAGTAAACATCTCCAGAGCTGAAAGGTTCCTTGCAATGCTTGTGCGGAGTTCACTGAGCTTGGTTTGTTCAAGAAGTTCACTCGCTTTAAGGGCCAACTACATTATTACAATGAAAGTAATTCGTTAGCCTAAGATATCACATTAAGATTATCCAAAAGCTTCCATTTCTTTTAGGTCGCCATTGTCACCTTATAATATCTTTTATGGTTGAGGGAAGCAAAGCGAATCAACTGATCCCTGTAGGCAGCAGGATTTGGATAAACCAGTTTCTCCATGAGCGTGAGTATCAGCTTAGTTTTGTTTCTCACACCCTAGAAAAAAATCAAACTATCAGTGACGAAGATTGCTTCAGTGATCAATTGCACCAAGTCATTAGGCCAAAAGTAACTTACCTGGTGAGACAAAACAATGTCTACAACCTTCTGAAGGTCTTTACTATATTGTAGGCGTAGTCGTTCAATCACGTCAGACTACAAAATAACACATTTTGGGGAAATCAATCAATTTCTTGCCATGTACAAAATATTTGGTACTTAATTACGAAAAAAGGCTCTGATGCAATCAACAATATGTACAACATCTGTCCATAAAAGGATGTCAGAAGTTTGTATAAACTCGGATGTAGACACTTTTTAGTGTACAGATACATCCGAATTTGGACAAACCTCCGACATCCTTTTATGGACGGATGGAGTATATAACATCAGTTCATATATGTTTAAAAGGAATGACCCGTAAAAATGAATCTAGTAGATTTTCTCAGTTTTGAAATGAAAGAATACCTGAATGCCATCACTGAATAGTTCCTCAACCAAGAGATACTCCTCGAAAAGGGACTTGACAATAAAGTGGGCATGGCTTTCTAGCCCACCCTCATATGACTTCAGTAGGCTCATCAGAGGCTCAACAAGCCTTTCAATTGTCACCATTTCATTCTCAGAAACATATGCAAGATTTTCCTAAAAGAAAACTTGTTACAAAAAATAGTACAACTTAGACCGGGATGCCATCAGAAACCAAAAACTGACCTTGATTGTCTCTCTAAGCATCTCGGTGGGGAAATCCTTGGTCTTCATATGGTCAATATTCAACTTAAATTCATCGTATTTACGCTCCAACTGATTGCATAAAAATTAGAATCCGTTGAGGCAGAACACAAGGTACAAAAGATCAATAAACAAGAACTGGCTAAACCAAACAAGAACTGGCTAAACCAAACAAGAACTTCTTTAAAGATTCAGTTTGAATGGCAAGCCAACTAAAACAACGTAGAGTGCAAATAAATGAGACAAAGTACCAAATATTTCATATTATTATTATGAAGAACTGAAGCTGAATATTCTGAATTTTTATTACATTATTAGAATATAAAGACATTTTAAAGGTTGTGCAATAAGTTATGTCGAATTACCAAGGTGATTGATCAATGTACAATGTAAACCACGATAAGTGAGATGATCATTTAGTCAAGGATTAAGACCCTTCTATATTATAAACTAAATGTGCCAATGTCCCCTTTTGCCAGATCCTCCATATCATATCAATTATCACATACCTCACTCTTAAGACGTCTTGGAAGTCTAGTTGCCAAAACAGACATAAGCTCTTCCCATTGTAGGAAAGGAAGCTCAGGTGTATCTAGGCACCATAGCAAATCTTGTACAACCTGAAAAAGAAGCCAGGTGCAATGGAAAAAGTAATCAAATGCTAAGCTTATCGACTAAATTACAAGGAAATACACGGTTTGATCAGGAATCACCAAACCAAAACATTAATTACGGAAATACACGGTTTGATCAGGAATCACCAAACCAAAACATCAATTACAGAAAGAAAGAGCATCTCTATCGTAAGTGAGTATGATGAACATAAGAGAAAAGCATTTGAATCAACATTTGCAAAGACAAGCATCAAGAACTTCTATATATTAGAAACCATTTTGTAGCGAAAGGCAGAAAAAGGTCAATGAGGAACTCAGAATAATCCAGAATTTCATAATAATAATAATAAAATAATGGTATTTGAGAAAAACAGGAAATATGAGACAATATATTCGAAATATAGTTACTGTAGGGGTCTTAAAGTTTACTTTGTTGATCGCATGCTCATATCCTGCAAGGACCATTCGAGCAGCATTCAAACTTGCAGCACATTTTTTGTGAACTTGGCCAGAAGCAGCAATAGGAAGGCTAATTTCTGGAAAAGATCCTTCGAATGGTTCGGCTCTCTTCACAGCAGAAGGGTCATCGAGATCAAGTCTCGCTATAAGATCACCAGCCTGAAAAAAATATTAAATTCAGATGCTTCACATGCAATCGTTATTAACAGCATAAGCAACAAAAAAGTGCAGTAATATAACCTGCATCGCCTGGCCCTCAGACAACAAAACATTAATGACACCGGCAGCAGGTGACAAGAGGGGCATGCACATCTTCATAACCTCAACTTCCGCATATGGTACATCAGCATCCACATGAGCACCATCGGCAACCAAGAAACGAAGAAGTTTGCAGGGTGTTTCCGCTAATAACCTTGACGGATCATGATCATTCTGCAGAATGATTTATCATTTATTTAGTTGAGGATACAATGCAGTGTGATCAAGAATCATAAAGTTTTTGTGTAAGAAAAAATCATAAAGTATTCAATTGTTCTTTTGTATCACTAAAATGATCTGATCACAAGCTTTTAAAGGTTACATGACATAGTGTTAAAGGACACCTTCTAACTCTTTTTGTGCCTTATTATGATAATTAGTGCTTGTTAAAAATACTATTGTTGCTGGAAAACCTAGATTTGAGAAATAGAAGAAGCAATATAAAAGAGCTGGAGCCCTCTTAGCTATATTGCACCTATGTAACTTGTCCTTATACATCACAAGACCTGCTGTCGGTAAAATTTAATATCACCTGGTCCTGGTGTGATCTTGAAAAACATCATGTTGTACCATTCATTAGTTCATAATACCGATTTATCTTTTCTTTTCAAACTAAAGTGCTAATGATCAGAAGGTGACTGCAGTAAGTCAGTAACAAGTCACAAATAGGAATACGAAATCCAATCATCAAACACCAAGATTATAGATAAAGGAACAAACAAAGAGAATATCCTTACCTGTAACAAGCATGTCTTTCCATCAATAAGAAGCCGTGTACCACCTGCTTCTTCTTCAGCATAAATAACATGGCTGTTTCCATCCAGCTGGAGAAATTACAACCAAAGAATCAGAACTCTTTCGGCAGTACTTTTCAACCTTAGATTATATTTATGAGCAAGTATAAATACCTGCATTAGAAGGCCACCATCACATAATGTTTGTACATTTGCTTCAATAAGCGATCCATTCATTCTCAATCTGTAGCTACCCTGTCCACTCCTCACAATCTCAATCTGTGACATGGTGTAGATGAGCATCAATGGTAGCTATCATTGCATTATAACTGAATCTTTCTTAAGGAATGTCGCACTTACTGTATATTTGATTTCCTCTATATTCAAAGAAATAGTTGAATGCACAAGGGATATATGCTGCACAAAAATAATGGTCAACAACGTTCACCTTCAAGTAATATACAGAGTTTACGCCAATTAAGACACTACCTTTGGTGGAATCTGACCCTTGATGAGATAGCTGACATATTCAGAAACAGTCTCCGCGTTGGTGGTTATTGTTTTCTACAACACAAAACAATCATTTCAACACTAGTTGTGTTTTTCACAATTGGCTTGCCAAAAGTTGCTGTAACATTAACTAGTTTCATTGGCTTACATATAGAGCTCCTCCAACCACTGAAATGTACCAGGGAGGCCTCTCAGCTTGAACACGCATAGCTATTCTGGTATCCAGCCAGCCGGTATGGATCGTGTTTTCTCTGAAGTCTGGGGCCTGAATTAAAGATGCAGAAACCACAAGAAGGGATTATTTTGAAGGAAAGCCAGATGTAAAATCAAAAAGTAGGGTTCAACAAGTTGCTATTATTACTTACATTCAAGAGATCAACCGTGTAATCAACATTTGAATGAATTTCTCCGCGGATTTGAATCTCTTTTAATGCAAGAGACATGCTGGTTATTGCTGCTGATCTAGTCACTCCATAAGCAAAAACATGTCCTGTAATCGAAGGAGCAATTTACAATGTAAGGATCAATACAAATAGCAAAGAGGAATATGCACTGGGTATACATACCGAACTGAGAATCTGCAAATTCATGAATGCCTCCACCAGACTGAAAACAGATGAAGAGGGTAGGAAAAGATTTTTTGATTGGATCAGTACTTAGTCAATCAAAACCAAAATGAGAATACTAATTCAAATAAAAAATCTTGCAGACCAATTTTCTGCAGAACTCAAAATAACATGGCACTGCAATAGCGCTATGAACAGCTTAGCTTACCTTAACTGAGAAATATCCCCAGACATTCGGCTTACTTTTAAAACTTATCTCCTGAAATATACGAAAAATCAAAACCAGATGAGTTTACTAACCCTAGTGTGCTTGAAACATAGATATCACATTAGGAAAACCCACCTTTACTTTTCCACCAGTAGGCTTGAATCCATCATCTGGATTCTCACTAGTTATCCTAACTGCAACACAATGACCCTTCGGCCATTGAGAATCTACTTCATCAAAGTTGAATGGAGTAGCAAGAGCTGCTGTTTTCCTCCAAATGTCATAGCCACCTCCATTGTCCATTCCGTAGAAACGTCTGATCTCTGTGTAAGGAGATAATTAGACAACGAAATAACATGGGCCAGAAACTAAAGATATTACAATGATTTTATTATTACCTGGAACCTGCCAAAGGGGTATACCCATTCCAACTGCAACTTGAGCTGCAGGCAAATTTACTTCAGCTATCCACTCAGTGACTGGGTGCTCAACCTGAATGTAGACCATTTAACCATGTAAATGACTGCCAAAAAAATAGAAGTCCTGTAGAGTGTTCAAAAGAACAAACCTGCAACCGTGGATTAAGCTCCAGAAAATAGTATTCACCAGTCTCCATGCTGTAGAGATATTCAACAGTAGCAGCACCAACATATCCCACAGCCTTAGCAAGCCTCCTTGCTGCTTGCTCTAGCTCCTTCACTGTCTCACGGGGAGCAACAGTAACAGGTCCTTCCTCAATTATCTGTTATAACAAAAAAAAGGACGGAATTGAACCATGTGGTCAAAACTACAGGTAAGCAGACCCGTAATAAAAGTGATGGTTTCCATCTCTAGGACCATACCTTTTGGTGTCGTCGTTGCACACTGCAATCACGACTGTGAAGTGCTGCTACATTGCCATATTGATCACAAAGCAGCTGGACTTCAAGATGTCGACTCTACAAAAGGAAAGGGGGAAGAGATTAAAATGAAAATTACCATATGAGTACAGATTACAAAATACAATTCTAGCCTGCAAGGAAGAGCAAATGAAGCTTCCAGGTGTACAATATACCACCCAGAAACAGCATCCTTGGAAAATAGAAATTCAAGACAAGTCTAACCTGAGATGCAAGTCTCATGATAAATATTGGGGAGCCAGGAACTTCACCCTGTACTTGCTTAAACAGTGCTTTAACCTCATCATCATTATTAACCTGCAAGAGATATCGAGTTAATATGTTAAAAAGGCTAGGTCTAACACTGCACACATAATAACAGAATCTCTTGAGTATAGTGCAACCACATGAATAATGTACCTTTCTAATCCCTTTACCACCACCACCCCAGGATGCCTTGATCATGGCAGGATAACCAATCATCTGACAACTTGCAACTGCTTCATCCGCGGTAGTAACACAAGCTTTCCTATACATCTCCTCAGGTATAGAGTCCAAGCAAAGTTCTAATGGAATTTCCACCTATAATAAAATGTCATTATAAAATGCATCCACCAAAAATATAAGGCGATGAATTATCCGAGAGAATGTAACGCTTACATGTGATCCACTCCAAGCAAGAGTCGGAACCCCTGCTGCTTGAGCAATGAGAGCTGAACCAACCTTGTCACCTAATGCGTTCATTGATGATGCTGGTGGCCCAAGAAAAACAATTCCTTTTGCAGTGAGTGCATCTGGAAGTTCAGGATTCTCAGATGCATGGCCCCAACCAGGCCAAACGGCCGAAACACCTGTTCTCTCTGCTATCTGCAAAAGCAAAGTTGCCATGTCAAATGTCATGCTAAAAGAACAAAGAGTAGCTTGTGCATAAATTGCACATCAAAGGGGTGAACAGTACTGACCTCCACTATGAGTTGGACATTTGCATAGTTGTTATTGTTTGTTCCACCAGGTACTTCAACAAACTGATCAGCAATTCTAATATGCTCTGCATTTATTCTCATGTCTTCCGGAGTTGCCATAGCTATCAACTGAATCGCCTTCTCTGACCCAAATGTATCATTAGCCCATATCCGGACACTCCGCATGAACTTAGCTGCTGCCATTCCATTGTTGGCGACTAATACACTGTGAATTGGTGTCTTTCCACCCAATGCCATACAAAATTCAACAACCTTAGACAGCGAAGCGTGTCTCCCGTTATGTGATTCATTCAGTATCCCATTCATTTGGTAGGAGCCCATGTGGTCTCCAGACCCACTAGAAAAGAAACGAGGAAAGTCATTACTGTGGTCACCATAATACATGTGACATAGTATTGCCTAGTACGAATCGGAAACACAAGTGGGCTTCCATCCGTCAGTAGGGTATGGGTTTCAGTTGGCAATTAAATTTAAACAATGCGTATATGAAAAACTCTTTCCAGTGAAATGTTTTGTAAGTGCCCAACAATCTCCATGCAGTGTAACAGCAATGTGCCTGGGCTGTAACCGTTAAGAAGAAGTAACCTCTTTTGGGGGATATTTCCCTTTACAAAGTTGGATGTAATTCCATAATTTACATAGCGAAATCACACCCTGTAACATTACTACTCCCTCCGTCTAAAAATAGGTGTCTCTAACTAAAATGCATCTAGATAAGTGAGACATTTATTTTTAGACGGAGGGAGTATATCTTATACATCATGCATTAATGTTATAAATGGAGAGAGGTTGTACATGATTTATAACTATTATTAGATCAAAAATAAAACCTTACAGATTGCAGTTCACCACATGACAATGGTTCAATTTCCAGCACTAACAGGTGCACAGTGTATAACTATGATGTATTGAAGTGTCAATCTATGAGAATAAAGAATTTACAACTTCAACATTTAAGCGTAAAGATAATAAAACAAGTTAAATATATTGAACTGTAGATGAGCTATACATTTTTCCCTGTTCTTTCAAGAGAACTAACTATATTTAACTGTGCTGAAGTACATACTGTGAAATGTCCACTTCCGGAACTGATGTGCCTTCCTTTGGGAGGTCGATGATGCCAGCGAGACCTACATCCAGATATGCATTGGAAACTGAGCAAGCCTACACAACAGCTAAAAACAAGCAATGGTTTGCCAACTTTTGGAATGTTATTGATATTCTTCCGACCAAATTTATAAGAAAATATTTTGCGACATCCTTCTTTCTCTAGAACTATTATAAATATGAAAAGCATTCAGTCAACCGCACTTAAACTACGATATACATGTATTGTTGTTTCCCTTTCATTAAGATAACATAATATTGAATATTAAACATTCCGTCCACTGAAAACAATTAATCAAGAAAAAAATATGCATAGTGTAATAAACAAATAAAATACTAGTACATAGATCAAATAAAATAAAGTCCATCCTTACACCTAAGTTGACAGAGATTTTATTATGTCTAAATCAATGGTGCTAGCCATCTGATCTAATCTTGATTTCCTAGATCCCAGCGTGAATTCTCAGATGGCTCAGTGTGACAAAAGGAAATCCCATGCGACTAAGATTTAGCAAAACCATTGAAACAATATGTGAAGGTTGCTGCAACATTGATTTGTATCTTAACTATCATTTTTGTACTAGTAATATTGAGCTGTCGTACACTAAAATCCGCATGCTCTGAGTCAAGAAAACTTTCATCATCTATGCAAGTCTGAGGTTGACACCAAAATAGAAAGGAGACGGTGTGGGGTTTACCTTGGCGAATAGACTTGTTATGCCCTGCAGGGTCTGACACGCTTCCGTCGCCATCATCCCTTATTGACTTAACACGGCGGCTTTTCTTCTTGGACGACCTTGAAGGGGAAGGGGATTGGAATGTGGAACCAGCTGAATTGATCTGGCGAAGAGTGGACAGCGACGGCGTTGTGGAGGCATTCAGCCCAACAATGGGCAAATGCGTGGATCCCATCGTCCTCGCTTTGAGCAGAGAGCAGAGTTGCAGTGTTCTTCAGAGGCAGAGTGCCATTCAAGAAGCTTTTAACCCCAGGTTTGGAAACCTGGCAGATGCATAGGCATGGGAATCATTATTAGTCCAAAGAGACATGCAACAAGAGGTTTCTTGGATTAATTGATGGCCTAACTAGGTAAGCTCAAAACATCCTAGATGCTACAGGGTAAAATAGGTAATGAACGCATTTCTCCGATGGAACAGGGAACCCACACTATGTATTGCGAAAAGAAAAAGGTAGGTAGGTCTAGCGATCTCGGTGCAATACTAGCACAGTAGAGCAGGTAGCATTGGCACGGTCCCGAAAGGGAAACTAAGAACATGCACCACCTATCATCCCAGAGCTTGGACACATTAGTGGCAACGCCCACGTCGACAGACTGCGGCACCGGGCGCTGCGACGATGGCGTAACGTCGCAGGGGGCTTGCTGCGCTTGGCATGAGCATGCTCCGACGGAAGCACAGCCTGGGAACGCCAATGCTAGGTAGGCATGCCCGCAGGGCACGCGGCTTGGACGAGCCGGTAAGCACTAGCGCGCGCGTACAGTAGGCGAGCCACATTTTAGCGTTGCCCTGTCTAGCGGCACTACCTAAGCGTGGTACCGCGAGGTCGGAACAATCCAACCCTAAGCTCCGCCTAGTGTCGAACACGAGGTAGGCTAACCCCCAAGCCCCGCGCAGCACAGCACCCTTAAACCCTCGTCGCCACCCCGCCACGAACCAAAGCCACGGACGAACCAGCGCGCACGAAACAGAGCAACAGCAGATAAGAGCAGCGGCGGCGGCGGCATGCGGCGGCTGGTCTCACCTCCGGGAGCGGAGGCGGATCGGGCGGGGCGGATCTGGGGCTGGCGCGACAGTGCAATGGCGGGGATGGGGAGGGCATAAATAAGTAGCGGAGTAGGGCGCGCACCTCGGGGTGGGGGGAGGCGGACGTGCCGACGCGCGCGGGCGGGGAGAGCGACGTCCCTGCCGCGGCCCGGGGCTTGGATCTTGCGGCGGCGGCGTTGTGCCGGCGGAGGCGGGCGGCGCGAGGAGAGTGGAGCTGGCGCTGGCGGATATCCCGATGGACGGAGGGGGATGGGGGCTGTGCGGCCTAAAATAATAAATTCCGTCTTCGGGGACTCCGCCTGCGCGAGGCCCGCCCGGCCGGACGGACGGCCCAGATCCGCTCCAGCTGGACCGAGTGGACGGCCCGGATGCCGCCTCCACGCGCGCGACCTGGGTCTAATCCAGGTGGCGAGGGGTTTCGTCTTCGTCCTGGTCGCTGTCGCTCCCTTGGCGTGTCCCTGTTTGGACGGCTCGCGGCGGTGAGCCGGTGAGAAGTGAGAACACATGGAATTGCAGTTGCAAACCGGTGAAATTGGTGTTGTTGTTCGATTAAGGTTAGTGGTTGGGCGGATCGCACCTGCCCTGACGGTGACATACTGACATTTGCTACCATCATCATCTCCTTGTCAACCACGGTTTCTGTATTTCGCCAGAATTGGTGTGAAATGTGTGTATGGTTTCTATGTTTGATGACAATATTGGTAGTCCCACATGTTCCTTTTCTGCACATAAATGCTTTTCAGAAACCGAGCCGTGGGTAAGGGTGTGTCGTCCCTTTGTGTAGGATGTACGCGCGTGATACGTAAGTTGAAACTGGAAACCGTAATTTGTAAGCTGGAGCTGAACATCGCAAGGTACTTTCCCGAACCCTAAAAAGTGCGGAGAAAGAAAAAAAATTGTAATGTCAATCCAAATAAATTGAAATATATGGCTTTTCATACAATTTTTTCCAGCAAACCAAGCCTAATTCATTCTCGAAAGAACAATTCTTCTATGTTTGCATCATTGTCACCTCTCTCTATCCAATTAAGTGGCGCACAAATCCATGCCTTTCCGCATCCAGAAATCTCTTTCATTAGATGTGGAAAACTATAAGTTCAAGCTGGCATGGCCTTTTATGGGAACTCCGACCACACACGAGGCGGAAGGTGTGGGCACATGACAGCAAATGTGGCGGGGGTATATGGATGGCAAAGAACGGTTCCAATTACACGGCATGATGTGCGCGTAGACGATGCAATCGTACGAATGAGATGTCTTACCAAAGTTTACATGCAAGTCCCAGAGCTTCAAGGACTCAGCCCACACAGTGTGGATAGGGTTGACATGTGACAGTGAGTGTGGAGATGCATGAATGACTGGAGAACATTTCGTGCTAGAGCATGTGTGATTTGGGCGTGCATGATGTGGATGCTCTCTCTCTCTACAGTCATGGCTTTTCTCATCTAGACGCCTCTTTCATTAGTATTGAGCATACTTGATGTGGAAAGTAACAAATTCAACATCACATCGCCTTCTTCTGGAACTCCGCGCACGCACAAGGGGAATGGATAAGAACATGCTTGCAAAGGTGTGGGCCATATGGACATAAGATCAACTACAACTCGATTGCATGATGTGAGAGTGGACCATACACTCATACAAATGTTTGTCTACTAGATTTTACATGCGAGCTCCATAGTATGAGGGTTCTTTGAGGACTCCGCCCACACAAGGTGGGAAGGGTAGGCATGTATTGTGAGAAATTTGGGTGCATAGATGGTGCAAAATTGTTCCATCTAGAGCGTGCGTGATGTGGAGCTTCATGACGTGGACGCTCTCTCTCTCCAGTTAAATACAACATAAATTCATGGATTTTCGCACCCAAACACCTCTTTCATTAGTATTGAAAATACTAGGCGTGGAAAATAATAAATTTAAGCTCACGTTGCTTTTTTGGGAACTCCACCCACATGCTAGGGGGTGGGAACGTGACAACAAACGTGGGGAAATCGGTTCCAGCTAGAGTGCATGATGTTAGCGTGAACAATATCCAAACTAATAAATGCTTTGTCCGCTAGAGTTTGCATGCAAGTTCAAGGGTGTGAGGGTTCTTTGAGGACTCTAACCACATAAGATGGGTGGGATGGGCATGTGACTGTGAGTGTCAAGGCCGCACGAATGGTGTAAAACGGTTTCAACTAGAGCGCTTGACGTGAACATTTATGGCATGGTCGCGTGGATGCTCTATCTCGCTTTTTATCTCAACCTCTCTCTCTAATTAAGTAGAGGACAAATTCATGGGGTTCGCATCCAAACAGCTCTTTTGTTAGTGTAGTATTGAACATGCCATCTTTTGGCCCTAGAGAATACTAAATTCCATCCCACGTAGGTTCCTTTGGGGACTTTGATGGGGTTCGTTGCATAGAAAACAAAAGTTTTCCTACCGCAAAGACGAATAAATCCAAGATCTAATCTATGGAACACCCAAGATCTAATCTACAAGATCGGAGCAACGAGATGGAGATGAGACTAACCCTCGAAGATTCCAAAGCCTACGAGATTAATCTCGTTGTTGGTGTAGACGATCGTTCCGCATCCAGACTTCCGTACTCACGCAGTGTCGAAGGCCCTTCCTCTCCCGCCCAATGGGCGGAGTGTGGTAGATCTCCACTAATCCCAAGACAACGGCGTGGTGGTGGTGGTGAGAAGAATTGATGCAGGCTTCGCCTTCACAGCGTATGGAGGAGGAATAGAGGGGCGGCTAGGGTTGGATGAGGGTGCCTTGGTCGGCCACCCTCTCCTTTTATAGGGGGGTCGGCCTAGGGTTTCACCTAGGGCCCACCCATCCCTTGCCGGCGCATGGGGCAAACCCCCCCCAAGTGTTCCCTTTATCTCTAATTTTAAACACTTTAATTTTAGAGATAGATTCTATCTCTAGATTTAAACCATTTAAACTAGAGATAGATCTTATCTCCAAGGGGGGCCCACATGTCATAGTGGGCAGGACCCACCATGCCATGTGGCGCCTATGTGGCCTATCCGGGGTGGGGGCCCACTGGTGGCCCTCTAGAACCTTCTAGAAGCTTCGGTCAAACACGGACTTTTTCCCAAACCCCGGAAAATGACTTCCTTATATGAATCTTATTTCCGACCATTCCGACCTCCTCGTGATGTCCGGATCCCATCCAAGACTCGAACAAACTTCGGTCTCCATCTCATATTTGAATCTACTTATGCGACATCGATCCTTAAGCGCGTCACCCTACGGTTCGCGAACTATGACATGGTCGAGACTCCTCTGAGCAATAACCAATAGCGGGATCTGGAGATCCATAATGGCTCCCACATATTCAACGATGACTTAGTGATCGATTAAACCATTTACATACGATGTCAATTCCCTTTGTCACACGATATTTTACTTGTCCGAGGTTTGATCATCGGTATCTCCATACCTTTTTCAACCTCGTTACCGACAAGTACTCTTTACTCGTACCGCGTATGTCATCTCTTATGATCCAATCATACGCTTGCAAGCTAATCGACGACATTCCACCGAGAGGCCCAGAGTATATCTATCCGTCATCGGATGGACAAATCCCACTATTGATGCATATGCCTCAACTCACACTTCTCCAATACTTAATCCCATCTTTATAACAACCCATTTACGCAATGGCGTTTGATGTAATCAAAGTACCCTTCCGGTGTAAGTGATTTACATAATCTCATGGTCGAAGGACTAAGACAACTATGTATCAAAAGCTTATAACAATTTGAACTTAATGACTTGATCTTATGCTACGCTCATTTGGGTGTGTGTCCATTATATCATTCAACCAATGACATAACCTTGTTATTAATAACATCCAATATTCATGATCACGAAACAATGATCATCCATTAATCAACAAGCTAGTTAAGAGGCTTACTAGGGACTCCTTGTTGTTTACATAACACACATGTATCAATGTTTCGATTAATACAATTATAGCATGGTATGCAAACATTTATCATAAACACAAAGATATTATAATAACCACTTTATTATTGCCTCTTGGGTATATCTCCAACAGACTTTGCCCACACAAGGTTGTTGGGTCGACACGTGAGGCAAGTGTCAGGGTACACAGACAACGGCTAGGGCTGATGGTTGTGACTCGTCAGTTGTACAATCGAGGGTATGTTTGGTTGCCGTGGGTGGTATGTCCATAACGTATATATGCCTATCGAAGTTTAATATAATGTTTGCACTGTTTTACACCTTTTTATTGTGTATTTTCACTAAATTATAGTTTTGGAGCTAGCATCATTGTAACCACTTACATCGATCTCCTACTCACCACCATAAACTAGGAACATATTTTTTCCCTTCTCATGTACTTTAAGATATTATTAACTGATATCCAGTGGCTTTTGCCTCGATCACCCTGCCTCCTTACACTCAGAGCATGCAAAACATTTTTCCTAGTGCATATCATCATATACATAATCGATCTAGTTGTTAAGGCACATGGAATCATGTCCATACGGCTTCGCTCTTCATCTGACATTAGGCTTTGAGTCTTGATGCCACTACCCATGCCCACGCCGCCGCTTTTGATCTACCGGGACAAGGCCATCCCAGCACAATTTTCTATGGTAGGGAGTGCACACCATCACAAAGCACTACAACATGGTAGGCGGGTCCTACCGGTTTTAAATGTCGAGGCATGCTGCTAATCGTCGCGCTCGCTGGCCGGCAAATAAAATCCACAAGGACAATTGCGTTGGGGATTCCACATACCTAGCAGTTATTTTCGTGGCACATGTCGATCCACGACACTCTGTAGTTGGTGGTGCCACGATTTAATAGCCTTGGTACAATAATAGATGGCGTAAAATTTACTACCGTCATATAGATAAGTGCGGGCATAATTATGCCATACTTTGGTAGATTTTTATGGTAACAAAATTAATCGCAATCATTAATCCATAATGAAGTGATCTTTCATTAGGATATAATTTTAATTCAAAATATAAATATCCATTACATTTAGAGAGATAAAAATCATTACTCCCTCCTTCTCAGTTTACTAGTCTTCTCCGTATCCATAGATCGACAATTTGACCTATATAATTTAAATTATATAATGCAAAAATTATACCGTTAGAAAATAGAACATCTAAACTTTCATCCATAGCCCCATTCTCATTGATCATGTGGTTCATGATACAATCCCCATCATCATCATGGTACGCCTACTCATAATTTCACAACACATGCCATTTTGACATGCAAATAGACGGAGAAATGATAGTGTTGTTGTGGTCAAGTACAAGCGGCACTCCAATTCCATTCGTCTTGTTTAGACAATATTTAATTGCTCAAGATGAATGAGCTGGTAGTCTGTCTCTAGCTTTGCCACGTGGAACGGGAGCCGCCAAGCGGAGATATCGTGAGGGCATGATCGACACCGCAAGGCGGATCCCGAGACGGGTTCAAAGAGACATTCATGTGCTCATGGATGAGACCGAGCTGGGTGAAGAGACGTCGCCATGGGCCATGGCTTGGGTGAGGCCCTCCTGCTTGATCAGGAGCACCGCCTAGGCGCCTATGGCGTTGGCCTTGATCTGAAGATCTAGAATGAGTTTGACATCTTTCTCTCGGGGGCATCTTCGGATTCATCATTTTATTTATTTTATTTTATTTGGTAGAAATAAAATGAAATAAAGTGACATGAATTTGATGATATTATTTTAATTGACAAATCCACAAAAATAATAGGATACTAGTAGAAACTAAGGCTAGACATGGGATGGAATCTATGACCCTCTCAATTGAATTCCAATACCAGTTTTATGGCAGCCAATCAAGTTGTTATGGGAAACACATGCGAATTCTTTGATTCTAGCCTTAAATAGTACTATGAGCCAAATGAGCTCTAACTAAAAGTTTGACCAAGAATAAACATTTGGTTAGATGGTTAAAGAAAAATAACACTCCCAGCTCACCAGAGTTGAAACATTAGGTTTAACACTTTGGTGTTGCATAAAAACGGAATATATTCTTCAATGAAATAATTTGGCTAGTTCTTTTTTTTTAAGGGGAGAGAGAAAAGTTTGGCTAGCAAATACTTTGATGGGCCTAAATCAAACACACCCATTGGGCTGTAGAAGCTTCCTTACCAAAAAGAACCCTTTGTGGGCTTTGACTGTGTCTCACCGACTATCAGCTCCCTCCATGGACTCCGCTGGCCGTTGCTACCCTAATCTCGCGATTCCGTTCGCCCCCAAATAAATTTCCTCTGCTAATCGCGGCGACGGAGTCAGGAATTCCGATGGCGACGCCCAACGGCTGCCCGGATCCGCCCGCCGCCGCCGCCGCCGCCGACGGGCCGTACATCCCGGCGGAGCTGATCCCGGACATCGCCAAGCACCTGACGAACCTCAACGACATCTTCGCCCTCCGCGGCGGCTGCCGCGCCTACCGCGCCGCGCTGCCGCTCAGCCGGGCCCTCCTCGCCGCGCAGCCGCCGTGCCTCCTCGTGCCCCACTCCGCCAGCTCCCCCTCGCTGCCCCTCTTCAACCTCCTCGAGCCCGGCTGCCCCTCCTTCTCGCTCGCCCTCTTCCACGTCCCCGACCGCCGCCTCCACCGCTTCCGCGCCCGCCTCCCCTTCGCGCGCACCGGCGGCGTCCTCACCTCCGACGGCGCCCAGGTCGTCGCCGTCGACGACGAGATCATCGTCACGCACCTGCTCCACGGCGCGCAGGCCCGCCTGCCCAAGCCCCCGCTGCCGCACGACCGCGTCATCCTCACCGGCGGCCACCTCTTCGCCCCCGCCACAGGCCGCACCGACGTCCAGTGCTGCAGCCCCTGGACGAGCCCCCAGTGGACCGTCGCGTCCTACGGCGGCGACCACGAGATCCAGGACTGGCACATCGTCAACGGCGTCCTCTACGGCTTCCTCCCCACCTGCGGCCTCGTGTCGGCTTCGCCCTCCAAGGACAGTTCCTCCTCTTTGGATATATGGCACCATGGGGGCGAGTTCGACCCGCAGGTCCTACTGGCTATGCAGGAGAGCAAAGGTGCCCCGCTGCTGGGGGACTGCGGCGGAGAGGTCCTGCTCATCTTCAAGGTGGGACCCATCGACCCCGCCTACAAGATTTTCCGGTGGGACGCCGACGAGTTGATGTGGGCGGCGGCGACGAGCCTCGGAGGACGGACGCTCTTCATTGGCTTCAACGACTTCGCCGCGTGCATTGGTCCAGATGTTCCAGGGATCCGTGGGGACTGCGTGTACGCATCGCTGCCATGGGCTGGGGGCTGGAGCGAGTACTCTATGATCGATGGGACCTGTAAATGCTTCACTGCAAAGTATCCGGGCGAACCAGGGGTTGGTTTCGCGAGGCCGCAGGTTTGGGTGCTTCCAAGCTTGTTCTGCAACTGAGGTTAAGCGGAATCGCACACAAAGGTAATGATCATTCGCTTTCCTTGATAAAAGGTGTTCATCGCAACTTGCAAAACATGTAGGAGTAGTTTTTCATCCTTTAGATAGCATGCATAGTTTGTTTGAATGTTATTATTGTCTGAATCAGTGGCCGACCCAGGACAAAAACTGACTGGGGGCACCCTTGTATAGGAAAACCATGAACATGTCGACTTGAATTCACTAATATGCTAATATTATATATAATAGACATACTAGTATTTTCTCATAAATACTTCATTTAGATATTCAATAGTAGTATGACAATTTTTTTTACTGTAACTTTGCTTCTCATAAATTTATCAGTAAAGTGAAGAATCTTTATAGACTAAAAAGCTTCAGATATCCCAATAGCTCAGATATTGCAAAAAAAAAGAATAGTAATCTTGCATATGGTTGCTGTTACCTGTCAAGAGGAAACACACGATTAGCCAGGTAAATACTAATGGAAGTCATAAACATAGAATAATGCCTAAGGTATTAAATCATTACACTTTTTCCACTGACGATTTTTCATCTTATGGAAGCGATCAACGATCACTTCATTAGTAATTGTCTCCACCAATGGCTTTTCCAGGAAGCTAGATCTGTTTAGCTTCATACCAAAGGATAGGAGAGATGCTTCATTGTATCCACCATCAGTTTAGCTAGATCAGTTATATTGTCCAGACTCGAAACCTTGCATCATGGAGTTGATATGAGTTAATTTCTTTATCAAATACTTCTAAATTATTTTCCTTCTTCCAGGCCAAATCATTGAAACACTAAGTCACTAACAGAGTAACAATATAAGTTCAGTCACTAACAGAGTAACAGTATAAGTACAGTAAGAGTACTAGTACAATAGTCAGGCTGTGTCAAATTCCTAAATTCCCCAATCCTGGAAATTTGGTTCAGAGTAACACTATAAGTTCAGTAAGAACACTAATAAAGAATTGTCGGATTGCATTGCGTACGAAATTCCCAAATCCTGGTAATTTGATTACAGGTTGTGTGTCATATTAATAAGGACAACTGTAGTAGTAATAAGGGACTAAGGATTCTATTTTATTTGAAATAGAAAAGATCAACAGAATCAGAATAAAAAGGATTATAGATTGTATCAAAAATTGAAAAGCCCTAATTCTATACGGAAATAATGCTTAACATTCAGCTTACCTTGGACTTGCATTACGTCTCGATGCGGCAGCTGGTCAGGCAGTGGCAGCAGCCAGGCACACGGCAGACTGACGGTGGCGGAAGGATGGCTCCTGGCCGACGGCCCTGACGCTTGTGTCTCATTCTCCAGAAACAAAGCGACATAGTCAGGCAAATAAAGCGGCAGAGTTTTTCCCCAAAATGTGAAAACCGTTGTTTGGCAGATGAACAATATATAAGACAAATTCATTGTCAACATTGAAGTTCAATACATACTAGGTGGGTAAGCGCGCTTCGCCGCGCTGTCTACAACACGTTTGGGCATGGTGTGGCAGCGGTGGGTTTGCACGTGTGTTTGAGCGTATCACTATCTCCTGCTAGTCATAACATGTTTAATTAGCCTTTCTAGCCTTCTAATTTAGCGCTGCCCAAGAATTAGAACTGCTATATACTGTGGCCAACAGGTGACCATTCTTTTGTGTCTTGTATTCCTAATTCACAACATATTGTATCCCTTGTTTGTGCTAAAAGAAAAGGGTAACGCTCTGCGTCGGTCGGCCGATCGGAGGCCCCAAAATCGGTCGTTTCCGCGCTGTCCGATCGGGATCCGATGTCCAGAATTAGTTTAAATGTAGTTTTACATTTGCCACCCTCCCTTTTCTGGAAACCAACCCGCAGTCCAGATATTCCACTTTAAAACGACAGAGCACCCCTAATGTGAAGAGTATTACAACAAAAGTCCTCTCTCTGTGTACAAAAAATATATACCATTACAATATAATTGACGTAATATTTTTAAAAAGTATTGTTACAAAAAAGTTTAAAGAGCAATATTTTACAGCAGATTTGGTTACAACAAAAAACATCAATAAATTTAAAAAATTCACCAATATAATTACAAAAAATATACTATTACAATAAAAAATATTTGTACAACAAATCACCAATATATTTACAACAATAATTAACAATAAAACCAATAAAAAATTTGGGTGTTGACAACAATACTCCAACACTAAAAAATTCACATGTCAAAAATATATTTACAACAAAGCATCAATATATTAACAAGGAGAAGGGCTTGAGGCTCGCCGGGGGGAGCAGGGGCCGCTCGCCGGGAGGAGCAAGGGCCGCTCGCCGGAGAGCGGCATGCTCTCCGGGCGGCGCACTGGCCGGGCGGCACACTCGCCGGGGGAGGAACAGGGGCTCACGGGGGAGGAGAAGGGCGTGAGCTCGCCGGGGGAGGAGCAAGGCGGCACGCTCGTCTGGGAGGAGCTGGGAAGGCGCGCACCATGGGGGTGGAGCTGGGGCGGCGGCGCGCTCGATGGGGCAGGAGCCATCTTCGTTGGAGGTAGTCAACGACCGATTTTTGTGAGTTATCGGTGGGCTGATCCAAAGCGTTTTCCAAAAGAAAAAGTAGTAATATCATCTTTTTATGTGAAGTAATATCATTGGTAGTGAAGTAGCAAGTCAAACTGAGAAAGTTTCGTCCCGTTTCAATCTAAAGAGATCAAAGGAGAGTGCTTCAAATCATAAGTTCTCGGCAACAACAATAATAGATTAAATCATTAATTGTTGTTCTTTTAGTGTATTTAAAATAATAATCTAATAGATGAGATAATACATTGCGAACACATTTGTGTTAGCAGGTGAATAATTTAAAAGCAGGTTATAGATAATATTCCTCAATGACAAAACATTTGACCCAAAGAGATATGGTTGGACATGACAGAAAAGTAGTTCAAGGCATGAAAAGAGTCTTACATGATAGAATATAGCATAAATAGAAATGTGACATATATTCTTTTTTTGCGGGAAAATATATATAACTACAAGTGACATATATTTCTCTCCATTTCTAGTTTTCTACAAGTGCCAAACTATAACTATGGACAAAGATTTAACAAATTATGGATAGAGATGTAACAAAATTGATTTAACAAACTATGGACAGAGATTTAACAAAATATAGTCACATATTCTTCCCCAATTCCCCAAACCATGTCCAGTCCATGACCATGTCGGCAGCAGTGGAGGCTCAGGCTGGTACGGTGGTACCTGCAGTTGGGCTGGACTGCTGCTGGGTGCTGGAGGCTGAACGGTGGGGGCTGGACTGCGGCGGCGGCGAGCTGTGGCCGGCCGAGTGCGTATCCGGCGACCGACGAGATTCCGCCGACTGCCTCCAGGGCCAGGGGAGACTGGAGAGGAAGAGGAGCCTGGGAGGGCCGACCGGCCGAGTCGGGCGAGTTCGCGGCGGAGGCAGAGCAGAGGGCGGAGGGCGGAGGAAGCGCCATGGACACGGAGCTAGGTTTGGCTCGGGCGCCCGGCCTGGACGAGCAGAGACAGTTCCACAGTTCCGCTCGCGCTCGCTCAGGCTTAGCCACTCTGCGCTCGGTCGTTTTCCTCGTTGGGCCAGAGAAGATTAGGGGTATCAATTTTTTTTGTCAAATTTCTGGGTGGGCCACGGCCCCCCCGGCCCACCCGCTACGTCCACCCATGCGCACGTTGTACGGTTATAGCACTGTTCTGGCAGGCCTCTTTTCTTCCTGGGCTTTTACAAACAAAGGTGAGTCGGAGGGACTGGGGGCGGAGGTACTGGACTGACTGGGGGCACAGCCTATTTGATATCCGGTATCTAGAGGGAAAACGGAAAATTGACTGGGGGAGATGCCCCCACTCAGCACAACGTGCGTCTGCCCCAGGTCCGAATAGATATCATGTTTCTGTCCAGAATATTCTAGGTTTGTAATTTGCATGCACAACAGCCAAATCTTGGTGCAATTGTAACAGTGCCCGAGTTCTGCCATTTGCAATTTTTTAATGGAAAAACTAGATAAAGCTACCACCTGAAATTTGCACCTGAAATCTCGAACATATAGTTAGTGTAAAAAACAACATTTTTTGCTGAGCATATGTCAGGACATAGGATGGTGGACACAATGCAGCCTACCATGATCTTGTTTGAAGGTTCTCGGAATGACTGATTGTTTCATGACCATGAAAAGTTTGTCTTGCATGTCTTCTCTGTATTGAGTTCATCTGTAGCAATTATTGTTCGATTCATTTCACCTTCTACACCATATAACCTAAACAAGGCATTTGTGCACTATTTTATTTCTATTTTCACCCTGAAGTGTGGAGTGTTTTCCAACGGCCTAAATGCAACAAATGTGTATTCATCATACCTTTTTTTTAATGATGTTTGCTTGAAGTTATCTTTTTTTACTGATCTATATTTGTAGAACTTATGTGGTCTTTTTGTTGTTGCTGCAGAACCTGATTTGGATGAAATCTCATTGCAATGTGCTTAGTTTGTCTGTTTCCCTGCTAATCTCGGATTGGAGAAATAAGTGAACCAGAGGCTCCGGCCGATGTAGACATCACCCTGTTGTGAAGCCGAAGTGGAGTTGTTGCATATTGTTGTGTTTTGATGCAACGAATGGTCCATGTTTCAGTTGAGATTGTGGAATTATTATTTTCACAAGTTTTACTATCAGGATGGTTTTGATTCACCTCCAAGGATAAAAAATAATAATACCTTTGTCTATAAAAGAATGTCTCAATTTTGTCAAAATATGCATGTATCTAGATGTATTTTAGTGTGTAGATACATGCAAATTTTGACAAAGTTGAGACATCATTTTATATAAAGACGGAGAGGTACTAAAATATCATTTTATATTGTAATGTTTCTGATTGTATCTTAGATAATTTGTTTCAGCTTCGTTATGCTTTATGCTTTGTGGTGAGCTCAATGTCAGAATCTTACATTACTAGCCAAATGTAGCGGTGAAGATCTGATGCTACCGTTTTTTCAAGTAGCGTTGGATGTGAGCCTGACATGTGAACATATGAGCATCTCTAGTAGATCCCGTAAAACAGGCTAAAACTGTAAAAGCCCGGCGGACAGTTTCGGCTCGATTTGATCCGCCGATCACATCTTGTATCCACTGTTCGACCTGTAAATTTTTTACAATGCCTTGAGAATTCACTTATAAACGCTATATATACAGATTTGAGAGCACTATACATGCCCAAAACTGGCCAAATTACCCATCTCTCCTCCCACGACGCCTCAAAATAATGCACGGCTTGTTGAATATCATGCCACCTATGTTCAAAAAAAAAAAAAAAAAATCATGCCACCGCTTCGATTCCGGCCAAATCTTGTGCCATCTTCGAGTGGATTCCAGACGAAGCAGGCGAGCGGCGCATGCGAGAGCGGCCTGACACGGGATCGAGTTAGTCGTGTACTCCTCCTGTCCCGATGGATTGAGCTAGCTCGCTTGTCCGTCTCCGATCGACTGAGCTAGCAAGCTTATTTTTATTAGAGATGCTCTGAGATCAGTCAAAAGATGGAAATAAGGGATGTGAACACAAGACCAGTCTAAACGTACGTAAGGCATGGTGCATGTCAAGGACAGATCGACAACCAGAGGCAACTGCGTCGGATATTTTTTCCAGAATGATGGAGATAAGGAATACCAAGAAGCTCCCGGTTAACATGTCCGCGCCCCTGCAAGATTCGCGGCCTTAGAGCAGGTCTAACAGACCCCGTAAAAGGGGCAAACCCGTATAATAATCGCCGATTTGAGGGTTTCGGCTCTACCCGACCGTCTAGTACGCCCGTAAAAACGGTCCCCGCATCGTTTGCTGTTTTCGACTACGGGACGGGTCGTCGCCTACTTGTGCGGGTGGGAGCGGGGATAGTGGGCGAAACGAGTATCCCAATTCCGAAAGCGCGCGGATATTTCCCCCCACCCATTTTCGCGCACGCAGCCACCGCGCACGCCGGAATCCGTCGATCCGCGCCCTCCACCGTCCGAGCCGCCGAGCGCCGACGCCGCGCACCTCCGCCGGCCGCCCTCGCGCGCGCCGCCCTCCCGCCGTGGTCTTCTCCACCATTTGTCGCCGGTGAGTATTCCGCCGCGCTTTTCGCCGCCGGTAAATTGGTCGGATTTGGGGCTGATGTATGGTACACCGTGGTAGATGGCTTCGGAGGATGTGCACATGTCGGATTTGGACGCGACGTTGACTGATTGGTCGTCGTCGGATTCCGACGATTCGGACATCGACGAGTTGCTCAACGACGACGAGACGGAGATGATGGTGCTCCTGTTCGGCTTGAAGCAAACGGAGGACCGCATGAAGCTGCTGGATCAGCGGAAAGGATCTGTCATGGGGCGTATGTGCATTCCGCGGAACCGCGCGCTCGGCCACGAACAGCTGATGCAAGATTATTTCGCCGAGGTACCGACCTATCCTCCCCGCCTCTTTCGTAGACGGTACCGAATGCGTAGGTCTTTGTTCGAGAGAATCGTCAAAGATTGCGAGGCAAATTGCGATTATTTCAAGCAAAGAAGAAATGCTACCCAAGTCATGGGATTTAGCCCATATCAAAAAAATTCTGCCGCCATGAGGGTTATTGCATACGGTATACCAGCAGATTATACCGATGAGTACCTTCGCATTGGTGTGCAAACAACCACGGATTGCGTGCGTATGTTTGCCAAGATGGTGATCAAGTTGTATGGAGAGAAGTATCTCCGAGCTCCAAATGAGGATGATACAAAAAGGTTCATGGAGATCAATGAAAAGAGGGTGGCCGGGGATGCTTGGTAGTTTGGATTGCATGCATTGGACATGGAAAAATTGTCCAAAAGCATGGCATGGAATGTATTGTGGCAAAAGCCGTGATGCTACCATTGTTCTTGAAGCTGTGGCCTCTCAAGACTTATGAATTTGGCATGCTTTTTTTGGATTGCCGGGGACACTCAACGACATCAACATCTTGAATAGATCCCCCTTGTTTGCAAGACTAGTTAAGGGTGAAGCTCCACCTTGTAACTACAAAGTTATGAACAATGAGTACACCATGGGGTACTATCTCACAGATGGTATTTACCCTAACTATGCAACCCTTGTCAAGTCCATAAAAGAAAAAAAGGACAGGGCTTTGACAAGAAAGGAAGCTTGCTTCACCAAAAATCAAGAGGCACGCCGCAAGGATATTGAGAGAGCTTTTGGTGTCTTGCAAGCAAGGTTTGCAATTGTCCGGGGTCCTGCTAGGTTTTGGGACAAGGAAACTCTTGTTGATGTCATGACATGTTGTGTGATTCTTCACAACATGATTATTGAAGATGAAAGAGGTTTGAACTTGCCATGTTTCTATGACAATGTTGGCACCCGAGTGCAGCCCGAGAGGAACCCTGATCGGATTGAAGCTTTTCTTGCAGCTCATCGAGGCATTGAAAATGCCGAGACTCATCACCAGCTCACCCAAGATTTGATTGATCACCATTGGCAGTTGCATGGCCAATGATTTATTACATTCATTTTCCATTGTTGTATGTGTGAAACATTCATTTCCTATTGTTGTATGTGTGAAACATTTGTTATTTGTTTAATTCTTCCATTAGAACATTTGTTGACATTTCCGTAAAACATTATTGTAATAATTATGACGATTATTGTGTGATGTAAAACATTTATTTTATGTGAATGGTGTGTTGGTTCTAATATGCTATTTGTCAAAAAACCCTGTTTTGAGGGGTTGAAAACCGGACGAGCAGACCCCGTATCCCCACCCCGTAAAACAGAATATTCTGTTTTACCGGGGATAGTCCAAGCTGAAAAGGTGAATACGCCCCTCTTGCTTGACGAAAAATACGGGACCTGTTAGACATGCTCTTAGCATACTTCTACAGCTGCCTGCTGCTTCTCGCCATGGCGTCAGCAGGAGACGTGTTCGACCATGGACGCCATGGCACCAGCCTTGCCCAGGTCCAGGAGGCCAAGGCCTCGAGGTGCTCTCCACCGAGCGTAGCCGGCCCGCCAAAGCCGCTGCTGGTAGCCGCGCCGTGCGATGCAGGGGAGTACCCGGTGGTCGTCTTCTTGCACGGCTACCTCGCCAACAACTACTTCTACTCCCAGCTGCTCCGGCATGTGGCCTCCCATGGCTTCATCGTCGTCGCTCCTCAGGTACGTACTCCCGAAAAACCATGCTAATTTCAGCATCATCGTGGCGAACTGGCGATGGACTTTCTTCTCAAGCTCAAGACAGCGAATTGCAGCTCTACACGTTCTCCGGGCCCGACACCACCGCAGAGATAAGCTCAGCGGCCGCCGTCACAGACTGGCTCGCCGACGGCGGCCTGTCCTCCTCGCTCCCGCCCAACGTTCGCCCCAACCTGACCGTTGTAAGTTGCCCATGCAATTCAGCGAGGCAGACACTAATAAGTAGTGATCGAGTACTAACGATTCCATTATCAGGTGTCCATCTCCGGGCACAGCCGCGGTGGCAAAGTGGCATTCGGGCTGGCGCTGGGCCACGCCAGGACCTCCCTGCCTCTCGCGGCGCTCATCGCCGTCGACCCCGTGGACGGCATGGCCCCCGGCAGGCAGACGCCGCCGCCCATCCTCACCTACAGAGAAGCCTCGCTGCGCGTCCCGGCGCCGGCCATGGTCATCGGCACGGGCCTCGGCGAGGTGCCCCGCGGCGTCCTGCGCCCGCCGTGCGCGCCGCTGGGCGTGAGCCACGCCGAGTTCTACCGCGAGTGCGCGGCGCCGGCGTGCCACCTCGTGGCCAGGGACTACGGGCACACCGACATGATGGACGACGTGGCGTGCGGCGCCAAGGGCCTGTGCAAGAGCGGCGGGGCCAAGGGCCTGGCCACGCGCGCCGTCTGCAAGAGCGGCGGGGCCAGGGCGCCCATGAGGCGCTTCGTCGCCGGGGCCATGGTGGCGTTCCTCAAGAAATGGGTGGAGGGCCGGCCACAGTGGCTGGACGGCATCAGGGAGCGGCCGGAGGTGGCCCCCGTGGTGCTGTCCGCTGTTGAGTTCCGGGATGCAGGGACTAGGATCCATGGTGTCATGTTGCCTGCTTAAGTAAGTTCAGTGGACAGTGTGAGAGACAACTAATAATGGAGTACGTAGGATAAACTGGTAGTAAGTAGGATCTTAATGAGGTGATGAGGGACTGTAAAATCTTTGTTCGAAACAGATCGGTTCATAGCTTTATATACTGTGCCGGTCACTTTTAACTGGATGAATGGATCAAGAACCTTGATCTCCACTTGAGTGGGAATTTCGGCTTCGACGTGGTCTTCCTTGCTCATGGAGGAGCATCTGGCGGCATCGGAGCCCATGCCATCGCAAGGCCGGAGAAGAGTCCAGCTTCGGGAGCTCGGTGATGGTCATATTTCCGAGAGGTTTTATCACTTTACACCATAAGTTGTGGCATTTTTATCACAAAACCACAACCCTAGGATTTTTTTTCACAAAACACCAACCTTTGGTTAATTGTTTGCACAAAACACATAATCTATAATTAGTTGGTTTGATAGCCCATGAGAAACATATAGTTGTGGGTAAAGTGACATATAATCGCTCATTGCGGCAACCAAGCAATTGCTAGAGTGTAAAAGGATCAAAGTGCATCGTTTGTGATTTTCTTACGATGAACATAGGAGAAATGATGTTTTGATTTTTGTGCATGCTTGCTATGTGGGCCGAGATTGTTTAGAATCAGTCTTTCAGGATCCTAAACAAGAACAAAAAGCGAATTCTAGTTTGATTATTTGTGGCAATGATTGCATATTTAGCAACAATTCATTCTCCTCACTCTGTTGTGGATTTTTTTTAAACGAAAAAGGCAGGTGAGCCTACTTTTAATTGCGTTAGAGAGAGAGAGTTATAGAGCTGCAAAACTATAAGTCAGCTTACCAAACTTGAGCTAGGATTCAAGCGGTAAATAAAAAAAAAAAGGTAGCAAGCACACACAACATTTTCATGAGGAAAATAATACAGTAGTTCAATATTTCCATGAGGAAAAAGAATAGTAGTTCAACTTCTACCAGTATCCCTCCACATGCCCTTCTTTCTCGCTGGTGTCGTCTAACAGACTAAATGCTTGTCAGCCCGGCTAATTAGAGATTATGTGTTTTGTGCAAACAATTACCTCAAAGGTTGGTGTTTTGTGAAAAAAAAATCTAAAGTTGTGGTTCTGTGATAAAATGTTCACAACTTGTGGTGTAAAGTCATAAAACCTCTATTTCCCGAGGTTGTGTTGGCTACTGAACCTCGGTTCAGAAATACAATCCTTTTTAAAGAGCGGTGAAGGAGAGAGGATCCGTCTGTCGATGACCCGACATAAACGGACGCAGCGACCGTTTTCGATCACGTGGTGGAAAAATATGTATGCACTCAAATCTAGCGGTGCGAGTCATAGTGACCAGTTTGTCCACCCAGTCACAAAAGCGGTCTAAACATGCATCGTAAATATGTCTGTGTGGTTGCGCCGAGTGACCTTGTATTGTAACCCGGCTCGCACGTCAGGGACAACAAAATTTACCGCGCCGATTTTCTTCCTCCTCCCCTTCTTTGAAGCTCTAGGGCAACGCCGCCACCATACCCCACCCCGCCGCACCGCCATAGTACCGGACGTCTGTTCGGGCCTCGCCACGCCGGAGTACAGGCTCGGTGCCAGGCTAGAACATGTCGCTGAAGACCATGCATGAGGTGATGACCTGTTTTGTGATCATGCACAACATAATTACTGAGGATGAGCGTCCCGATGACTACAATGGACACTTAAGTGATTTGCAGGGTGAGTTAGTTGCACCAAACCCTAGGGAATCAAGCTAGCAGCAGCTACACTGAAGTCAGTGACGACAACATCAATAACAGAACAGAGCATCTCCAAGCAAATAAGGCACAAGAATGCCAATATACACATGTACCAAGAAATGATATAAACATGCATCCAGTGAGAAGCCTTCGTAGGACAAATCTTTGCAGGTTGCAACTTGCAACAGTTCCAGTATAACGCTCATTCAGATCATATTTAACTATCAATTAGTAGAAAATGAGCAACAGAAATAACAGAACAGAGGCTCTCCAAGCAGACAAGGCACAACAATGACAATAAAGGTGACACAATATCTCTTCGCAACGATAAAAGGATTCAGTACCCAAGGTCTACATTTCAGAATGCTCAGGTGAGCCAGCAGTGAAATAAGGAGGCAAATAGACTCCATTCGGATTACAGAGCTGGATCCTTGCTAGTAGATTAGGTACAGTAAAACGTGGTGAGTTTGTTATCGTAGTACAACTGCTGCATTTCGCACGGCCAGATATCTTTGGACATATTCATCAGGAAGATTTCTGATTTGCTTGAAGACCTCTGGATCAGCATAACGCAGCTTGGTCCTGGGATCCACGTATGGTGCCTACATGAAGATTTACTGGTAAGCTATCAGACTCGCAAAGGGCACTCCATCATGGACAACCAAAACGCTTTGCCAAATAAAGCATCAGCCAGTGCGGCTGAAAATCTATAATCAGGGATCAGCGGTTCAGTCACCGGTTCTGGTATTCCATTTTGAATATGGATAGGAATGAAAGTAGGATAAAACGAGATTGAGTTGACTTTTCATCGAGGAAGTTAGCTGAGGCAATAGAATTACTCAATAAGTTAAGTAAGAAGTCACTTCTTTCTTTACTCTTTAGCCCTTGACATATGAACAACAAAACATGTCCTTAACGGGACTGATTCCAATGCATCTCGTACTAAAAAATGTGGCATGGATGTAGCAATACAGAAGTCATACACGATACAGCAACATGAACGTGCTTGCACTGGTTGATGAGATTCAAAGCCTCTTCAGCTGTACTTAATAGGAACACAAATTTTAGCAACATAGAACTTTTTTTGTCTTCTTTAGTTATATGCTATTTTTATGTTTCCTGCAAAAGCCTAAGTCATTAGATCACAAACTTCAAGCAAAATCTAGGCTAGGGCCGCTGTCCCTGTCTCCAACTCTAAGTATTGATTTCGACCAACAGTATTATCTGACCACTCTTAATCGTTCATTTATTCCAGACAGCTAGGCATGGGCACAAAATGTGACTAGATATAGATGGCTGCAGAGTAATGTTCAAGTTGTGCATGCACCAGCATTACTAACTGAATACACTTGCAAATGCGCAGTGAAATTGTGAGACTTCCTAATACAAGGCAGTACCAAATTGAAATTAACTAAATATGTTGTACGTAAAGGCCGCAAAAGAGACAAAAGAATTGTGAAAAGATCACTCTATAGCCAAAAAATATCTCGTTTTAATTCACTTACCTGTTGTTCTAAATATCAGTCATCAAGCCAAAATAACTTCAAGCTTTCACCTCAAATATCGAGCGTACACGTAACTGAATTTAGTCCACTTTTTATGGGGACTATGGCATTCATATCAATTATAAGATATTTATCACTTACTTGTTCATGCAGACACAGTTCATTCCTGTACGAGCATCAGACTTTAATCACATGTGTGTAGGGTTGTTCATGTCGAGAAAAGAGCAAGTATTCATCCACGTTTTCAAGAAAACGTATTTTTTCCAAGCTTGAAGAAAAAGAATTCCTGCTTTTTTATCCAATTTCTATTATTCTCTTGGATAGATATTCTATCTTAAAAGATACATTGTTAATACAATAAAACTTTCTGAGTAAAACAGCCATGAATACACTGCCAATGTTGCGATTCTCCAGAAGTGCTATACATAAGCACTACTCCCTCCGTTCCATAATTCTTTTCATGGTTTCGGTTCAAATTTGAACTAAAACCAACCACGACAAGAATTAAGGAAATGAGTGAGCAGTAAGTTACATGATCATGGGTTAGTCAACCCTGCAAACAATGATTGAGCACCCTCAACTATGTTGCGGCAGGGAAAATACCAAAAACACAGAAAAATATAATGGGTTGTAAGGGGAATCTTTTCACAATATTTCAAAATGAACCAGAAACCGAGCAGTCATGCAATATACAATTTGATCCCAAACCAATAGATACACGAAAAAAATTAAAGTTGGAATAAGCTGGCTAGAACAATGCCGACTTACTTCCGATGGGTCGTATATACTGCCAGCCTTATTTGGCGGTATTTTTACAGTACTTAAAAGTCACCAAATATGGTCAAATATCAGAAAATAAACATTAAACTTGGTACTGTTTATTTGGTTCCAACCTACACAAAGCCTGATCAAATGATAGGTTGCACACATAAAGTTATCTTGTCAATAATCAATCTGTTTTGCTTAAACAAAAGTGTGCTCTTAGTGCATTCGAAGAAGATAAGTGAAGCCAGTGAAGAGCCCCAAACTAAACGTTTCTGGAGCGTAGAAATAAGATGCATAAAAAATACTATGATGGCGACAGTCTCACATGGCAATATTATGTTTTGTTAATTCCTACTGGTACTGGTGTACTGCTATATCTTAGAACTACCTGCTAAAATCTGACTGAGTTTTCTTATAAGCCAGCTATTGGGTGAACAGCATAACTAACTCAAAGTGCGAGCTCATCCCTTTTAACTTATAGGCACATTAAGCACGTAAGAACAAATCATTTCTCTGAGGTTCGAAAGGTACACATGCACATTTGCATGCAAACTCGCAGTTTAGCATGAACTTTTAGTACTAGGTAATACATAACACAGCATTATGATATAAGTATATCGCATCTAAGTACCTTCAGTTGTCAAATCTTATCATTCAGATAATCTGATACATTGCAGAACATACATATTAACAGGGGGAGGTTAGTACTGGGGTGAAAGTTACCTCAAAACCTGTCACGTCACAGTATCTCTTTGGCGGATAAATGGATGGCGGTGACTGAATATTTAGATCTGCATAAAACATCATACTATGAACATTGTATCTGCCACAGTTTGCTCTAAAACCTACACATGTAGACCAATTTGACACATCAACAACACAATTTCACTAACATCAAGTAATTTTTCTATTATCTAGTCTTGCCTTATACTTGTAATGAGATAAACAAGTTCAGATATGAGCTGTCTAATAATCTTAGCAGAGAAAACTAATATTACAGAAGGGAATAAAATAAAACAAAACCCAGCAGCCTATTGTTCCTATAACATGTCATTCAATCAAGTACAATCGCAGAACCAAATTTCTCTTAAAACACCTAAATTAACTACAATCGCGCAGCCGCAGAGGAAGTCCTAAAATCAACTGCTCCACTTGATTTGCAGATCAAATCTGAGACAACTGAGTAATTCAGCAGCGGGAAGGGTATCAAGAAGGCGCTCACAGTTGGGGCGGTCCGGGCGGAGTGAGGTGGCGTCGGCGGCCTGGAGGAGGAAGCGGAGGTGCTTCCACTGGCGGCCACGGGACTGGCCCTTGGGGTACTTGTCCGCCATCTGCACCTTCTTGAACGCCATCGTCGGCGCCAGCAGCATCTCGTTCCTCTGTATGTCCGGCTCCATAATGCTCCTCCCGCTTCGATTTCACGACTAGGACTAGCGGCCAGCACCTGCTTCAGTCACCGGTGGAGGGGGAAGGGGGGCGGCGGCGAGAGGGTCCGAGAAGTCAGGAGGAGGCGGCGGCGGCGGTGGTCGGAGTTTGGAGAAAGGGGAAAAAACAAAATTGTGTGTTGTGCTTCTTAGGAGTATTTAGTAATCTCTGCTATGAAAATATCCATAAAGGAGGATATTTTTTGTTAGAAAGTAGTAAAACATGTAAAAAAAATATCCATAATTCTCCAAGATTTTGTTTTTCAAATTTCGGTTCAATGTGCCACAAAAATTAAATGTGGTAGCGTCACCATATCAGAAATACACAGTGTTGGAACAGAAATAAACTCTTGAGTGCACCACGTGAAAATTATAGTCTTTCAATTTGTTTCTTCAGTAGGCTGCGGCTTCACTTGTGCCGTTGGTTGAGCATAGAAGTTTTATGTCGACTGTCCTTGCTATACTGATTGTCCTGAAGATCATGATAAAATTAGTTAGGTTCACCAAAGTTATGACTATCCTGTAGCTCTAATAGGTACCCTAGTAGTAGTATATATACGACGCTCTCTTCTCCACATTTAACCTGTCCTCAACTTGCCACCGTTTGTTGAGAATTTACTATGAAGTGGATCCACATATTCCTTCATATATTACATAGAGTATGAGATATTGGAGTACCCCAAAAGATAGCTTTTGTTGTGGAATTGCGTGCTAGGTTGATTCAGGGAGATGGATACGGCTGTCTAGCAACAATATTGCAAAAGTATGCTCAGATCCTACCAAAGCACCATTTATGCTTGCGAATGAGATGTCACATAGCTTGGCTAACGATCATCCTCAAGACTTGGGATGCAAGGGGAAGTATTAAATGCGTCACCGCAAAGAGCCGCACTGGGTGCATCTCGACTTATGTATCTTTGACTGCCCTCAGCATCTACATGATGAGGTTCTCCGTTCTCGCGGTCTCGCCACAGCTTTGCGGGATCGGCGGATATGCAAAGTAGATGCCATTATCAGCCAAATGCTAGCGTTGTTTGCTGACAGCCTACCATATTCAGCATGATAGAGTGGCCAGTGTTGGATGTTGTGTATCATTGAAGACGGGAGGAAGGAATAAAAAATATTACAAGCTTAGTGACGTATATGTTCCATCTGTTGTGTTGGGGTCTCAACTGATAAGAGGGTTCTGTGGAGTTAGATATTGATTTTTATTATCCTATTATAATGTTTTTTCACCCATTTGATACTTGTACGAGTTTTGATGTTCAATGCTTTAACTTAAGTTAAAACAGTTAGATTCCAGAGATACAAAGTTAACAATATAGGTTCAATTTTGCTAGGTTCAAACCTTCACAGTCCTATCTGTAACATGACGTCAAATGTGTGAGTTCGATATCCTCTATTTTCTCCAAAAGAAAAAAAATCAAAAAGTATCCTCTTAAGCATGAGGTGGAAACCAGACATCTCTTTTGAGCACAAAATGCTGTAATAATATTATTTTGACGTGATTAACAACTTCACATGTCCAATCAAGTCGTTTCTAAGGTATATATTTTAATGTACACAAGAGCGAGGGGTAAGAGCATACTTGTGTGATATATATCACTTCTCAAAGCGTACCAACGTCTAGTAAAACCACCTCTACTAAGGTTTTTTGTTTTATTTTTGACACGCCTGCCATCGCCATCATGTACTAGCTAGTGAGGGAAGATGCTCTCGGGTCGTTGCTCACTTTCATGATCTTTTGCTGAACATGAGAATCAATTGAAGAGTTGAAGTGCATGATCAATCAGGTGGCATGGTACAAGAATGTTAATTCCTCTCTTCAACTTAATAGTAGCATGCTTGTCTTGATTTTGGGATTTCTCCTATGCAACTAATGTGCTTGTTTAGTTGTCTGCCAATCGGTTGATAATGGATGTTACATGCGTGTCAAAGCTTAGTAGGTTCACCAAAGCCTTATGATATTTATCCTAGTACTACAAGCACTAAGCACGTCTTAACAATTGCCCATTCTCCATTTATCCCACTGGTAAAAAGTGGATATACTCCATGATACGTCTCAAACGTATCTATAATTTCTTATGTTCCATGCTAGTTTTATGACAATACCTACATGTTTTATTCATGCTTTATATCGCTTTTATGCATTTTTCGGAACTAACTTATTAACGAGATGCTGAAGTGCCAGTTCCTGTTTTCTGCTGTTTTTGGTTTCAGAAATCCTAGTAAGAAAATATTCTTGGAATTGGACGAAATCAACGCCAGTATCTTATTTTTCCACGAAGCTTCCAGAACACCGGAGAGAGACCAGAGGGGAGCCAGGGGGGCCCCACACGCCAGGGCGGCGCGGCCAGGGCTGGGCCCACGCCCCCCTATTGTGTGGCGGCTCCGTAACCCCTCCGACTCCGCCTCTTCGCCTATAAGAAGCCCCCTGACCTAAATCTTCGAGAGAAAAAGCCACGGGACGAGAAAAGTTACGCAGACGCCGCCATCGCGAAGCCAAGATTCGGGGGACAGAAGTCTCGCCGCCGGACGGGGAAGTGCCCGGAAGGCTTCTCCATCGACACCACCGCCATCTTCATCACCGCTGCTGTCTCCCATGAGGAGGGAGTAGTTCTCCATCGAGGCTAAGGGCTGTACCGGTAGCTATGTGGTTAATCTCTCTCCTATGTACTTCAATACAATGATCTCATGAGCTACCTTACATGATTGAGATTCATATGAGTTTTGTATCACTATTCATCTATGTGTTACTCTGGTGATGTTATTAAAGTACTCTATTCCTCCTTCATGATGTAATGGTGACAGTGTGTGCATCATGTAGTACTTGGCGTAGGTTATGATTGTAATCTCTTGTAGATTATGGAGTTAACTATTACTATGATAGTACTGATGTGATCTATTCCTCCTTCATAGTGTGATGGTGACAGTGTGCATGCTATGTTAGTACTTGGTATAATTGCAATGATCTATTATGCACTCTAAGGTTATTTAAATATGAACATCGAATGTTGTGGAGCTTGTTAACTCCGGCATTGAGGTGCTCTTGTAGCCCTACACAATTAATGGTGTTTGTCATCCAACAAGAGAGTGTAGAGTGGTTTTATTATGTGATCAATGTTGAGAGTGTCCACTAGTGAAAGTATGATCCCTAGGCCTTGTTTCCAAACATCGAATCTCCGTTTATTTACTGTTCTGTTGCATGTTTACTCGCTGCCATATTTTATTCAGATTGCTATTACCACTCATATCCATCTATATTACTTGTATTTCACTATCTCTTCACCGAACTAGTGCACCTATACATCTGACAAGTGTATTAGGTGTGTTGGGGACATAAGAGACTTCTTGTATCGTGATTGCAGGGTTGCTCGAGAGGGATATCTTTGACCTCTTCCTCCCTGAGTTCGATAAACCTTGGGTGATCCACTTAAGGGAAACTTGCTGCTGTTCTACAAACCTCTGCTCTTGGAGGCCCAACACTGTCTACAAGAATAGAAGCACTCGTAGACATCACTCCACAACAAATTTTATATACTATGGGATCTTTAAATACACCAAAAGGTCGAAGGTGTGAGGTTTTGGTAGCCTCTTGCGGGAACGTGTCCTCATCGCACCGTGCCTTTTTTTTTGGCTATGCTAGCCCACCACATACTCCATGTGGTCATCCCACTATGCCTTGACTCCCCGGAAAACCTAACCTAGGCATTGTCGATTTGCCGTCCACTTTGTTAGTTGCGAGGTGATTTAGGGCGTGTTTGGTAGCCTAGGCATTTTTTTTGCTCCCGGGGTAGACCCTAGGGGGCATAGCCCATTCAAAATGAGCTCCGAGCCATGTTTTCCACTTCGTTAGGCAGCCTGCGAAGGCCACACCCGGTGGACAACTATCTCCTTTTATTTGATATAGGTTGCACCTAGCCGATATTGGCTCGGCTGATGCAAAGCACTCATGTTTGGTTGCACACATGAGGCTGCTATAGTAACCTCTTGCATTGGAGTGGTGAGGTTACCCGGCAACCATGACTGAATACTAACAATTACCATATTTAGTTCATCAAAAGTGGATGGTAATAGGCAGCACCATCTTCACTAATAGTTACCCTAATGGCTGATGCACCGGGAGTAAAACAACTATAGCCCGTGATACATCACAAGTTCATCATCTGAGGATGGGCGTCTTGATTTTTTTTTTGAATGTCGTAATAAACTTGGGTACTTCAGGAAAACATGGTTGCATCTAACTCTTATCCAAGTTAGGGTTAGGGTATTCCATATGAATTGTTTTCGTGGTTGACTTTGTCCTGTTGCCAATACAAGTACACTATAGTGAATAATTAAGAAAAGTAAACTAATCATAAAATTAGAAAATGTACATAACTTAAAGTATGGTACAAGTCTGTACTCTAAATATAAACGTACTTCAATTTTTTTTTTACAAAAGTAGTACAAAGTACAAATATATTCCAAGTACAGGTATATCAAAATCGAAGTACAAAGTGCAAGTAGGCTAAAACGTGAGTACAATTTTTTTTTAAATGAAACAGTGTCTAGGAGGAACTAGAACACTAGTGATATAGTAAAAACGAGACTTGGCGTGACAATTCCAAAAATTCGTTTTAGCGGGGATCGAACTCTGGCCGTTGTGGTGCGCCACTGCGACTCCAAACACTGGGCTATGCCCACGCCGAGTAAAAATTACAAAGTGTACTCCTAAGTACAAGTAGACAAAAAAATGAAAGTAAAAGTACACTAACTTAGAAGTACAAAATACACTAACTGAAAGAACAAGTACATCATCCAAAAACCGAAGTACAAAGCAAACTGAAAATCCAAAATACAAAACATAGAAAGCAAAGTGTACTAATGCAGCAACTCGAGTACAAGTGTAGTAGTTCTTTAGTATAATTTTTTTTCTCGAAACCTATCAACATAAGATCTGGTTTTAAAATCTCCACATTGAGGAGCTTAAAAGTGAAACAGTTGGTAATTTCAAAAAAAATGGATCTCAAGATACTCTGTAAACTAGCACAAATCATGATGTAGTCCAATAGCCCGTGATATTTTTCTAAGCTGCAACACATGTGTCGCTATTTTTTCTTTTGCAAAGAACAACAAGCACAGAAGACAAAAAAAAACACTAAACAACACATACTACAAAGACACGGAAAATAAGCAAAACAAAGCAGCCCATCACAAAGACAACGCCCACGACAAAGCAACAGCTAGTGGCAAGCCGCTGCCAAAAAATCAGCTTGCAACGCCCTTGAAGAAAAAGAGTCCCCACGCAAAACAACAACATTGCATTAATCTTGATGTACTCAATCTAATGGCCGAGTAGGTGAATGAGATTTAATAAATCTAAGATGCCTAATTTTCACCAATTCCGTTATTTAAAACCTTAACCTCCTAGATTCACTCCGAATTCAACTCCTAATCCTCCAAATTGGCACCATGTATTTCTCGATCTCGGTGACTTCTCACCTCATACAAGCATAATATAGTTTGATGCACTGCGAACAGAACGATACCAACCAACATAGATCAAAATCTATCTCACTAATATTTATGAGGTCCCATGCATGTTGGAGCTGCGACCGGAGGAACTCGAGCTGTTAGGCATGCGGGAATCACGTGGTAGTTTCTCTCCGTTGTGGGAAACAACGAATAAGACTACCCACAATGGGAGTATCATAGGTAGTATCATGCATTCCATGCATGCAAAATGCTGATGTGGCAGTGCAATTAAGGATGAGAGAGAGGGTACTAGTATCATAGGTAGATACTGTATCATAGCACATACTACTAAAAAAATTAATGTCAAGTAAATCTTGTACATATATTTGCATTGAGATTCTACAAAACAATTAATATATGGAGACTATGATACTAGTATATGATATCATGCATTGTGGAGATAGTAACATGTAGTAGTATCATACGCATGATACTTCTATATGATACTATGCATTGTGACTAAAGGTAGAGCGAGAATATAAATGTTGTGGGTGGACCCCGTTGGGACGCATGATGCGTGCAAGCAGGAGTTCCCCCCGGCTGCTAGTTAGGGTTTTCCTTAATTTTTGGTGTAATAGTAATCCTAATTAGCCATTACGACATTAACTTTATAAAAATATCCATTAAGCAACTTATAAAGAGGAGTATGTTAAATGTTTATAAAATGGAATTTTCAAGTTCTTTCAAAAAATTATTATCCTGATCAATCGCATCATGAATAAATACACATCTATCTTATGTCAAAAAAATTGACCAACTTTATATGAAAAATACCAACATATATGATAGTATTAAATTTGTTTATTTATTATAAAACTACACTCTTGAACAAATCTAGTGGTAATAAATTAGCGGCATAAATGATGTTCGAATCAAATTTTAAAATGTTTGACTTAAAACAAGGTCTAGTTGTACACTTATTTCGTCGGGAGGGAGTAGCAAAGAATGTTTGGGCAAATAGCTCAGACGCGACGTTTCTCACCGCTATTGTCTCTCATGCGCCATAGTTGACGGGAATAGCTTCCATACGACGTCTGTGAGCACCAAAATTTCTCCGACCCACCCATGTTGATGAAACGACCGTGTCACTTGTTTAGGCTGGTTAAGGAGTCATGAATTAGGGTTAGGCACTGCGGGACCCACTCCTTTAGGCCGGTTGAGTCAAACCATCCCCGACCGACCGAGCAGGACCCAACCGTGCCGAAGCGGACCGCGCCATCTGAACGCCAGATCCCTCTCCGGCGGCGGCGGCGGAGCTTCCCCTCCTGGGCGTGGCGGTTCCGGCATCGGCGGTGAGTCAAATGGAGGGGAGCACATTCTCATTACTCTCAAACTGTAGGCGCCCCCGAATCTGACCCAATTTTGCCCGACACGCAGACATTTGAGGGGGAGGGGCGGCGGCGACGGCGGTGGTGGCAGCAGCAAGTCGACAGGCCAGCAGCCCTGCATTGGATGGAGCCGGAAGATTCAAATTCGAGGTAATCCATCACTCTCGTGCTGATTTAGCTTTTGATTAGATCTCGTTCGGTAGCATTTCGTCTCACTCCCGCGCGCCCAAAACAGGGGAGATGGCCGGCGCCCGCGTAGCTTCGAATTATCAGTCGAGTTCTTTGTATCTACGGCGAAGCTAGCTGATGGTAGCTTGAGGAACATCGAGAATGGCAGATTAGTTAGTTGGGAGGTTGAATTAGAAGAGATGAATCCACAAGAATTATTTCTCCAACAAGAGCAAGCGGTGAGGAATGTTGTGGAGAAATTAGGGGAGAGTATTCCTTGGGGTCCGGCGCAAGAAGTGGCATTGCTATGGTACAACGAGAGTAAGGACGAGTATTCAAGAATTGAGGATGGCGGATCGCTTGTTGATGAAATTGATCGGCAAAAGGGGTGGGAACGCGAAAGTGCTACATTTCGGGCCGAGCTTGTTGATCTGAAACCAGATTCACTGGTTGGATATGTGCCATCAAAGTTTGCTCTCCAGATTGAGGAGGATGAGTGGGCTGCAAGTAGACAGATAATGCCCATTGTAACCGAGCCGACGGTGTTAGCTGATGATGCACAAGAGGGCTGTGAAGGTGCTGCAAATGGGGCTGTTGTTGATTGGAATTCAGTAGAACTCGCTGAACAAACTGATTTGGTCATAGCACCAATGGATGATACTGAGATGGCCAATCTGTTTGGAATTCCAGTAGATGAGAAAGACAAGAAGAACAAGAAGAACAAGAAGAGGAGTGATGCAGCTGATAGTTATGAAGATGTGGATCCAGAGTTGATGAAGGAAGCTGCAGATGATGTTGATGATGCAAATGTTGAAGAGATGGTAAATGTATATGACAGAGATAACCCTATAATTGAAGTTGGAAAATATTTTCCAACCATGGCTGAGTTTCGGATGTGTTTCAAGACTTATACAGTGAAGAAACAATTTGACACCAAGACCTTGTGGACAGATACAAAGAAATTTTATGCCAAGTGCAGAGGATTTGATGGGGGTGCCAGGCCTTGCAAGTGGTACATATCTGCCAGACGCCAACCGGATGGAAGTAGCATCAGGGTTAATCAAATCCCTCATGAACATACTTGTATTACAAGCTCACAGAATGTATCAACCATGACATCACAGGCCTGGGTTGCACAAAAAATCACTCCAATTTTAGCCAAAAAACCAAACACTACTGCAAAACAACTGAAAGTAGACATGGAAAAGGAATACCCTATTAGACTCAATTATACCACGGTGTGGAAGGCAAAACAGAAGGCAATGAAAGAACTATATGGTGATTGGGCAAATACCTTCAGGATGCTGTATAGTTTCAAGGCAGAGGTTGAGAAGAGATCACCTGGTAGTGTTGTGGAGATAGATACCGAGGTTGCACCTGATGGCAAAGTTTATTTCTCCAAATTTTTTATGGCTTTAAAGCCTTGCATCGATGGCTTCAAAGCAGGGTGTCGGCCATATTTGAGTATAGACTCATCTTTTTTGACTGGAAAGTGGAATGGTCAATTGGCAGCATGCAATGCTCTAGATGGACACAACTGGATGTTTCCTGTTGCTGTTGGCATGTTTCAATCAGAGACAGAGGCTTCATGGACATGGTTCATGATGCAGTTGAAAAGATGCATTGGGCCGGTGACACCTTTGGCTATACACACAGATGCTTGTAAAGGCCTAGAAAATGCAGTCAGAATTGTATTTCCACATGCAGAGGGAGTGCTTTGGTCATATGTGGATGAATGTGATCAAGAAACATAGAGGAGAAGAATTTGGGCGACTTTTGGCCAGCAGCCAGAGCTTACCGTAAAGAGACACATGATTATCACCTTCGCAAAGTTCTTGCAGCAGATCCAGAGTTTGAGCATTGGCTAAATGCATACCATTCTCTTTTGTGGTATAGGTCAGGATTTAATACGGCCATCAAGTGTGATCACATCAACAACAATCTGGCAGAAAGTTTTAACAACAAGGTGAAGGACTTGAAAGACTTTCCTGTGCATGACATGGTTGACCAAATCAGGATCATGATCATGCGGCTGTGGGAATTGAGAAGAAGATTAGCTGATGCTCTGCAAGGGGATAAGCTTCCAGCTGTGGTGCAGCAGGTGGTTAACAGGAGAAGAAATCTTACACATTTGGTAGTTGACTCCTCTTCATTGTGGGGTGGTGAAGTGAGAGATACCAAGCTTAGTAAGAGGCATGTGGTTAATACAAGTACAGAAAATTTTGAGGATTGCACTTGCACTTGCCTGGAGTGGCAACACACTGGAAAACCATGTGGCCATGCCATAATCTTCTTGGCTTCCAAACCAAAATTAAACATGCACCCTTATCTGCATGAATATTACTCAGTAGCAAGATTCAAGGCTGCCTATGCAACTCCAATACCAGCACTTACAGATCAGTCTCAGTGGCCTGAAGTGGATTTTGAGTTTTCTATGTGTCCCCCTCTTGCCAAAAGAAAGCCTGGCAGACCTAGAGTGAGCAGATACAAGGCTTGGTTTGAGAAAGGTAGGAGTAGTAAGAAGGGGAAAAAGAAAGATGTAGAACCAAAACGATCTCAGAAAGGCAACAAAAATAGATGCAAGTTGTGTCAGGAACTTGGTCACCGAGCTGGATCTCCCAAATGTCGTTACACTCCAGAAAAGACAAAGTAAGTGAGTTTAAATTGTTGCTGATATGTTACTCTGTTTTATATTGTTATACTGATATGTTACTCTGTTTTATATTGTTATACTGATATGCTACTCTGTTTTATATTGTTATACTGATATGTTACTCTGTTTTCAGAAGAAAGCGTGGAAGTGAGCTCTCTGTTGTTGAACCCCTTGTTCTTGAAAAGTGTTGGCCAACAAAAAAGGCAAGACTAAATGGGCGTACAAAGAGAAGTCACCAGGATCTGGATGTTCTGATGCGATCTGATTCTGTTTTGCTTGATGTGATGCGATCTGCTTCTGTTGTGCCTAATGTTGTGCCATCTGATTCAATTTTGCTTGATGTTGTGCCATCTGATTCGGTTCAGCTTGATCAAGTGCCACCTGAAGCTGTTGTGCCACCTGAAGCTGTTGTGGTGGCATCTGATTCTGTGGGGCTTGATGTACTGCCATATGAATCAGTTTTGGATGATGGGGTTCAGCTTGATCAAGTGCCACCTGAAGCTGTTGTGCCACCTGAAGCTGTTGTGGAAGATGTCATGCAAAGTGAACTGAAACTGTCAACTGTTGAGGCATCAAATGAAGGAGAACAAGAACCTGCGTGTGTTGACGATGTGCACAAGATCTTGCAAGCTGTAGGACATGATGTGCGGCGGCCAAGTCCATCTGATGCGAAGAAAACCAAGAGCATGAGGGTTTTGTGTGGCGTGCCGGCACCATCTAGTGGTAAGAAGAAGAAAAGGTCAAGTGCTAGGAAAACCAAGAGCATGAGTGTTTTGTGAAGCTATTTGTATACTTTGAACCGTGACATGTATGCCACTTACTTGTATCTGCCACTTATTTGTATCTGCCACTTTTAAATTTGAACCGAATTTGAATAATTTGAAATATTTCAAATGTATGCCACTTATTTGTATCTGTTTTTGGATTAACCGTGACATGTATGCCACTTAGTAGATGTTATGCTCGTTTGCTAGGGTTACAACTCCAACAAGCGATGTGTTCTCCAAAATGAGCTTAAAAAGAGCCCCAAAGGTAGCCCAAACAGCCCCATTTCTAATTGGACCATTTTTTGACCTTCTCCAATTGGCCTCAAACTCTAGGGTTAGCATCTATATGACCTAAGAAGACAATGTGCACAGGTTTTCCATTTTTTTGAATTTTTTTGAATTTTTTATGCTCATTTGAAAATTGGTCAAACCTAGCTTTGACCATGAAAAGCAAGAGTTTGGCACATTGAAATGAAAAACTAAGCTTGGATCCATCTTAGTCACTCCAAAAGGAAGCCATGGCCATGTTTTGGGAAGTTTTCATGATCCAACCCAACATCACCTTTCAAACCCTCGTGACTTAGTACGGCAGGGTTCACTATATGGCACCCAACACATGGATTCTCATTTGGCTAGTATGTAGACCATATATATCAACATGAATGCTTGCTATATGACCTAAGAAGACAATGTGCACAGGTTTTCCATTTTTTTGAATTTTTTTGAATTTTTTATGCTCATTTGAAAATTGGTCAAACCTAGCTTTGACCATGAAAAGCAAGAGTTTGGCACATTGAAATGAAAAACTAAGCTTGGATCCATCTTAGTCACTCCAAAAGGAAGCCATGGTCATGTTTTGGGAAGTTTTCATGATCCAACCCAACATCACCTTTCAAACCCTCGTGACTTAGTACGGCAGGGTTCACTATATGGCACCCAACACATGGATTCTCATTTGGCTAGTATGTAGACCATATATATAAACATGAATGCTTGCTATATGACCCAAGAAGACAATGTGCACAGGTTTTCCATTTTTTTTGAATTTTTTTGAATTTTTTATGCTCATTTGAAAATTGGTCAAACCTAGCTTTGACCATGAAAAGCAAGAGTTTGGCACATTGAAATGAAAAACTAAGCTTGGATCCATCTTAGTCACTCCAAAAGGAAGCCATGGTCATGTTTTGGGAAGTTTTCATGATCCAACCCAACATCACCTTTCAAACCCTCGTGACTTAGTACGGCAGGGTTCACTATATGGCACCCAACACATGGATTCTCATTTGGCTAGTATGTAGACCATATATATCAACATGAATGCTTGCTATATGACCTAAGAAGACAATGTGCACAGGTTTTCCATTTTTTGAATTTTTTTGAATTTTTTATGCTCATTTGAAAATTGGTCAAACCTAGCTTTGACCATGAAAAGCAAGAGTTTGGCACATTGAAATGAAAAACTAAGCTTGGATCCATCTTAGTCACTCCAAAAGGAAGCCATGGTCATGTTTTGGGAAGTTTTCATGATCCAACCCAACATCACCTTTCAAACCCTCGTGACTTAGTACGGCAGGGTTCACTATATGGCACCCAACACATGGATTCTCATTTGGCTAGTATGTAGACCATATATATCAACATGAATGCTTGCTATATGACCTAAGAAGACAATGTGCACAGGTTTTCCATTTTTTTGAATTTTTTTGAATTTTTTATGCTCATTTGAAAATTGGTCAAACCTAGCTTTGACCATGAAAAGCAAGAGTTTGGCACATTGAAATGAAAAACTAAGCTTGGATCCATCTTAGTCACTCCAAAAGGAAGCCATGGTCATGTTTTGGGAAGTTTTCATGATCCAACCCAACATCACCTTTCAAACCCTCGTGACTTAGTACGGCAGGGTTCACTATATGGCACCCAACACATGGATTCTCATTTGGCTAGTATGTAGACCATATATATCAACATGAATGCTTGCTATATGACCTAAGAAGACAATGTGCACAGGTTTTCCATTTTTTTGATTTTTTTTGAATTTTTTATGCTCATTTGAAAATTGCGTCTAACCTAAGGTTTGATCACCTTACGAGCAAAAACGGCAAAGTGAAAAGAAATTCCAAACCCAGATCCTTGTTCCTCACTAAAAGGTGAAGCTATTGAAATTTTAAAATTTTGAAAAAGCTTTTGCAACCCTTCAAACGGTCGAATATACCCAAAACCACTCAAAAACCTTCAAAACCGTGGGCGATCCGTGGGAGCCTTCGTTCGCAACGTGGACCGTCCATCCACTGATCCTCGACCGTGCGATCTTGTCTTCTAGAAGGTTGCTCACACTGATCCGTGGATAGCCCGTTCTGCAATCTGATTGGTTAGATTTGTAAGGAGCCGGGTTGGAAAGTGGTGCACTCTATAAACCGTTACACGCATGCAAACTCTCTTTTTTTATCCTTCGTGGGCCCCGCTCCCATGCATGCACACGCGCAACAGCCACATGCATTCAGACGTCGCAGCGAGGCTATTTTTCCAGAGATGCCATGCGCCGCGTTTTTTCAGAGAGATGCCCTGCGTCCCCGCTAACCTTTATTCAGAGAGATGCGCGATTCCATGCGTCGCGTCGATTCAGAGAGATGCCCTGCGTTGCGTCGATACAGAGAGGCGCCCGATTCAGAGAGATGGCATCACGGGAGGGAAAAGACGAGCATGAACGACGTGAATACACGGCCGACGAAGCGGCACACGCGTGAGTGACACGTACTATGAGGGCTATTAATTCACCATTGTTTTGATGACTCGACGTTCCGCCGTCCCGCTATAAAACAGCACCCAAATCAACTCTATCTCTCACACCGCATCCCATTGCCTTCTTGCCTCTTGCCCTTCTTCTCCAAAACACATCTCAGCCGTCGTAGCCCCTCTCCGCCGTAGCCCACCATGCAGTTCAACGGCCCGACGTTCCGCCGTCCCGCTATCACCGACGAGCAGCAGTACCCACCGGGCAGGCTCGTGGAGAACACCTTGAGGTGCTGGTCCATCTCTAGGTGGAGGCCTGCGCACGAGTTCGCCAGATTCTTCCTCAGGGCCTGCTTCGCGCACCTCCCAGAGGGCACGCCGCCGATGTTCCACATCACGCAGGTCCGCCCGGGAGGCAGCGGCCTCCAGGTCACCTTCACCAACCCCTTCGACGCCTACCATCTGCTCGGCCAAGCATTTTGGTGCGGCTGCGAGTTCATCGCCTTCACCATGTGCAACATCTTCACCCAGTGGGACTACATCTTCCCGACCGCCAGGCACATGCACAGCCTCCCCTACATCCATCCCGACGAGGAGTGAAGGGCCCGGAGTGAAGGGCAGAGCGACGACGAGGAGCGAGGGCGACGAGGAGTCCAGGAGGCAGTTTCGTACAAGTTGTTTCATGGAGTCAGATCGAGTCTGTCGTTTTACTGTTTTACTACCTATATTATTTTCAGTGTCATCGTGTCATCGAGTCAGTAGTGTCATCGTGTCATCGAGTCAGTAGTGTCATCGTGTCATCGATCGAGTCAGTCGTGTCATCGAGTCATGTATCCTATTATGAAATATTTGCTATATTTCCTATATTTTATTATCTATATGGTCTACTCTTCCATACACAAACTTGTCTTATTTTGTGTGCACCAAACTTGAATGATCTCCCAAATACCAACAAGAAATATTTTCCATACACAAACTTGAAAGAAATGTGCTAAAATATATAAGAAATGTGCTAATGTGAAACTTCAATAGAATTTGTTCGTTTTTAGAAGAAAATTATTCAAAATGTGCTAATATATATAAGAAATGCCCCCGCTCACACCATTTGCCCCCTCTCAAAATTTTGTCGGGCTCCGCCATTGTTGAAAGATGCCTTTTGTTTAACTCGACACGTACACACATATGTCTACATGATCCATCACAACACCACAATAATATTACAGCCAAAACGGACGCAATATGATTGAAACGAAAACAAAAAAAACAATTATTCACTAAGCCAAAATGACAAACAAAAAATATATCGGGTAGTACTCACGGCTTGGCCCAATAACGGGCCCAACATAGAGCCCATGAACTACTCATGAAATTGTCACTTTTTCTATTTCGGAATGTGCTAACTGAATTTGGATTGGGCAGACTTGATACATTCATAGCTAATTTTATTCGAATTCATTTTACAAACAACATCCTACAAACAGCAGCCCCGCAATCCACAACTCCTAAATTCAAATTGCTAATCCGAACGGAATAGAAACAACAAATAAATGGCAATGATACACATATAGAATGCTCCTGCCATCATGTTTGACTGCTTCTTCAAGTGCACAATTTTGCTCAATTGTTTGTTCAATTTCTGCAACTCTCCGTTCAGCGCTCCATTCACCGCAAAATCCTCCTGAACGGCTCTGTTTGAGATCACCTCCTCCACAACAGATGCGGGAGCCTGGATTGGGGGGGGCAGCACTTCAACCTTAAGTCCTCGAGTTCGAATGTACTTATCCATCCACTCGAAATGGCCGCATTCATCCAATTCCTGAAAAGAAGATCGGAAACCCAAATTCCCAAATTCCCAAATTCCCAAATCCAAATTCCCAAATCGAGTCAAATCAGGACGAAACCCTACCTTTCCATCCTGGCCCAGGTATGGCTTGCTTTCGCATTTGACGAACTCGCGACCGACGTTGCCCCTCTCCGAGCGCACACATGTCAACCGCTTCAGTAGGTCGACGCGAGGGCAGTCGGGGCATCTACTCATCGCGATTTCTCCGTAACGGGGCCATGACCTCTGTGAGCCAGATGCGGAGCTCGACATCCCTCGCCGCCGCCGCCACGGACCGTTGCTGGGAGGAGCGGGAGGAAGAACAGATGAATAGAGGAGCTGGGAGCTGGAGGAAGAACGGCGAAGAAACAGGGGAACGGAGGAACAGGGGATACGTGCTGGGTCCTTGTCTGAGCTGGCGAGCTGTGGGCCCTGCATAGCAACGGTCCACTGGTGGGTCCCGCGTGGATATGTGCTGGGTCCTTATCTGAGCTGGCGAGCGATGGGCCCTGCATAGCAACGGTCGACTGGTGGGTCCCGCGTTCAAACAGATCAGCACAAGTAATCCAGATTCGTTTATTCCTTCGCTGTTAATGGGCGTGTCGGGCCGTGGCTATTTGGGCCGTTCAGTCTGTCGTGCGCTAGCTATTTCGTCGAACGACGTCGTTTTCCAGCGAATAGCGGGGAGAAACGTCGTGTGTGAGCTATTGGCCCAGAATGTTTAGTGTTCTTTTCGGCAAAGAATGGCTAAATACCGGACAACAAGTCTAGTTGTACACTTATTTCGTCGGGAGGGAGTAGCAAAGAATGTTTAGGGTTCTTTTCGGCAAAGAATGGCTAACTACCGGACAACAAGAGCTTCCTCGCAGGTTGAGTCACTCCTTCGAGACCGATCGCCGTGAAGAAATCTATGGCGAACCGCGCGTTCTTGGCAGAGTCCCTCGGGAACAGGGCGTCACGGACCACGGGGTCATCGCCGTCGTTCATCCTCCGGCCGAGCTCCCGTACCCCGAGCTGCTCCGCCATCTCCTGGAACAACGTCTTGATGAAGATGCGCGACGACGACGTGGTGTCCTCCTCCGTGACCCTGACGACGCCGCCCAGGCCCAGAACGCCGCCCCAGGGCACGGCGTCGGCGGCCAGCAGCTGCGCGAAGAGCCCCGCGGCGGCACGCAGCTCCTCGGTGCCCATGCGGTGCGCCGCCTCGTAGCACCGCGCGAAGCACGCCTCGAAGCCGGCCTGGTACGCCCGGCCGACACAGCACAGCCGCTGCCCGAGCTCGCCGTAGAACCGCGTCTTGGACACCCGCTCCTGCTTGCAGCACTCGACGATCATGCCGCACAGCTCCGCCTCCTGGCCATGGCCGGGCCTCACGATGGACAGGAGCTTGTGACCCGCTTCCTCCGCGCCCGCGCTCGACATGATCGTCAGGTAGATCGTCCGCCGGAGGCTGATCAGGTTCGTCTCCGTCTCGTCCTTGATCGTCACATCCATGTCTTCTTCATCATCATCCCCGTCTTTGGACTCCGACTCGTCGTCATACTCGTGGCCGTCGTCGTCTCCGAGCATGCTTCGCTTGAGGTCATCGTAGGCAGCCTCGTCCTGGAGGAAGGTGGCGCTTGCCACGAACACGTCGAGATGGGTCTCCGGGTCAAGCTGGAGCGAGATCTCGACCTGATGCGTGAACTGGCCATCCTGCTCAACGAGGTCCAGGTCCGGCCGGACAGGCGGGTGGCCCCGGAACCGAGCTCTCCTGACCGCGAACACCGCCTCGACCAAGAACCCGACGCGCTTGTCGACGCCGCCGTCGACGAGGATGGCCCGGAGCCGGTCGAACACGGCGTCCACCGCACGGGGGCACGCCTCGCTCAGAGCGGCGCCGCACTCCGCGACGAACCCCACCGCCACCTCCACGCCATCGTCCGTTGGCTCGGCAAGCAGCATCTCGAGGAGCTCCAGCGCCAGCAGCTCGTGCGCCACGCCCTGGTTCACGAGGTGGGCGACGAACCTCGCCGCGGCCGCCAGCTGTGTCTTGTCGCCGGTGGCGTGGGCGCGCCTAAGTCGGATCACGAGGCGGACCAGGAGGAGCCGGCCGACGTCGGGGATTTTGGAGTTGACCACCGCCGCGACCGCCGCGAACACGTCGGTGAAGGCCGGGCAGGCCTGCTGTGACCTGAGCAGCGCGCGGCAGAGCAGGCCGCGCCCGCGGACGAGGTTCTCGGCGAGGAGCTCGGGAAGGACGTGGCGGATGTTGGCGGCGGTGGCCTTGTTCACGTGGCCGGTGATGCTGCGTCTCAGCGCGTCCCAGGTCTGGCGCTGGTAGGCTGGGCAGGCCTTGTCGCCGGCGGCGTAGTCGGCCGCCGCTGCTGCCCTAGGCGGCGGGACGTACACGCTCCCGCACGTTGCTGTCCGCCTCGGACGCGCCATTGCGATCGTCTGTAGTGCAAACAAATTCTCCGGGCGGCGCTTGCAACTCAATAGATCGCCGAGGGAGCTCTGACCGATCTGACTTATGAAGACTGGGTACGTGTACGAGGCGGTGGTACACTTTGAGCTCGAGTCGGTTCAGAGTTCAGAGTCCGAGTCGGTTCCAGACTTAGTACAGCCTTCAAATCTGGCCCAACCATGGCGCTACCCGTTTAACAAATCTGTCCAATTTGTAGCAAAAAACTATGAATTAAATTGTTCTGTTCCATGAAAATATAGCCTTAGCAAAACAAATCCACGCTGTCTTCTAAATTTCTATTATATAGTTCGCTAGAGTTGTTCCAACATACATGACAATATTTCATGGTGCGTCGAACATATATCAGAAATTGTTTGACACGCACGGTGAGTTTGGTTGCTTGCCAACAATTCATTTTACGCACCATGGCAGATGCCAAGCCCCCGTCGTTTGGTTGCTTGCAATTTGTCGATCGTAGTTTGATACATGCAGTTTCTCTAATACGGCTATCTTGTCGGCTATGCGGTGAGATTACCTGGGGGAACTATCTTGTGCGGTTCAGGATCGATCTTTTCGTACGAGGAGGAACCCACCAGGGCGAAGCAACAACCGCCGCCCCTCCCCTGACCTAGCCGCCGCCACCCCTCCACCCTCCATCCTCCCAGTGCCGCCCCCACCCCTCCACCCTCCACCACGGCCCCTCCCATCCCCTCTCCTCCATTCCCACCTCCGCCCCGGGTCATCTCGCACGCGGCGGCTTCGAGCGATGACCCGAACCCAAGAAGAGGAGGCTTATCTTCCTCCTCCTGGCCACTGCCGCTGTCGGGGTCGGCGGTGGCGGCCGCGTCCGGCTGCCAAAGCCAGGGGCGATGGTGGTGCGTCCATGGACTCCCCTTCGTGCGGCGGCGGGGTCTTCCAGGGGTGGCAACGGTGGACGGCGGGTCTGGTTGCGGTGGCCTTCGGCTACTTCACCTAGATCATGGCAGGAGACGCGGTGGTGTGGCGGAACTCGGCGTGGAAAGAGCGGCAGCGGGATTGCTGCTAACCTCCACCGGCCGGGTTGGAGCAGGAAGATGTAGCGTGGTTCCCAGCCATGGTGGCGGCGTGGGGGGCGGCCGTTCCGGCTTTCATAGTGGTGGTCCTAGGATTCTTCTTTCGCGAAGATGAAGACGTTCCAGATGCCGATCTTTCTTCATCTAGCCGGAGTGATGAGTTCTGGAAGGCTCCAACAACGAATGGCATCTTTTGCCTGGAGTTCACAGGATCGGGTGGTATTCGGTCGCGCGCACCCATGCTTTTATTCCGACCGTTTGGTTCCGGAAGGAGCATCGCGAAGCTCTGTTCTGTGTTGACATCAAGAGACTTTTGGTCCATGGTGAAGTCAGAAGTAGAGAATTTCATGAAGGCGGGATTGGGGGATTAGCTAAAGAAGGTTCAAGTCTCCGCGATGTTGAGGAACTTGCTTGGTGTTCCGGGATTCGCATCAGTGGTATGAAAGTGGGGGCGGTAGCACAGGTGAAGTTCAGATTCCTACCTTTCACGGTAAAAACCCAAGGTCTAGCCCTAACTGGTTGTGCCTAGCAATGACCTTGTTTGAGACATTGTTTTGAGAGCGTGAACAATCTTCATGGTGAAAACCTAAGATCTTTGATCGGACGACGACGACGTTGGTGTAGTGTTCCCTTCTTGGAGGCATCGCTTTTGGAAAGTCTGTATTTTAGGTGTTGTCTAGGGGTGGATGTATTACTATTGCTAGGCCTGGGATACTCTAGCGGAACTTTTCTTTCTTAGTTTTATTTTATCTTATTTGGTTGTGTGCATCCGTACTGCCATTAGGGTGTTGCGTTGTTGCAGAGGCTGGGTGTAATTAGTATCTTTTGGTATAAATATATTCTCTTTATCGAAAAAATGCGGTGAGATTACGGAGCAAAGAGAACATTGCATATAATGTTGTGTTTGATAGAATTGCAATTCAGTCAAAGGCTAATATATAGCAGATAATCATTAGGACTAACTTAGTAGTAGTAGTGGATCATAGCCACGACGATAGTGTTGCACAACGAGTTTATGAACAACTGCCCACGATGCATCACAAGTTCATCAACCAAGAGGTTAGTATATATCACATCGCATAATATATAGAGTTGGCATCAATTTTCATCAAGCCTAGCTACTCCCAAAACATACATACATACATCATCATCATCAGCAGCAAGAGCAGCAACAACAACAACAACATCAGCAACACCACCACAACAAGCACCATCACCATCACCATCACCACCACCACCAACACCCCATTCGAGATGGCTCCTCACAGGTAATGCGTCTTCAGGAAGGAAGGAAGTCAACCAGTTCATCCTGCTCTCAGGACTCATCGCAAGATACATAGTGGTATGTGCCTTGTTTTTCATGAGGTGGATGCGACCACAGTAGATCGCAGCCGGGGAGATGGTGCTGCTGGAACATGACCAGAGAAGATGATCTTCATCTAACCATAATCCTATATGGGCTTGCTGATGAAATCAGCATCCTTCGGGGTATCCTCCAAGAAAGAAGTTACTTATTTATTGGTCACATATGAGCTAAGGACGAAGTGAATGAACTGAAAGAAGTGCTAAATTGGTCCAAGCTTGATGTGTGCAAAGTACACATTGCCGTCCATCATGATTGTTGTTATGTCCTCCGCCCAATGAACATCTTCGAGCCTTTTGAGCTTGAGGACCTAAACCCACCTTGCTCCCCAATGCCTCAAATGGTTGTAGATCTGTTCCGGGTGAACTCGATGCCTAGAGAACTTAAGAACAACATCTGTCACAGCTTTAAGGTCCTTCCACATGAATCATTTACCCATTGAGACCCCATTCTTGATGAACCCAACAACCCTGTTCATGATGAATGTGGACGGAGCAGCGGGCCATGTCATGATGTTTTCCTTTCGAATTGGGAAGTACCTATCAGACACGAGTAAATAGCGAAGTGGCACCGCCGGCAGCACTGAGTTAGCCGATAAGTGAGGCAAGTTTTCCTTGTCCTACATCACAAATCAATGTACTGGTAAGCTTCTAACATACTAACAAGATGCTAACATATCGAGCAGATGTAACATTATGCCAAGCTATGAGAAAAAAGAACAATGTCACACTCTAAAGTTTTGTTAACCACTCTTCGTTGTATGTTGCCATTTATAAGCGACTTTTTTGCGCAAGGAGAAGAACTGCACATTTTAGAACCAATCCTCGTACCAATGATTGCGCCTATACATGGACTACACAACAATGGAGATCCTCGTACCAAAGCAACCAACACTAGCACAAACATTAATAAAACAAGTTACAATAACTAAGCCTAACACGGTTTTTTAGCAAATGACATCTTGTATACAATGAAAATACAGAAGTGCGAGAGTTTGAATATCACTATGGTAACCTTTGAATTAAGGATTATGTCCCCTGGTTACTTGAGGCACCAGAATTTTTAGCAGGCATCAGTACTACTCGGGAAACAACCAAGGATAGAAAACCGCATCAGCGAGCACATGCAACATTCTTCCAAGCCATGTGAAGAAGAACAATGTCGCATTGTGAAGTTTTGTTAACCGCTCTTCATTTTATGCTGCCATGTAGGAGTATAAGCGAATTGTTGGTGCAAGGAGAAGAACTACACATTTTAGAACCAAACCCTGTACCAACGATTGCGCGTTTGGCGCGTGGCTGAAGCGGAGGAGGAGACGCTTCAGGTCTTGGTATGGGGATGCACACCAAAAGCGTGACTGCTTTGACCCTCCAGTAACGAAAATATTGCGTCACATGTAGTACAGGACAACAAGCGCTTCCTCGCAGGTTGAGTCACTCCTTCGAGACCGATCGCCGTGAAGAAATCTATGGCGAACCGCGCGTTCTTGGCAGAGTCCCTCGGGAACAGGGCGTCACGGACCACCGGGTCACCATCGTCGTTCATCCTCCGGCCGAGCACCGGCACCCCGAGCTGCTCCGCCATCTCCTGGAACAGCGTCTTCACCAAGATGCGCGACGACGACGTGGTGTCCTCCTCCGTGACCCTCACGACGCCGCCCAGCACGCCGCCCCACGGCACGGCGTCGGCGGCCAGCAGCTGCGCGAAGAGCCCCGCGGCGGCACGCAGCTCGTCGGTGCCCATGCGGTGCGCCCCCGCGTAGCACCGCGCGAAGCACGCCTCGAAGCCGGCCTGGTACGCCCGGCCGACGCAGCACAGCCGCTGCCCGAGCTGGCCGTAGAACCGCGTCTTGGACGCCCGCTCCTGCTTGCAGCACTCGACGATCATGCCGCACAGCTCCGCCTCCTGGCCATGGCCGGGCCTCACGATGGACAGGAGCTTGTGACCCGCTTCCTCCGCGCCCGCGCTCGACATGATCGTCAGGTAGATCGTCCGCCGGAGGCTGATCAGGTTCGTCTCCGTCTCGTCCTTGATCGTCACATCCATGTCTTCTTCATCATCATCCCCGTCTTTGGACTCCGACTCGTCGTCATACTCGTGGCCGTCGTCGTCTCCGAGCATGCTTCGCTTGAGGTCATCGTAGGCACCCTCGTCCTGGAGGAAGGTGGCGCTTGCCACGAACACGTCGAGATGGGTCTCCGGGTCAAGCTGGAGCGAGATCTCGACCTGATGCGTGAACTGGCCATCCTGCTCAACGAGGTCCAGGTCCGGCCGGACAGGCGGGTGGCCCCGGAACCGAGCTCTCCTGACCGCGAACACCGCCTCGACCAAGAACCCGACGCGCTTGTCGACGCCGCCGTCGACGAGGATGGCCCGGAGCCGGTCGAACACGGCGTCCACCGCACGGGGGCACGCCTCGCTTAGAGCGGCGCCGCACTCCGCGACGAACCCCACCGCCACCTCCACGCCATCGTCCGTTGGCTCGGCAAGCAGCATCTCGAGGAGCTCCAGCGCCAGCAGCTCGTGCGCCACGCCCTGGTTCACGAGGTGGGCGACGAACCTCGCCGCGGCCGCCAGCTGTGTCTTGTCGCCGGTGGCGTGGGCGCGCCTAAGTCGGATCACGAGGCGGACCAGGAGGAGCCGGCCGACGTCGGGGATTTTGGAGTTGACCACCGCCGCGACCGCCGCGAACACGTCGGTGAAGGCCGGGCAGGCCTGCTGTGACCTGAGCAGCGCGCGGCAGAGCAGGCCGCGCCCGCGGACGAGGTTCTCGGCGAGGAGCTCGGGAAGGACGTGGCGGATGTTGGCGGCGGTGGCCTTGTTCACGTGGCCGGTGATGCTGCGTCTCAGCGCGTCCCAGGTCTGGCGCTGGTAGGCTGGGCAGGCCTTGTCGCCGGCGGCGTAGTCGGCCGCCGCTGCTGCCCTAGGCGGCGGGACGTACACGCTCCCGCACGTTGCTGTCCGCCTCGGACGCGCCATTGCGATCGTCTGTAGTGCAAACAAATTCTCCGGGCGGCGCTTGCAACTCAATAGATCGCCGAGGGAGCTCTGACCGATCTGACTTATGAAGACTGGGTACGTGTACGAGGCGGTGGTACACTTTGAGCTCGAGTCGGTTCAGAGTTCAGAGTCCGAGTCGGTTCCAGACTTAGTACAGCCTTCAAATCTGGCCCAACCATGGCGCTACCCGTTTAACAAATCTGTCCAATTTGTAGCAAAAAACTATGAATTAAATTGTTCTGTTCCATGAAAATATAGCCTTAGCAAAACAAATCCACGCTGTCTTCTAAATTTCTATTATATAGTTCGCTAGAGTTGTTCCAACATACATGACAATATTTCATGGTGCGTCGAACATATATCAGAAATTGTTTGACACGCACGGTGAGTTTGGTTGCTTGCCAACAATTCATTTTACGCACCATGGCAGATGCCAAGCCCCCGTCGTTTGGTTGCTTGCAATTTGTCGATCGTAGTTTGATACATGCAGTTTCTCTAATACGGCTATCTTGTCGGCTATGCGGTGAGATTACCTGGGGGAACTATCTTGTGCGGTTCAGGATCGATCTTTTCGTACGAGGAGGAACCCACCAGGGCGAAGCAACAACCGCCGCCCCTCCCCTGACCTAGCCGCCGCCACCCCTCCACCCTCCATCCTCCCAGTGCCGCCCCCACCCCTCCACCCTCCACCACGGCCCCTCCCATCCCCTCTCCTCCATTCCCACCTCCGCCCCGGGTCATCTCGCACGCGGCGGCTTCGAGCGATGACCCGAACCCAAGAAGAGGAGGCTTATCTTCCTCCTCCTGGCCACTGCCGCTGTCGGGGTCGGCGGTGGCGGCCGCGTCCGGCTGCCAAAGCCAGGGGCGATGGTGGTGCGTCCATGGACTCCCCTTCGTGCGGCGGCGGGGTCTTCCAGGGGTGGCAACGGTGGACGGCGGGTCTGGTTGCGGTGGCCTTCGGCTACTTCACCTAGATCATGGCAGGAGACGCGGTGGTGTGGCGGAACTCGGCGTGGAAAGAGCGGCAGCGGGATTGCTGCTAACCTCCACCGGCCGGGTTGGAGCAGGAAGATGTAGCGTGGTTCCCAGCCATGGTGGCGGCGTGGGGGGCGGCCGTTCCGGCTTTCATAGTGGTGGTCCTAGGATTCTTCTTTCGCGAAGATGAAGACGTTCCAGATGCCGATCTTTCTTCATCTAGCCGGAGTGATGTGTTCTGGAAGGCTCCAACAACGAATGGAACAGTGCATCTTTTGCCTGGAGTTCACAGGATCGGGTGGTATTCGGTCGCGCACCCATGCTTTTATTCCGACCGTTTGGTTCGGAAGGAGCAGAAGCTCTGTTCTGTGTTGACATCAAGAGACTTTTGGTCCATGGTGAAGTCAGAAGTAGAGAATTTCATGAAGGCGGGATTGGGGGATTAGCTAAAGAAGGTTCAAGTCTCCGCGATGTTGAGGAACTTGCTTGGTGTTCCGGGATTCGCATCAGTGGTATGAAAGTGGGGGCGGTAGCACAGGTGAAGTTCAGATTCCTACCTTTCACGGTAAAAACCCAAGGTCTAGCCCTAACTGGTTGTGCCTAGCAATGACCTTGTTTGAGACATTGTTTTGAGAGCGTGAACAATCTTCATGGTGAAAACCTAAGATCTTTGATCGGACGACGACGACGTTGGTGTAGTGTTCCCTTCTTGGAGGCATCGCTTTTGGAAAGTCTGTATTTTAGGTGTTGTCTAGGGGTGGATGTATTACTATTGCTAGGCCTGGGATACTCTAGCGGAACTTTTCTTTCTTAGTTTTATTTTATCTTATTTGGTTGTGTGCATCCGTACTGCCATTAGGGTGTTGCGTTGTTGCAGAGGCTGGGTGTAATTAGTATCTTTTGGTATAAATATATTCTCTTTATCGAAAAAATGCGGTGAGATTACGGAGCAAAGAGAACATTGCATATAATGTTGTGTTTGATAGAATTGCAATTCAGTCAAAGGCTAATATATAGCAGATAATCATTAGGACTAACTTAGTAGTAGTAGTGGATCATAGCCACGACGATAGTGTTGCACAACGAGTTTATGAACAACTGCCCACGATGCATCACAAGTTCATCAACCAAGAGGTTAGTATATATCACATCGCATAATATATAGAGTTGGCATCAATTTTCATCAAGCCTAGCTACTCCCAAAACATACATACATACATCATCATCATCAGCAGCAAGAGCAGCAACAACAACAACAACATCAGCAACACCACCACAACAAGCACCATCACCATCACCACCACCACCAACACCCCATTCGAGATGGCTCCTCACAGGTAATGCGTCTTCAGGAAGGAAGGAAGTCAACCAGTTCATCCTGCTCTCAGGACTCATCGCAAGATACATAGTGGTATGTGCCTTGTTTTTCATGAGGTGGATGCGACCACAGTAGATCGCAGCCGGGGAGATGGTGCTGCTGGAACATGACCAGAGAAGATGATCTTCATCTAACCATAATCCTATATGGGCTTGCTGATGAAATCAGCATCCTTCGGGGTATCCTCCAAGAAAGAAGTTACTTATTTATTGGTCACATATGAGCTAAGGACGAAGTGAATGAACTGAAAGAAGTGCTAAATTGGTCCAAGCTTGATGTGTGCAAAGTACACATTGCCGTCCATCATGATTGTTGTTATGTCCTCCGCCCAATGAACATCCTCGAGCCTTTTGAGCTTGAGGACCTAAACCCACCTTGCTCCCCAATGCCTCAAATGGTTGTAGATCTGTTCCGGGTGAACTCGATGCCTAGAGAACTTAAGAACAACATGTGTCACAGCTTTAAGGTCCTTCCACATGAATCATTTACCCATTGAGACCCCATTCTTGATGAACCCAACAACCCTGTTCATGATGAATGTGGACGGAGCAGCGGGCCATGTCATGATGTTTTCCTTTCGAATTGGGAAGTACCTATCAGACACGAGTAAATAGCGAAGTGGCACCGCCGGCAGCACTGAGTTAGCCGATAAGTGAGGCAAGTTTTCCTTGTCCTACATCACAAATCAATGTACTGGTAAGCTTCTAACATACTAACAAGATGCTAACATATCGAGCAGATGTAACATTATGCCAAGCTATGAGAAAAAAGAACAATGTCACACTCTAAAGTTTTGTTAACCACTCTTCGTTGTATGTTGCCATTTATAAGCGACTTTTTTGCGCAAGGAGAAGAACTGCACATTTTAGAACCAATCCTCGTACCAATGATTGCGCCTATACATGGACTACACAACAATGGAGATCCTCGTACCAAAGCAACCAACACTAGCACAAACATTAATAAAACAAGTTACAATAACTAAGCCTAACACGGTTTTTTAGCAAATGACATCTTGTATACAATGAAAATACAGAAGTGCGAGAGTTTGAATATCACTATGGTAACCTTTGAATTAAGGATTATGTCCCCTGGTTACTTGAGGCACCAGAATTTTTAGCAGGCATCAGTACTACTCGGGAAACAACCAAGGATAGAAAACCGCATCAGCGAGCACATGCAACATTCTTCCAAGCCATGTGAAGAAGAACAATATCGCATTGTGAAGTTTTGTTAACCGCTCTTCATTTTATGCTGCCATGTAGGAGTATAAGCGAATTGTTGGTGCAAGGAGAAGAACTACACATTTTAGAACCAAACCCTGTACCAACGATTGCGCGTTTGGCGCGTGGCTGAAGCGGAGGAGGAGAGGCTTCAGGTCTTGGTATGGGGATGCACACCAAAAGCGTGACTGCTTTGACCCTCCAGTAACGAAAATATTGCGTCACATGTAGTACAGGACAACAAGCGCTTCCTCGCAGGTTGAGTCACTCCTTCGAGACCGATCGCCGTGAAGAAATCTATGGCGAACCGCGCGTTCTTGGCAGAGTCCCTCGGGAACAGGGCGTCACGGACCACCGGGTCACCATCGTCGTTCATCCTCCGGCCGAGCACCGGCACCCCGAGCTGCTCCGCCATCTCCTGGAACAGCGTCTTCACCAAGATGCGCGACGACGACGTGGTGTCCTCCTCCGTGACCCTCACGACGCCGCCCAGCACGCCGCCCCACGGCACGGCGTCGGCGGCCAGCAGCTGCGCGAAGAGCCCCGCGGCGGCACGCAGCTCGTCGGTGCCCATGCGGTGCGCCCCCGCGTAGCACCGCGCGAAGCACGCCTCAAAGCCGGCCTGGTACGCCCGGCCGACGCAGCACAGCCGCTGCCCGAGCTGGCCGTAGAACCGCGTCTTGGACGCCCGCTCCTGCTTGCAGCACTCGACGATCATGCCGCACAGCTCCGCCTCCTGGCCATGGCCGGGCCTCACGATGGACAGGAGCTTGTGACCCGCTTCCTCCGCGCCCGCGCTCGACATGATCGTCAGGTAGATCGTCCGCCGGAGGCTGATCAGGTTCGTCTCCGTCTCGTCCTTGATCGTCACATCCATGTCTTCTTCATCATCATCCCCGTCTTCGGACTCCGACTCGTCGTCATACTCGTGGCCGTCGTCGTCTCCGAGCATGCTTCGCTTGAGGTCATCGTAGGCAGCCTCGTCCTGGAGGAAGGTGGCGCTTGCCACGAACACGTCGAGATGGGTCTCCGGGTCAAGCTGGAGCGAGATCTCGACCTGATGCGTGAACTGGCCATCCTGCTCAACGAGGTCCAGGTCCGGCCGGACAGGCGGGTGGCCCCGGAACCGAGCTCTCCTGACCGCGAACACCGCCTCGACCAAGAACCCGACGCGCTTGTCGACGCCGCTGTCGACGAGGATGGCCCGGAGCCGGTCGAACACGGCGTCCACCGCACGGGGGCACGCCTCGCTCAGAGCGGCGCCGCACTCCGCGACGAACCCCACCGCCACCTCCACGCCATCGTCCGTTGGCTCGGCAAGCAGCATCTCGAGGAGCTCCAGCGCCAGCAGCTCGTGCGCCACGCCCTGGTTCACGAGGTGGGCGACGAACCTCGCCGCGGCCGCCAGCTGTGTCTTGTCGCCGGTGGCGTGGGCGCGCCTAAGTCGGATCACGAGGCGGACCAGGAGGAGCCGGCCGACGTCGGGGATTTTGGAGTTGACCACCGCCGCGACCGCCGCGAACACGTCGGTGAAGGCCGGGCAGGCCTGCTGTGACCTGAGCAGCGCGCGGCAGAGCAGGCCGCGCCCGCGGACGAGGTTCTCGGCGAGGAGCTCGGGAAGGACGTGGCGGATGTTGGCGGCGGTGGCCTTGTTCACGTGGCCGGTGATGCTGCGTCTCAGCGCGTCCCAGGTCTGGCGCTGGTAGGCTGGGCAGGCCTTGTCGCCGGCGGCGTAGTCGGCCGCCGCTGCTGCCCTAGGCGGCGGGACGTACACGCTCCCGCACGTTGCTGTCCGCCTCGGACGCGCCATTGCGATCGTCTGTAGTGCAAACAAATTCTCCGGGCGGCGCTTGCAACTCAATAGATCGCCGAGGGAGCTCTGACCGATCTGACTTATGAAGACTGGGTACGTGTACGAGGCGGTGGTACACTTTGAGCTCGAGTCGGTTCAGAGTTCAGAGTCCGAGTCGGTTCCAGACTTAGTACAGCCTTCAAATCTGGCCCAACCATGGCGCTACCCGTTTAACAAATCTGTCCAATTTGTAGCAAAAAACTATGAATTAAATTGTTCTGTTCCATGAAAATATAGCCTTAGCAAAACAAATCCACGCTGTCTTCTAAATTTCTATTATATAGTTCGCTAGAGTTGTTCCAACATACATGACAATATTTCATGGTGCGTCGAACATATATCAGAAATTGTTTGACACGCACGGTGAGTTTGGTTGCTTGCCAACAATTCATTTTACGCACCATGGCAGATGCCAAGCCCCCGTCGTTTGGTTGCTTGCAATTTGTCGATCGTAGTTTGATACATGCAGTTTCTCTAATACGGCTATCTTGTCGGCTATGCGGTGAGATTACCTGGGGGAACTATCTTGTGCGGTTCAGGATCGATCTTTTCGTACGAGGAGGAACCCACCAGGGCGAAGCAACAACCGCCGCCCCTCCCCTGACCTAGCCGCCGCCACCCCTCCACCCTCCATCCTCCCAGTGCCGCCCCCACCCCTCCACCCTCCACCACGGCCCCTCCCATCCCCTCTCCTCCATTCCCACCTCCGCCCCGGGTCATCTCGCACGCGGCGGCTTCGAGCGATGACCCGAACCCAAGAAGAGGAGGCTTATCTTCCTCCTCCTGGCCACTGCCGCTGTCGGGGTCGGCGGTGGCGGCCGCGTCCGGCTGCCAAAGCCAGGGGCGATGGTGGTGCGTCCATGGACTCCCCTTTGTGCGGCGGCGGGGTCTTCCAGGGGTGGCAACGGTGGACGGCGGGTCTGGTTGCGGTGGCCTTCGGCTACTTCACCTAGATCATGGCAGGAGTCGCGGTGGTGTGGCGGAACTCGGCGTGGAAAGAGCGGCAGCGGGATTGCTGCTAACCTCCACCGGCCGGGTTGGAGCAGGAAGATGTAGCGTGGTTCCCAGCCATGGTGGCGGCGTGGGGGGCGGCCGTTCCGGCTTTCATAGTGGTGGTCCTAGGATTCTTCTTTCGCGAAGATGAAGACGTTCCAGATGCCGATCTTTCTTCATCTAGCCGGAGTGATGAGTTGGAAGGCTCCAGCGAATGGAACAGTGCATCTTTTGCCTGGAGTTCACAGGATCGGGTGGTATTCGGTCGCGCGCACCCATGCTTTTATTCCGACCGTTTGGTTCCGGAGGAGGCGAAGCTCTGTTCTGTGTTGACATCAAGAGACTTTTGGTCCATGGTGAAGTCAGAAGTAGAGAATTTCATGAAGGCGGGATTGGGGGATTAGCTAAAGAAGGTTCAAGTCTCCGCGATGTTGAGGAACTTGCTTGGTGTTCCGGGATTCGCATCAGTGGTATGAAAGTGGGGGCGGTAGCACAGGTGAAGTTCAGATTCCTACCTTTCACGGTAAAAACCCAAGGTCTAGCCCTAACTGGTTGTGCCTAGCAATGACCTTGTTTGAGACATTGTTTTGAGAGCGTGAACAATCTTCATGGTGAAAACCTAAGATCTTTGATCGGACGACGACGACGTTGGTGTAGTGTTCCCTTCTTGGAGGCATCGCTTTTGGAAAGTCTGTATTTTAGGTGTTGTCTAGGGGTGGATGTATTACTATTGCTAGGCCTGGGATACTCTAGCGGAACTTTTCTTTCTTAGTTTTATTTTATCTTATTTGGTTGTGTGCATCCGTACTGCCATTAGGGTGTTGCGTTGTGGTGTAATTAGTATCTTTTGGTATACATATATTCTCTTTATCGAAAAAATGCGGTGAGATTACGGAGCAAAGAGAACATTGCATATAATGTTGTGTTTGATAGAATTGCAATTCAGTCAAAGGCTAATATATAGCAGATAATCATTAGGACTAACTTAGTAGTAGTAGTGGATCATAGCCACGACGATAGTGTTGCACAACGAGTTTATGAACAACTGCCCACGATGCATCACAAGTTCATCAACCAAGAGGTTAGTATATATCACATCGCATAATATATAGAGTTGGCATCAATTTTCATCAAGCCTAGCTACTCCCAAAACATACATACATACATCATCATCATCAGCAGCAAGAGCAGCAACAACAACAACAACATCAGCAACACCACCACAACAAGCACCATCACCATCACCACCACCACCAACACCCCATTCGAGATGGCTCCTCACAGGTAATGCGTCTTCAGGAAGGAAGGAAGTCAACCAGTTCATCCTGCTCTCAGGACTCATCGCAAGATACATAGTGGTATGTGCCTTGTTTTTCATGAGGTGGATGCGACCACAGTAGATCGCAGCCGGGGAGATGGTGCTGCTGGAACATGACCAGAGAAGATGATCTTCATCTAACCATAATCCTATATGGGCTTGCTGATGAAATCAGCATCCTTCGGGGTATCCTCCAAGAAAGAAGTTACTTATTTATTGGTCACATATGAGCTAAGGACGAAGTGAATGAACTGAAAGAAGTGCTAAATTGGTCCAAGCTTGATGTGTGCAAAGTACACATTGCCGTCCATCATGATTGTTGTTATGTCCTCCGCCCAATGAACATCCTCGAGCCTTTTGAGCTTGAGGACCTAAACCCACCTTGCTCCCCAATGCCTCAAATGGTTGTAGATCTGTTCCGGGTGAACTCGATGCCTAGAGAACTTAAGAACAACATCTGTCACAGCTTTAAGGTCCTTCCACATGAATCATTTACCCATTGAGACCCCATTCTTGATGAACCCAACAACCCTGTTCATGATGAATGTGGACGGAGCAGCGGGCCATGTCATGATGTTTTCCTTTCGAATTGGGAAGTACCTATCAGACACGAGTAAATAGCGAAGTGGCACCGCCGGCAGCACTGAGTTAGCCGATAAGTGAGGCAAGTTTTCCTTGTCCTACATCACAAATCAATGTACTGGTAAGCTTCTAACATACTAACAAGATGCTAACATATCGAGCAGATGTAACATTATGCCAAGCTATGAGAAAAAAGAACAATGTCACACTCTAAAGTTTTGTTAACCACTCTTCGTTGTATGTTGCCATTTATAAGCGACTTTTTTGCGCAAGGAGAAGAACTGCACATTTTAGAACCAATCCTCGTACCAATGATTGCGCCTATACATGGACTACACAACAATGGAGATCCTCGTACCAAAGCAACCAACACTAGCACAAACATTAATAAAACAAGTTACAATAACTAAGCCTAACACGGTTTTTTAGCAAATGACATCTTGTATACAATGAAAATACAGAAGTGCGAGAGTTTGAATATCACTATGGTAACCTTTGAATTAAGGATTATGTCCCCTGGTTACTTGAGGCACCAGAATTTTTAGCAGGCATCAGTACTACTCGGGAAACAACCAAGGATAGAAAACCGCATCAGCGAGCACATGCAACATTCTTCCAAGCCATGTGAAGAAGAACAATGTCGCATTGTGAAGTTTTGTTAACCGCTCTTCATTTTATGCTGCCATGTAGGAGTATAAGCGAATTGTTGGTGCAAGGAGAAGAACTACACATTTTAGAACCAAACCCTGTACCAACGATTGCGCGTTTGGCGCGTGGCTGAAGCGGAGGAGGAGACGCTTCAGGTCTTGGTATGGGGATGCACACCAAAAGCGTGACTGCTTTGACCCTCCAGTAACGAAAATATTGCGTCACATGTAGTACAGGACAACAAGCGCTTCCTCGCAGGTTGAGTCACTCCTTCGAGACCGATCGCCGTGAAGAAATCTATGGCGAACCGCGCGTTCTTGGCAGAGTCCCTCGGGAACAGGGTGTCACGGACCACCGGGTCACCATCGTCGTTCATCCTCCGGCCGAGCACCGGCACCCCGAGCTGCTCCGCCATCTCCTGGAACAGCGTCTTCACCAAGATGCGCGACGACGACGTGGTGTCCTCCTCCGTGACCCTCACGACGCCGCCCAGCACGCCGCCCCACGGCACGGCGTCGGCGGCCAGCAGCTGCGCGAAGAGCCCCGCGGCGGCACGCAGCTCGTCGGTGCCCATGCGGTGCGCCCCCGCGTAGCACCGCGCGAAGCACGCCTCGAAGCCGGCCTGGTACGCCCGGCCGACGCAGCACAGCCGCTGCCCGAGCTGGCCGTAGAACCGCGTCTTGGACGCCCGCTCCTGCTTGCAGCACTCGACGATCATGCCGCACAGCTCCGCCTCCTGGCCGTGGCCGGGCCTCACGATGGACAGGAGCTTGTGCCCGGCCTCCTCCGCGCCCGCGCTCGACATGATCGTCAGGTATATCGTTCCACGGAGGCCGATTTGGTTCGTCTCCGTCTCGTCCTTGATCGTCACATCCATGTCTTCTTCATCATCATCCCCGTCTTCGGACTCCGACTCGTCGTCATACTCGTGGCCGTCGTCGTCTCCGAGCATGCTTCGCTTGAGGTCATCGTAGGCAGCCTCGTCCTGGAGGAAGGTGGCGCTTGCCACGAACACGTCGAGATGGGTCTCCGGGTCAAGCTGGAGCGAGATCTCGACCTGATGCGTGAACTGGCCATCCTGCTCAACGAGGTCCAGGTCCGGCCGGACAGGCGGGTGGCCCCGGAACCGAGCTCTCCTGACCGCGAACACCGCCTCGACCAAGAACCCGACGCGCTTGTCGACGCCGCCGTCGACGAGGATGGCCCGGAGCCGGTCGAACACGGCGTCCACCGCACGGGGGCACGCCTCGCTCAGAGCGGCGCCGCACTCCGCGACGAACCCCACCGCCACCTCCACGCCATCGTCCGTTGGCTCGGCAAGCAGCATCTCGAGGAGCTCCAGCGCCAGCAGCTCGTGCGCCACGCCCTGGTTCACGAGGTGGGCGACGAACCTCGCCGCGGCCGCCAGCTGTGTCTTGTCGCCGGTGGCGTGGGCGCGCCTAAGTCGGATCACGAGGCGGACCAGGAGGAGCCGGCCGACGTCGGGGATTTTGGAGTTGACCACCGCCGCGACCGCCGCGAACACGTCGGTGAAGGCCGGGCAGGCCTGCTGTGACCTGAGCAGCGCGCGGCAGAGCAGGCCGCGCCCGCGGACGAGGTTCTCGGCGAGGAGCTCGGGAAGGACGTGGCGGATGTTGGCGGCGGTGGCCTTGTTCACGTGGCCGGTGATGCTGCGTCTCAGCGCGTCCCAGGTCTGGCGCTGGTAGGCTGGGCAGGCCTTGTCGCCGGCGGCGTAGTCGGCCGCCGCTGCTGCCCTAGGCGGCGGGACGTACACGCTCCCGCACGTTGCTGTCCGCCTCGGACGCGCCATTGCGATCGTCTGTAGTGCAAACAAATTCTCCGGGCGGCGCTTGCAACTCAATAGATCGCCGAGGGAGCTCTGACCGATCTGACTTATGAAGACTGGGTACGTGTACGAGGCGGTGGTACACTTTGAGCTCGAGTCGGTTCAGAGTTCAGAGTCCGAGTCGGTTCCAGACTTAGTACAGCCTTCAAATCTGGCCCAACCATGGCGCTACCCGTTTAACAAATCTGTCCAATTTGTAGCAAAAAACTATGAATTAAATTGTTCTGTTCCATGAAAATATAGCCTTAGCAAAACAAATCCACGCTGTCTTCTAAATTTCTATTATATAGTTCGCTAGAGTTGTTCCAACATACATGACAATATTTCATGGTGCGTCGAACATATATCAGAAATTGTTTGACACGCACGGTGAGTTTGGTTGCTTGCCAACAATTCATTTTACGCACCATGGCAGATGCCAAGCCCCCGTCGTTTGGTTGCTTGCAATTTGTCGATCGTAGTTTGATACATGCAGTTTCTCTAATACGGCTATCTTGTCGGCTATGCGGTGAGATTACCTGGGGGAACTATCTTGTGCGGTTCAGGATCGATCTTTTCGTACGAGGAGGAACCCACCAGGGCGAAGCAACAACCGCCGCCCCTCCCCTGACCTAGCCGCCGCCACCCCTCCACCCTCCATCCTCCCAGTGCCGCCCCCACCCCTCCACCCTCCACCACGGCCCCTCCCATCCCCTCTCCTCCATTCCCACCTCCGCCCCGGGTCATCTCGCACGCGGCGGCTTCGAGCGATGACCCGAACCCAAGAAGAGGAGGCTTATCTTCCTCCTCCTGGCCACTGCCGCTGTCGGGGTCGGCGGTGGCGGCCGCGTCCGGCTGCCAAAGCCAGGGGCGATGGTGGTGCGTCCATGGACTCCCCTTCGTGCGGCGGCGGGGTCTTCCAGGGGTGGCAACGGTGGACGGCGGGTCTGGTTGCGGTGGCCTTCGGCTACTTCACCTAGATCATGGCAGGAGACGCGGTGGTGTGGCGGAACTCGGCGTGGAAAGAGCGGCAGCGGGATTGCTGCTAACCTCCACCGGCCGGGTTGGAGCAGGAAGATGTAGCGTGGTTCCCAGCCATGGTGGCGGCGTGGGGGGCGGCCGTTCCGGCTTTCATAGTGGTGGTCCTAGGATTCTTCTTTCGCGAAGATGAAGACGTTCCAGATGCCGATCTTTCTTCATCTAGCCGGAGTGATGAGTTCTGGAAGGCTCCAACAACGAATGGAACAGTGCATCTTTTGCCTGGAGTTCACAGGATCGGGTGGTATTCGGTCGCGCGCACCCATGCTTTTATTCCGACCGTTTGGTTCCGGAAGGAGCATCGCGAAGCTCTGTTCTGTGTTGACATCAAGAGACTTTTGGTCCATGGTGAAGTCAGAAGTAGAGAATTTCATGAAGGCGGGATTGGGGGATTAGCTAAAGAAGGTTCAAGTCTCCGCGATGTTGAGGAACTTGCTTGGTGTTCCGGGATTCGCATCAGTGGTATGAAAGTGGGGGCGGTAGCACAGGTGAAGTTCAGATTCCTACCTTTCACGGTAAAAACCCAAGGTCTAGCCCTAACTGGTTGTGCCTAGCAATGACCTTGTTTGAGACATTGTTTTGAGAGCGTGAACAATCTTCATGGTGAAAACCTAAGATCTTTGATCGGACGACGACGACGTTGGTGTAGTGTTCCCTTCTTGGAGGCATCGCTTTTGGAAAGTCTGTATTTTAGGTGTTGTCTAGGGGTGGATGTATTACTATTGCTAGGCCTGGGATACTCTAGCGGAACTTTTCTTTCTTAGTTTTATTTTATCTTATTTGGTTGTGTGCATCCGTACTGCCATTAGGGTGTTGCGTTGTTGCAGAGGCTGGGTGTAATTAGTATCTTTTGGTATAAATATATTCTCTTTATCGAAAAAATGCGGTGAGATTACGGAGCAAAGAGAACATTGCATATAATGTTGTGTTTGATAGAATTGCAATTCAGTCAAAGGCTAATATATAGCAGATAATCATTAGGACTAACTTAGTAGTAGTAGTGGATCATAGCCACGACGATAGTGTTGCACACCGAGTTTATGAACAACTGCCCACGATGCATCACAAGTTCATCAACCAAGAGGTTAGTATATATCACATCGCATAATATATAGAGTTGGCATCAATTTTCATCAAGCCTAGCTACTCCCAAAACATACATACATACATCATCATCATCAGCAGCAAGAGCAGCAACAACAACAACAACATCAGCAACACCACCACAACAAGCACCATCACCATCACCACCACCACCAACACCCCATTCGAGATGGCTCCTCACAGGTAATGCGTCTTCAGGAAGGAAGGAAGTCAACCAGTTCATCCTGCTCTCAGGACTCATCGCAAGATACATAGTGGTATGTGCCTTGTTTTTCATGAGGTGGATGCGACCACAGTAGATCGCAGCCGGGGAGATGGTGCTGCTGGAACATGACCAGAGAAGATGATCTTCATCTAACCATAATCCTATATGGGCTTGCTGATGAAATCAGCATCCTTCGGGGTATCCTCCAAGAAAGAAGTTACTTATTTATTGGTCACATATGAGCTAAGGACGAAGTGAATGAACTGAAAGAAGTGCTAAATTGGTCCAAGCTTGATGTGTGCAAAGTACACATTGCCGTCCATCATGATTGTTGTTATGTCCTCCGCCCAATGAACATCCTCGAGCCTTTTGAGCTTGAGGACCTAAACCCACCTTGCTCCCCAATGCCTCAAATGGTTGTAGACCTGTTCCGGGTGAACTCGATGCCTAGAGAACTTAAGAACAACATCTGTCACAGCTTTAAGGTCCTTCCACATGAATCATTTACCCATTGAGACCCCATTCTTGATGAACCCAACAACCCTGTTCATGATGAATGTGGACGGAGCAGCGGGCCATGTCATGATGTTTTCCTTTCGAATTGGGAAGTACCTATCAGACACGAGTAAATAGCGAAGTGGCACCGCCGGCAGCACTGAGTTAGCCGATAAGTGAGGCAAGTTTTCCTTGTCCTACATCACAAATCAATGTACTGGTAAGCTTCTAACATACTAACAAGATGCTAACATATCGAGCAGATGTAACATTATGCCAAGCTATGAGAAAAAAGAACAATGTCACACTCTAAAGTTTTGTTAACCACTCTTCGTTGTATGTTGCCATTTATAAGCGACTTTTTTGCGCAAGGAGAAGAACTGCACATTTTAGAACCAATCCTCGTACCAATGATTGCGCCTATACATGGACTACACAACAATGGAGATCCTCGTACCAAAGCAACCAACACTAGCACAAACATTAATAAAACAAGTTACAATAACTAAGCCTAACACGGTTTTTTAGCAAATGACATCTTGTATACAATGAAAATACAGAAGTGCGAGAGTTTGAATATCACTATGGTAACCTTTGAATTAAGGATTATGTCCCCTGGTTACTTGAGGCACCAGAATTTTTAGCAGGCATCAGTACTACTCGGGAAACAACCAAGGATAGAAAACCGCATCAGCGAGCACATGCAACATTCTTCCAAGCCATGTGAAGAAGAACAATGTCGCATTGTGAAGTTTTGTTAACCGCTCTTCATTTTATGCTGCCATGTAGGAGTATAAGCGAATTGTTGGTGCAAGGAGAAGAACTACACATTTTAGAACCAAACCCTGTACCAACGATTGCGCGTTTGGCGCGTGGCTGAAGCGGAGGAGGAGACGCTTCAGGTCTTGGTATGGGGATGCACACCAAAAGCGTGACTGCTTTGACCCTCCAGTAACGAAAATATTGCGTCACATGTAGTACAGGACAACAAGCGCTTCCTCGCAGGTTGAGTCACTCCTTCGAGACCGATCGCCGTGAAGAAATCTATGGCGAACCGCGCGTTCTTGGCAGAGTCCCTCGGGAACAGGGCGTCACGGACCACCGGGTCACCATCGTCGTTCATCCTCCGGCCGAGCACCGGCACCCCGAGCTGCTCCGCCATCTCCTGGAACAGCGTCTTCACCAAGATGCGCGACGACGACGTGGTGTCCTCCTCCGTGACCCTCACGACGCCGCCCAGCACGCCGCCCCACGGCACGGCGTCGGCGGCCAGCAGCTGCGCGAAGAGCCCCGCGGCGGCACGCAGCTCGTCGGTGCCCATGCGGTGCGCCCCCGCGTAGCACCGCGCGAAGCACGCCTCGAAGCCGGCCTGGTACGCCCGGCCGACGCAGCACAGCCGCTGCCCGAGCTGGCCGTAGAACCGCGTCTTGGACGCCCGCTCCTGCTTGCAGCACTCGACGATCATGCCGCACAGCTCCGCCTCCTGGCCGTGGCCGGGCCTCACGATGGACAGGAGCTTGTGCCCGGCCTCCTCCGCGCCCGCGCTCGACATGATCGTCAGGTATATCGTTCCACGGAGGCCGATTTGGTTCGTCTCCGTCTCGTCCTTGATCGTCACATCCATGTCTTCTTCATCATCATCCCCGTCTTCGGACTCCGACTCGGCGTCATACTCGTGGCCGTCGTCGTCTCCGAGCATGCTTCGCTTGAGGTCATCGTAGGCAGCCTCGTCCTGGAGGAAGGTGGCGCTTGCCACGAACACGTCGAGATGGGTCTCCGGGTCAAGCTCATCGTCACGGCCATGGCCGCCCTCGAGGGAGATCTCGATCTGATGCGTGAACTGATCCTCCTGCTCGACCAGGTCAAGCTCCGGCCTCACGGGTGGGTTCCCCCGGAACCGAGCTCTCCTGACCGCAAACACCCCCTCGACCAAGAACCCGACGCGCTTGTCGACGCCGCCGTCGACGAGGATGCTCCGGAGCTGATCGAACACGGCGTCCACCGCCCGGGGGCACGCCTCGCTCAGAGCGGCGCCGCACTCCGTGACGAAGCCCACCGCCACCTCCACGCCATCGTCCGTTGGCACGGCAAGCAGCATCTCGAGGAGCTCCAGCGCCAGCAGCTCGTGCGCCACGCCCTGGTTAACGAGGTGGGCCACGAACCTCGCCGCGGCCGCCAGCTGTGTCTTGTCGCCGGTGGCGTGGGCGCGCCTGAGTCGGATCACGAGGCGGACCAGGAGGAGCCGGCCGACGTCCGGGATCTTGGAGTTGACGACCGCAGCGATCGCCGCGAACACGTCGGTGAAGGCCGGGCAGGCCGCCTGTGACCTGAGCAGCGCGCGGCAGAGCAGGCCGCGCCCGCGGACGAGGTTCTCGGCGAGGAGCTCGGGAAGGACGTGGCGGATGTTGGCGGCGGTCGCCTTGTTCACGTGGCCCGTGATGCTGCGTCTCAGCGCGTCCCAGGTCTGGCGCTGGTAGGCTGGGCAGGCCTTGTCGCCGGCGGCGTAGTCGGCTGCCGCTGCTGCCCTAGGCGGCGGGACGTACACGCTCCTGCACTTTGCTGTCGGCCTCGGACACGCCATTGCGATCGTCTATGGCGCAAACAAATTCTCCGGGCGGCGCTTGCAACTCAATAGATCGCCGAGGGAGCTCTGACCGATCTGGCTTATAAAGACCGGGTATACGAGGTGGTTGTACACTTTGAGCTCGAGTCGGTTGAGAGTCCCAGTCGGTTCGGGACTTCACAGCCTTCAAATCTGGCCCTACCCGTTTAACAAATCTGTCCAATTTGTATCTAAATTATAAGAATTATATTATTTTGTTCAATGAAAAATGGAAATATGTATCGAAGCAGAATATGTTAGAAAAAATATTATGTACCCTTAGGGTCGTTTGGTATCCATCATTTCGGCTTGGAATCCTGGAATTCATTTTGGAATTCCATAGGTTGGCTGTTTGGTTGTCACAGAATTGGGCCGTCATTTCATTTAGGAAATTCAGCAAAATGATGCCATGGGTAAACACAATTCCAAGCTGAGACCTGTCATTTGTGCTTTTCTATGGAAGCCATTTACAAATTCTATATTGAATTCTGTTGTCATTTGCAATTCCTGTGGCAACCAAACAAGTGTTTATTTCTGGAATTACAATGTAAATGAAATAAATACATGTATGCATTTCAAAATGCTACAAACGAAATGAAAGCCTGGCTTCCAAACGACTTCTAGCAAAAAGAAAAATTCACTCTCTTCTATATTTCTATTATATAGTTGGCTAGAGTTGTTCCATTCATGGTGGGTGGAACATATATCAGAAATTGCTAGACACGCACGGTGAGTTTGGTTGCTCGCACCATTTTTTCGCACATGGGAACTTTGTTCTAGGAAAGCCCTGCAGGATAGTGCGACCTTCAATTCACGTTTTGCAATTTGTTTGGATGTCAACAATTCATTTTATGCATCATGGATGATGCCAAGCCTCCGTTGTTTGGTTGCCTACAATTTGTGCTTCAGCTAATCGATCGTCCGTTTGGTACATGCAGTTTCCTGATAGGGCTATCTTGTCGGCTATGTGCTGAGATTACCAAGCAAAGAGAACATTGAACATAATGGGTTTGATAGAATTGACACTCATTCAAGGGCTAATATATAGCACATAATCATTAGGACTAGCATAGTAGTAGCAGTGGATCATAGTCACGACGATAGTGTTGCACCACGAGTTTACGAACAACTGCTCATGATGCATCACAAATTCACCACCCGAGAGGTCAATATATACCTCCTCGCATAATATACAGAGTTGGAAACAGTTTTCATCAAGCCTAGCTACTCCCAAAACATACATGATCATCATCAGCACCACAACAAGCACCATCATCACCACCACCACCCCATCTGAGGCGGCTCCTCACAGGTAATACATTAGGACGAAGCGAATGAACTGAAAGAAATGCTAAATTGGTCCGGCCTTGATATGGGCAAAGTACACATCGACATCCATCACGATTGTTTGTTGTCTCCTCTGCCCTGCGCATATCCTCGAGCCTTTTGAGCTTGAGGACATGAAACCACCTTACTCTCCAATATCTCAAATGGTTGTAGATCTGTTCCGGGTGAACTCGACGCTTAGAGAACTTGCGAACAACATCTGCAACAGCTTTAAGGCCCTTTCACATGAATCATTTATCCATTGGAACCCCATTCTTGATGAACGCAACAACCTTGTTCAAGACGAATGTGGACGGAGCAGCGAGCCATTTCATGATGTTTTTCTTTCGAATTGGGAAGTACCTATCTAGCATGAGCAAATACCGAAGTGGCACCGCCGACAACACGGAGTTCACTGATAAGTCCGACAAGTTTCCCTTGTCCTACAACACAAATAAAAGTACCGTAGTACCAAAACAATGGGAAGCTTCTAAATACTAACAAGATGCACATAGCGAGCACATGCAACATTCTTCCAAGCCATGTGAAGAAGAACAATGTCGCATTGTGAAGTTTTGTTAACCGCTCTTCATTTTATGCTGCCATGTAGGAGTATAAGCGAATTGTTGGTGCAAGGAGAAGAACTACACATTTTAGAACCAAACCCTGTACCAACGATTGCGCCTATACATGGACTACACAACAAGGGAGATCCAACAACGCAACCAACACTAGCACAAACATTAATCCAAAAAAAAAGTACAAGCATAAAAATCCAACCTTTTAAGTAACCTTGCCGTATTTTTTGCAATAAGTAAATGAAGAAGTGAACAAGATGGAATGTACACTCAAAGGGTCTAAGTAAAGAGTATGCACTCCATGCTTCCTCCGCTCCATATTACTTGTCGCTCATTTGGATGTGTCTACATACATCTAAATCAACGACAAGTAATATGAACGAAGGGAGATACGAGTCTGTTTTTTTTTTGTAAAACACAATATTAGCGTGCCTCTTCTTTTCTTTTGGAATTTCTCTCATGCATAGAATGCACTTATGAGCCAGTTTGTTGAACATACAAATTATGTGACTATTCTAGATGTATGGTCTTATGCATGAACGTTAGTTTCACCCAAGTCATATGACTGTCCTAAATATCTATGATAGCTATCCTGGTAGTATACATAAACACTATGCGCTTGACATTTGACATGTTTATAATCTCTCGTATGAGGGAAAATCATATGTGGGTACATATATACTTCAATGTATTTAGTAGAGTTCGAGATATTGGAGTATACCAAATAGATCAAAATTTTGTGGTTCGGTTGTCTCCTGCAGCATAAATGTCTCCTTCTCGTACTGCGCTTTTGTTTCTGAATCTGATGATACATAAATCATCATGAGCCATTGGTTGGCTGGATCATTCATCAGGTGCGTCATCGTAGTCTGACTCCACCATGTTGTACAGTAGTTATGTTTCAGCGAGAATCTTGTAGCCTTGCCAAAGTTTATTGGGGATCTACATGAAGCCCAAAGATTTAGGCCAATTGAGAATAAGTGCAAACAACTGCTTAACATCAAGCATCCCTTCCTCTAAATGGAACAGACAGACCTAGCCTGGGGATGTATCAGGTGGAAATAGGTCTAACTCTGCAAATCTGAAAATTTTCCCTGTTTTCCATTTGATCATGTACCAATCGTCTTGATGTTCTTGAATAATCTCCCATGCCTGAACTGTACATTTTGTAAGAAAACGCCCGCAGACCATACTGCAATTTACATACAGCCCCTCATGTGCAGCTCAACCTCTGAAAGTTTGAATCGTCCTCGCCTGTACTCATTTTACCACACATCAATTCCAGATCCACACCAACACTGAACCATGTAATTTCTGTACTTTCCTCAGAATAAATCCGAAGAAGAAAATAAAAAAAGATCCACACATACTGGGACTAGATCAAAAGAAAACTTTTATTGTACCAGTTTGGCATTGAAGATCGAAAGAATTTTGTGCAAGCCTTCGCATGAACAAACAAATCACTCAAGATTGTACACCGGATCCAAACTAACAAAACAAAATTGGTACGGAGGAACCCATGTCAGCTCAGATCTGGACGTGTTGGTGCGGCACAGAACTGGACGAGAGGTGGCCGACTCTTCATCTGAAGAATGGCTAGAAGCAGAACTTTTAGACGACGGCCGCTGGAGCCATGGAAAGGCGGACACAGCGGCGTCTGCGTCAAACGGCAGAGGTGTTGGATCCGGATGCAGCAGGGATTGGGGATTCCGGATCAGACGACGGTGAAGATATTGCACCGCCGCAACTCTAGGATCTCCCGGGTCTCGAGCTTCATGCCAATTTCCGTCTCCTTCAAATGAGAGATAGAGAGAGGTCTCAGAGGTAGGAGAGATTGGGAGTATGAGAGCACTTCTGGGATTTCGGGGCTTTATTCGCAGAAGATCTCTTTGCAAAACATCTGAGGTGGGATGAGGGCTCACGATCTTAACCGTTGGTACAAGATCCGACAGTTTGGATTGCCATTTTCAGATTTTAAGAACTTGTATCGTTTTCACCTGATTAGGTGGACGGACCTCTCTATTCTTTGTGCAATCCGGACAAGCGACCAACAGACACAGTTGAACATGGAGGAAATTGGGGCCCAGCCTCAAACCTCTTCACATACTAAACTGATTTTACCAGTGCATGGGTATTGTAAAGGATGAGAATATCTCGCGAAACAGTGATGTTTAGTGTCCTGAATTCATGAAAGAACACTATATTTCAAACATCGGTCACGTGATGTCTTCATGATGCGGACGCGGTACAAGAAACTAAACAAGTAAACATAGTTGCATAACTGAGTTCATACTATCATCTCTGAAGGTGCAAGCCTCTTTTTTTTTTCCAGTTTTGGTGTTCTAACACTTCATGATGCTGTAGCCGTGACCTCCCCAATTCGGTTCAGGTCAAATATTTCAATCCAGTAGCCATCAGGATCCTTGATGAATGCAATACCTTTCATTTTCCCTGCAGGCAAATACCGACTATTAGATCACTTTTGTAAGCATTGAACAGAAGGAGTAGAGAAAAAGTAACATTTTAGATAAAGCAACACTCCATTAGAAAGGGTAAATCAGATCAGCATCTGTGACCATAGTGTTCTTCAAGAAATTATGGCAGTCATCAACAAACTATTTCTACGTCAGCTCTACCTTTATATGTGAGAAGTTTGAATATTGCAAGAGTAAAACTAAACTAGGTTTATAAAACTTCAATGCATATATTTAGATATATCAACTTGTGAAGTGAATCTAGTGAGTAGCAGCAAATATTCCTCCATTCCTAGCAGTAGTTTCACAAGAGACGATAAAATGGTTAAAACAAGCGAAGTAGATATTAGATTTAAAGAAGATCCGCCCAGTTGCTTTGCACTATAGCCTATGCCACATTGCAATACTCAACAAACCATATGACAAACAAATTATGAAAGTCATCTGCCAGACTTTAGTCATTTGAAGAAAAGTGGAAAGAACATCTGCACTAACTCATGCCACAAGCTAAGAACTTAACAAAAATTACAAATGCAAAATTTCAGATTATACAAGACAGATTGTGGGAACATGTAATGTCGAATTGGCTGTCTACGGAAATAGGAAGGTGATAAGAATAGCTCAGCAGCTCCACAAAAAGACAAAATCAATCAATAATAGTTTGGGGACAACTATAGTTGGCAGCAATTCATAAAGGTGGGCATCAAAAAAAATTGCATCACCATCTAAAAAATGAAGTACAGGTAACGCCGGATGAACTCAAGTGACGAAATCAATCAATAGTTCAGGATAACTCTAGCTAACATCAATGCATATGGGTGGTACCAGCATACAAATGTCAAATCGCCAACCAAAAAAACATGAAGTTCAAACATTGCGGAGTAACTAAAATAATACCACTGTTAACATCCCAGTCTTATGGATACAAGCCACTTAACTAAGTTTCTTGCTTATCCCTTGACATTTACCATCGTTTCTATTGAATTAACACTTCAGTTTGAAGGCCGTATGTGACACCAGTACACCATATCTATACCTAATAATAAAGGTAGTAAGGTTTCTGCCAAAATTTTCGTTCAACTTTAAACTACCCCGAAAGTTGGAGGAAATTACCCACCACTGCCACCGGTAAGTGAACTTAACGTTTGGAGGAGAAAAAGAACTATCCCAATTTTCAACGCCCCGAGCCCATTCTCCTCGCGCAACCGCCACCGATCTACATCATGTGCGTGTTCCCGTGCTCTCCGTCCCAGTCGAAGCTCGGCGCCAGACATTCCAACTGCCCCCACCATGTCCCAGACGAAGCTCAGCGCCGGCCATTCCATCTCCCCCCAGTGTGTGCTTCTTCCTTCATCCAACCCTCTGCCTTGAGATCCTCCAGCGGCGTCCTCCAAATCGGAGCGGTCGGCGGTGTCGTTCGGAGTAGCGGTGGCGGTGGGATACCGTGCGATGGGGTCGCCGGCAAGGCCGCAAGGGAAGGGGCGTTGATAGAGGCCTCGAGTTAGCGGAGCTCACAGCGACAGGATGGTCTCCGGCAAAGGCAGGGGCGCGGCAAGGTCAGCCGCTGCTCCCTCCAGCTCCGTTTGTGATGGCCACGCGATGGGACAGAGGTCTGCCGCTCGTCAATCCTCTTTAATGACAGAAGAGGAATTTCCATTCCATTTGTTTCCTGCTTTGCAATCAGGCCAACGATCTGAATATAGCTGTAACAGTTCATGCGTTCAGGTGGGTTTTTTTTTTTGTCCAAACGGAGTTCAGTTCAGGAGGCCAAATTATAGATAGCCTAGAACTATATCCCCGTAAATGGATGATAATATACTGGAAAGCTGTTGCGCGGATCACAGATATAATGTTTACATGAGAATTGTGTTTTGTACTACAGTGGCAAGTATGATTAGAATCCGTGCTTCCCTTAGGAACTACAATATCTTATAGGAATAGCTAGTTAGTTTAATAAATAAATAGGTATGTATTTTAAGTTCACGCGTGAAGGAATATGAAGATGACTAACATCATTTCCATTAGATATGAAAAAAAAAATTCAATAAAAACTATACCACTCAAAAGTTAAAAAAAAAGGGTTCGAATGCAAAATGAGGAGGGTAGAGCACGGTGCCATCGACAAAAAGGGGGGTGGGGGCTCGGATTTGATCGCGTTTGCATAAAAGAGGCGATGAGTAGGTGGAAGATTACTAGGGGCATCATGGGATTTTTTAAAAAAATCTCACCGGTTAGAGATCTAGGTATGGGTTGCATGAGAGAGGCTTAGCTGGGCTTTGGGTCTATGCTGAGCTGCTGTATCCAAGTTTGTTTTAGAAGTAGAAGTGAAGCAATGCTTACAATTCATTTTAACATAAACAATAACAATTTAAATTAGTGTGACACCGTAGCAACGCATTGGTTTTGTGCTAGTAATACTGATGTAAAATATTGGGCGAATAAATTTACCGTCACCTGGTTTTTTCACAAACTCTACCCCAAGACGTTCGAAGCGCTCACATGCCTTATAGACATCATCCACTGTTACCCCTATATGGCCTGAATAAACAAAAATATATAAACAAGTGTTACAGCAGCTAAGAGATTCATGGTTAGTTTAAGCAAAAGCATAAGTAATAAAGTTACATATGAACTTTCCTTGCACATACCGAAACCACGAGGATCTGAGTTCCCATTATGGTAGCCTTTGAATTCAGGATCATAAAATGAGTTTAGGTATTAGAGGGCATCAGTATACTAGCCAATGCCTGCCTCATCCGTGGCTTGTGAGCAGAAAACGCGGGGGTCCCAGCCGGCGGAACCACGCTCGCCGTGGCGCCCTCGCCGGAGGTCACATTTTTCTTCTTCGTGGCGGTGGCGGCCCCCGTAGGGGGCTGCTGGTCTACATTCAAAGGCTTTAGCTTGCCCACGTCGCGATAAGTTTTTTATTGCGCTTCCCTCCAACAGCGGGGAAAGAGCAATATTCTGTCAGTGCACAATTATTCACAATTAAATCAGAGCACAAAATATTCTGTCAGCTGAGAGAAAGAATTAGGAGTTTACCTCTCCATTAAAATCGGTGCCAAACATTTCCTCTAGTAATGTAAAATGTTCAACCGTTTTACATTTCTCAAAACACTTTGCCTTCTTACACTCAGCATGCTGAAATCCAAACAACATCAAAATTATTCTACAATAATAGGCAATATATAGAACTAACTATCAAGATTAAACAGAAGAACATATGTTCTCAAAGGACTACTTGTACTTTTCGTATCCATTCCTTTGGTATTTTTCCAGTGTTGACACTATTACGAGCCAAGACTAGTCTGCAATAGTTCATTAGCTTATACAATTTAGTGTCTAGTGAATTGTTTGAGAACGGTCCTTCGAGTTGTTCTAAGCAAATCTTGTCGTAATTCATCATATACACCTTGTATGTCCACCAGTGCTAAAAATGACAAAGTTATCATACCGCTCTTTATTCTGCCTGACCTAATGAGATTCAAACATGTTTCGTAAAACTGAAGCTCAGCCTTGTCTATCCATTTCATGTTCTCACTCATTTGAGGAATCTAAAAAGAGATAATACAATGATATTACCATACACATTCCCTGATTAATATTGAATTGTCTTCAAAAAAAATTGAGACGGAAGCACGTATCTTACTCTAATCAGACTCGGGATGTTTGACTTCATTTTTTTTTGTAAATGAAGCCAAACAATGACAAAGTTCTTTAAAAAAAATGAAGCCAAACATCCCGAGTCTGATTACAGTAAGGTACGTGTTTCAGTCTCAAATTTTTTTAAAGACAATCTCAATATTAATCAGGGAATGTGTATGGTAATATCATTGTATTATCTTTTTTTAGATTCCTCAAATGAGTGAGAAGGTGAAATGGATAGACGAGGGTGAGCTTCAGTTTTGCGAAACAAGTTTGAATCTCATTAGGTCAAGCAGAATGAAGAGCGGTATGAGAACTTTGTCATTTTTAGCACTGGTCGACGTACAGGAAGTATATGACAAATTACGACAAGATTTTCTTAGAACAACTGGAAGGACGTTCTCAAACAATTCACTAGACACTAAATGGTATAAGCTAATGACCTATTGCAAACTAGTCTTGGCTCGTAATAGTGTCAAGACTGGAAAAATACCAAAGGAATGGATACGAAAAGTACATGTACTCTTTTGAGAACATATGTTTTTTTTCTTTAATCTTGATAGTTAGTTCTATATATTGCCTATTATTGTAGAATAATTTTGATGTTGTTTTGATTTCAGCATGCTGAGTGTAAAAAGGCAAAGGGTTTTTAGAAAGGTAAACCAGTTGAACATTTTACATCCCTACAGGAAATGTTTGGCACCGATTTTAATGGAGAGGTATACTCCTAATTCTTTCTCTCAGCTGACAGAATATTTTGTGCTTTGATTTAATTGTGAATAATTGTGCACTGATAGAATATTGCTCTTTCCCCGCTGTTGGAGGGAAGCGCAAGAAGAAAACGTATCGCGACGTGGGCAATATTCGCGACGTGGGCTGCTCTTTCCCCAGTTTACTAATGTATTAGAGGGCATCAGCTATTGAAAAACAATCAATGATATTTTCACTCAGATATGGAGAATATTCAAGAATAACTAAACATACTGAGTGAGCTCGATGGTAGCTTTTTGCCCAAACGTCCATTCAGTCCGCTTGACAGGATCAGCAGGGGCTGCGGACAAATCCTATCAGCAGTGGCAAGGTAAAGAACCACATACATTAGCTGATTCATGTACAATCTCAAGTTCAAGTGATTTATCGTTCTCATAATCAAGAACCTCTTACCTCATAACCAAGAAAATACAAGCTGAACTTCATATCGGGAAAATCCAACCGTTTCAACAACCTTGTAGTTTTTTGTTTACAAAAGGAGAATGGAGCGGTAAATATGATAAGAAAAACAGTTAATATGACATGACAGAGTGGTATAGTTTTCATGCGCACTCGTAATGTTACTATATTTGGTACACAGTGCAGTTCCTATTTATTCATATATCTATGAACCCCTTAGTCTCTACTCGAAGTCTTCATGTACTCAAGAACTAATATCTTCAGTGCGTTTCATACAGGCACCCGGAATTTATTACAGTTATTGACTGAGAAAATGGATGGCCCCCTGATGTCCTTCTCCACATGCATAAATACATTATCTGTAAAGAGATAAAAAAAACTCACGACATGCCCATCACACGCGAGTACAAGTCGAGGCTCACTTTTGGGTCCTTCACGCGGAACATCTGTAAGCAAAAAAACAGAAAAAAAAATCATTATATTATTTCACCTAAACGGGCAGGAGCAGTACCATTCCATCAAACAAGAAAGCAAGACATGTTCATCACAACTACGTTATTTACAACAACCGATCAGGGGAACCGGAAATGCTCCTAGTACTAAGCTGGTCCAGAAATTTTCAAGCCACTTGCAGAACAGATGAAGCTTCATGGGTGTGAGCGCAGGAGAACTAAAAATTCCTCATTCTATTACAGAGCATTGGAAGCTCTCCTATTCCAATGCAAGCCAGTGGAATTCCTACATCAGTTACCTATGCTACATCCAAACACATAATTCCCATCACTCCACAGAGCGGCTCCATACGTCTATTACCTACGCAAGCCCAGGATAGTCGTACATGAATTTCCTATGCTACAGCACCCAAGCACATAATTTTCAGGATTACACAGAATAGCTCCATACCGCAAGTGTTGAACTGAACATAAGCAAAGCAACACACTGGGGCACTGGGCCAAACCGAGAGGATCGCCAACTGTTCGACAGATTGCTTTGCCTAAATCCACCCGCATACTCTCTTCTGCTCCACAGCGAAGATCAAGCCCACGGAAGCGGATACTCGAACCGCATAGTACGTATACAAGCTCAATCGGCAGCTGAACGAATCGCGAAATAGGAGGAGCGGCTTACTTACTGTCTGCTGCATGAAGTAGCCCTTGGTGGCGGGGTCAATCTTGGCCTGGAGTCCCGGGTTGTTGGCCGGCGCCTCCTTCGTCCCCGACGACGTCGACATGGAGGCGGCGGCAGGGAAGAACCGGCGGACCCCGTCGAATCTCTGCAGAACCCAACAAGAATCTGTGAGCGGAATGTTGCGAGGACGCGAATGTCCCTCAGATTTAATAAATCGAGCTCCCACGGCGAATTCGAGACCTTTGGCTGGGCGAAACGGGGTGCGCGCGGGGCGGGCGAGAGGCGGCGGAGGGCGGCGGCCGGGGAGAGGAGGGCGGAGCGGAGTGAAGCGGCGGCCATGGCGAACGGTTTTTAAAGTCTGTTTGACAAACCAGGGTTAAGCCCATAGTGGGGCACCCAGCCCAATAGGGGCTGGCCGGCCACCATCTCCCCCATATAAGGCCTTGTTTGGTACCAGGGGTTTCGCGGGGATTCGCCGGGATTATCCCCGCCTATACTCGAATCCGCGCCAATCCCCGGAGGACCGTTTGGTAGTAGAGGTTTGGCCCAAATAATCCCCGCACATCCCCGCAAATCCCCGATGTGGATCCACTTTTGGCCTACCAAAAAATCCCGACCCCTACCCTAGCGTTTTATCCCCGTCCCCGCTCTCTTCTCTTCTCGTCTCTCGTTCTCCACTCTCGTGTCGCAAAACATACAGATCGGAGATGCGGCGCCGCGGCGACCGGAGATGCGAGGGGCGAGAGGTAGAGCGGGGGAGAGGGAGAGCATCGGGGCGGCAGCGAGCGGCGGCAACGGGCAGCGAGAGGAGGCGAGCGGCGGCCGGCGGCCAGCAAAGGCCATGATGGATCCTGCCGAGCCAATTTGCACCGCCGCCGTCGCCGTAGGAATCTGACCGTCGACGACACCTTGCTGGTCTGGAGTTCGTTCTAGGTAACCCCTCTTCTCTTTCTCTATCGCTGAGCCCGCTGGTCTGGAGTCCGATCTAGGTTACTGCTCGTTCTTGGCGTCGTCGGCTGTCTCGAGGTTCTTGGCGTCCGTGGTTGGTCTCCTCGCGGCGCGATCCTATTGGCAGGCTAGCGTGCTGTCCCGCGAATCCTTTGCGTCCAAGGATCGTGAAAGTGATTCCTGTTTTAAGGAACAATTGTAAAGAAGGATAGTTTTGTCGCGGTATTGTTAGTCACGAGCATATCTCCCATTCCAGTGCAGGGAATTAAGCAACACTGTGTCATTGTTAATTGTTTACGGTTTCGATCATTTTGAGTTGATGATGGCATCACCTCGTCTAGATCTTGGGACACTGTGTCATTGTTAATTGTTTACGGTTTGGATCATTTTGAGCTGATGATGGCATCACCTCGTCTAGATCTTGGGCTTGGGTTGCTGCACGGCTGCACCCTGAACTGAACTTCCATGGTTTTAGCTAGAGTAAGTAGGACGAGAGACAACCATGCTTGTCCTTGTGATGCTTGCGCTCATGAACAAACTTGACAATGTAATGTTTATCTTGACATGTAAAAATATAGAATTCGTATTGATGTATTGTTGTTGTATGATATGGTACAGATTGTTGTAGTCATTTCCGTGTCTCTGAAACAAACTTTGTTGTGTTATAGCATTTTAGCACAAGACTAACTTTATGAATCAGCTTTCACTAGAAATACAAAACAGAGAATTGTATATGGCATATATCTTGATATCGGCGATAGTAGTACGCATACTATAAATTAAATTAGCAAACTCCTAGATACAGTTTTCAGGCCACGATACACCATAACGACTTGGCCATACTATGTGTGCAATTTAGATATTGAAACAGATTCTGATGACCAAAAAACACATTTGGATAAATTGTAGGCAGAATTGTCAGTGGCTAGCTAGCTGTGTCACCTATATAAATTGTCAGTGGCTAGCTAGCTGTGTCACCTATTCAGAAATATGATGAACATCTTATTCAGCACACTTCTCCTGTTCTCAGTGGCACCTATATAAATTGTCAGTGGCCAGCTAGCTGTGTCAACCATATCTATATGCAGTTGTAGGCAGAATTGAATGAAAACGGTAGGATAAACAAAATTAAGTGCTGGTTGAATTGTCTTGACTAGTTTGGTTTTGAGCTCTGAATCTAGTACACTCTGTGTGTGCCAACTAGCATGGAACCAACGTTGTGCTCCCACCTTCGGTAGTTGTAGATTGCATAGAAGGGGGATTTGTACTAGTAGAGGAATTAATACGTACAAATGATAGTCTTTAGCATAGAGTACATTTGGTAGTCTTTAGCATTTTAGTAGTATTTAGCATTTTCCTTTGAAGAACCGTTCCTAAAATAGTTTTATGATGAAAATTGTGTGCAAAATCAGTGGAGACTGCATCCATGAAATTTTGTTTCATAGAAAGACCTGAAAGTGCCCATGGTTTATAGTAAGTGCATGTGTGTCTTCTGTCCAACATTGCGTAGATAAGGCAGTGGTATATTCAGTAACTCTGATGGCACGTTGACCTGCTTCTTTATCTCAGAATCTAGTAGATATTACAATTCTAGTTTGGATATGCTGTGAAAGTCAGTACCATTTTCTCAAATCTTTGCTTGATAAGGTTATTCATACTTCTATAGCGCGAGTCAAATCAGCATCTATTGTTTTCGCTGCAGAAACCGGTCTGTTGTTTGCCTAGTTTTCGCTGCGGAGGCACGATAAGACTGCATTGGCTAAGAACTTAGCACGATATGCCGAGTAGTAAATCTGCAGATCTTTTTGGGCGCTATAACCTGTGATTTTGATGTCCAAACAAGCACGCATAGAGTAGCTTGCTCAATTTGTTCAACGCATATGCATCTTCTTTTCTATGACTGAGCTTGCCATGTGTTTATCCTGCACTTCAATGTAAAACCAGTTGCTGCTAGTGAAACTTGAAGCCAGTGTTTCATTATTTTTGCTATTTTCAAGTTTTATACAGCAGCTGTCTTCTTGATCTTGCTGTTGGATTGATCTAATTCCGCTTCACTGTTTTTGCTATTTCAGCTGACGGTACATGGATGTTTTTTGAAGATCACATGAACAAAATGAACAGAGTTTCCAAGAGTTTCCAAAATGAACAGAGTCTCCTAATTTATGCCGAACCGTTGCGCATTACGTGACTGAAAATTTGTGTTTTAATTCCTGATGCATGTTGGATGTTTACTATACAGACTTGGGTTAAATTGTTGCCATAAAAATTGAATCTTTTGTAACTTACGCTGAAATATCTCCATTGTTTCTTGTCTTGCTGTTATGAGCTTGAGCTTGTGCACAAACCCTGAATTGCACAAACCCTGAGTACCAAATGCGTGTTTTTCAAAACAGGGGATTGGGGATTGGCAGGGGACAATATTTGTGGGGATTGAGTGACAGGTGGGGATTAACCCAATCCCCTAGGGAATTATCCCCACTAATCCCCACTAATACTCCACTACCAAACAAGGCCTAATGTGGTGGTGCGGCTAGGGTTAGGTTTAGCTTTGTTTGAATTAAATCTTGTAATCCTGAAGCTCAACATCAGCCCTGCGGGGTTGGTTCCTTGACGGCGTCTCGGACGTTCGTCTAGGTCTCTTCCAATAAAGATGTGAGAGTTCTTGAGTTGTCAAGAGTAATCATGTGTATTTGGGTATCCTTGAATCTGTCAAGGGAGTTCGAGATCTATCGGTCATATGGATCATCAAGGTGCATCGTGAAAGATCAGGAAAACTATTCTCATCACATGCTTTCTTCTGCTCCCCTGTTGTTCTTCAGCACATCAATTTCATTGCACCGCAGCAGAACCAACACTTCTACATGAGAACCAGAAGTGAAAGTTAGTGCTAGGGTGGAGGAGAGCCAAACTGAGAGTGAAATGGGATCAGAAATACAAAAAACATGTCAACTGGGTGGAGTGGCGTAGCTATGACGGAGCCCCCCCCCCTCTCCCAGCCCATGGACATTTGTTTAATGATCCAGTGAAATTTGGCCCATTTGCCCCTCCAATTTTGACCCAAAACGTCAAAATTTTGTCCTATAAACCCATTTGCACCCCCCACCCCCCATGGAAATTGCTCAAACTCCGCCACTGACTGGGCGCCGGTAATACCGTACCCGTTTTCACTTGAGTCACAACCGCACTTGTTTAGCACACACCTATGGTCCAGGAGTCACACCGCCGCTGTTCACCCAAGTCATATGACTATTCTAGCTTATAATTGTCCTTATGGATAATGGATCACAAAGTTAGTTAGGTTCATCCAAGTCATATGACTGTCCGAAATACCTATGGTAGTTATATCCTAGTAGCATAAATATACCAACCGTTTAATATTTGGTCTGCTAACAATCTCTCCAATGTTGAGAATTAGTAAGTGGATAGTCTTCATGATTAGTAGAGTATGAGATATTGGAGTGGACCAAAAAGATAAAAAAATTGAGGCTTGGTTGACTCCTGCGGCGTAAATGTCTCCCTTTCCGAATGTGCTTTTTGTTTCAGAATGAGATGGTATACAAATCATCGTCAGCCATTGCTAGAGTGGATTATTGGCAAGGTGTTTCGCCAGGGCTGACTCTACTTTGTAGTTAGGTTTCACCAAATGTCTTGTAGCCTCCCCAACATTTATAGGGGATCCATGCTTCTCATCTGTCTAATATTAAGTGAAGCCCAAAGATTTTAAGCCGAGAACAAGTGCATCAAGCTTCCTCACAAAAGAACAGGCATAGTTGATTATTACGTGGAAGGACCTCTCTATTCTGCAACTGGGACTGAGTGACCAGGATAAGCCGTATCCCATGAAGGACAGTTGGGCGTAATCTCAAAGCCCTTGCATATTAAATCGAGTTGATTGCATTAGATATTATACTACTATAAATAGTGAGTCTTTGCTCGGAGAACCAGAAAGGAAAGGAGCTTATGAAACGATGATGTATGTGGGTGTTTAGAATTCATAAAACAGCACTAATGTAATTTTTCGTACTTGGACATCATTTGTTGCCTGATAAACTGAGATCTCTCTCTTAATAATTTAAAAAAATGCATGTACTCTAATAATGCACTTTATTGTGAACCAATGAGTATATATAATATATATACTCATTAATGTGGGTGGTATAACTAAATAAGAGCGCTGTAGAAGTGCGATGATCCATAAACAGTTCAAGCTCAGCAATTCCAACTTTTAGTAGACGTTCACGTGTATGCTGTGCCTGGTGCTTCTATAAGAAAAGTTCTGTTTTTTCGACAATAATAAGAAAAGTTTAGTTTTGCCAACAAGAAATTCTTATTTGGCACATGTTGAAGATTTTCTATTGTATAGTTGGACATACTACCAAATGTGTAAAATATAAGCACCATTATTTAAGTCAGTGGATAACATCATGTCGCGTAATGCTTGCCATCCACAAACATGTGGAGGCCTCCTTGATTCAAAAGATTTCAATATCATAAATGGGGCATTATGGTGTCTGGTTTTCAGCAATAAACTACACGAAAATATAACCAAAATTGTTCACAAGTTTTTCTGGATGTGACTATATAGACAAGTGACTACTTTCATCATTTCTTTCATCTTGTTTTGATGAGTTTATATCCTGATGAGTTTTGATGTCAATGAGTTTTGCGAGCCGATCATCTAAAGGTTACCAACAAATTGGTACCAGGCTACCAGCACCTACTAACACGTATCTGACTTTGTCAATGAAACTATCCTTTTGTCGCCATGGGTGCCAACTTGTTATTCATCAATAGGTTTGATGGCAAATTACAGGACTTGCAGCTTATTGACAAGCAGTTACAACAAAAATTCGAAGTTCAAACGTCAGCCACATGATGTCTTCCCGATGTTGTAGCGTAACTGAGCACATATCATTTCTGAAGGCGCAGCCCCTCTTTTTGCGTTTGGAATTCTAACACTTCATGATGTTGTAGCCGTGACCTCCCCAATTCTGTTCAGGTCAAATATTTCAATCCAGTAGCCATCAGGATCCTTTATGAATGCGATGCCTTTCATTTTCCCTGCAGGTAAGTATTGATTATTAGATGTTGTCCTAAGCATTAAATAGATAGGAGTATTGTAAGAATATATAGATAGTAATATAACGGAAATTAACATCTCATGTAAAGCAAAGACTAAGCATAAAAAAGAAAATCTCAACTATATTATTTCAAGATTGTAAGAGCAAAAGAAATTATGGCAGTCATCAGCAAGCCACTTTTACACATCAGCTCTACCAGAGGTGGGAGGATAAAATATTGAAGACTAAAAACTAAGTTGGACACCCAACATACATGCCAATATTTCATGGTGGGTGGAACATATATCGGAAATTGTTTGACACGTGGAGCAAGTTTGGTTGCTCGAACCATTTTTTCGCACCTAGGGAACATTGTTCTAGGGAAGCTGTGCAGGGTAATGAGATCTTTAATTCATGTTTTGCAACTAGTTTGGCTGTCAACAATTCATTTTACGCATTATGGCAAATGCCAAGCCCCAGTCGTTTGATTGCCTACAATTTGTGCTTCAGCTAATCAATCGTCGTTTGGTTACCCTTTGAATTAAGGATCATTTTATGTCCCTGGTTGCTCGAGGCACCAGAACTTTTAGCAGGCATTAGTACTACTGAGGAAACAACCAAGGATATCTTCATTCAGACAAGGAGAAGGTGGAAGACTAGCAAATATACTAAGTGAGCTAGATGGTAGCCTTTTACCCAAAAATTCATCCAATATATTGGATGGGATGAGCAGAGACTATAGACAAATCCTTAAAGCAGTGTCCAGGTATGTAACCAAAAGTAGACTCATGGAAATTGTTTTGTCAATTGATATATTATTCAGTTGATCGGTAGAAACTTTTACCTTGTAACCAAGAAAATACAAGTTGAATTTCATGACAGGAAAATCCAACCATTTCAATAACCTTGCTATATTTTTTGCAATAAATAAATGGAGCAGTTAACACGATGGAATGCATACTCAAAGGGTCAAAGTAAAGTTGATGCACTCTGTGCTTCCTCCGCTCCATATGACTTGTCGTTGATTGGTTGTGTCTAGATACATCTAAATCAGTGACAACTAATATGGAATGGAGAGAGTATATATTATGAGTCTATCAATTTTTTGTAAACCAAAATATTAGCGCGCCTCTTCTTTTCTTTCGGAATTTCCCTCATGCATAGAATGCACTTATGAGCCAATTTGTTGAACATAGAAGTTATGTGACTAGTCTAGCTGTATGGTCTTATGCATGACAAAGTTATTTAGTTTCACCCAAGTCATATGAATGTCCTAAATAGCTATGATAGCTATCCTAGTAGTATACATAAATACTATGCGCTTGACATTTGGCATGTTTACAATCTCTCGTACGAGGGAAAATCATATGTAGGTACATATATTCTTCCATGTATTTAGTAGAGTTTGAGATATTGGAGTATAACAAATAGATATAAATTTTGAGGTTCGGTTGTCTCCTGCAGCAGAAAATGTCTCCTTCTCCTACTGCGCTTTTGTTTCTGAATCTGATGATATATAAATCATCATGAGCCTTGTAATTATAGGCACTTTTTGGAGGGAAGAAAGTTCAATTTTAGAGGGAAGAGAGTTCAGTTTTGAAGTCACAAGTCACGCATGTGATGCCGCCCGCGGTGTGACCATGGCCTTGTACTTATACGCTCTGTTTGGAGGGAAGAGAGTTCAATTTTTCCTTGATTGGCTGGAATACCTTGCACGCGGATCGCTCTCCCCTTGATAAATGGAGATGAAAGCAGAGTTCGTCACCTGCGGGCTCTCTCCCCAAGATCATTTCCGCTACTTAGCCTAGCTTTTTGGGCTTGTGGTTTTGGCCCTCCGAGGGAGTATGTACATGCTGTAGAAATTAACTCACTTGCATAGGCTTCCGGAGAAACTAAAAACAAGGTGTGGATATCACACTCCATGAGGCTGCTCCTCCCGATGGGTTCATTCCTCGTGAGCAGTATAATTAACTTGATGCCAGCTGGAAAAACAAACTAATACGAGATACTAGCAAGTATAATCAGTATGACATGATTTGCTAAATACCAGATATAGTCCACCAAATTGTCTTTTTCTTAGCTGGCTCCACTATGTTTTACAGTAGTTATGTTTCACATCTTGTAGCCTTGCCAAAGTTTATTGAGGATCTACATGAAGCCCAAAGATTTAAGCCAACTGAGAATAAGTGCAAATAACTGCTTAACATCAAGCTTCCCTTCCTCTAAATGGAACAGACCGACCTAGTTATTACGTGGACGGACCTCTCAATTCTTGGTGCAATGGGGACAAGTGACCAACAGACAGAACATGGAGGAAATTGGGGCCCAGCCTAAAACCTCAAACTAAGCTGATGTTACCAGTGCATGGGTATTATAAAAAATGAGAATAATATCTCACGAAAGAGTGACGCAGTGTTATGAATTCATGAAAGAACACTTTATTTCAATCGTCGGTCACATGATGTCTTCGTGATGCGGCAGCGGTACAAGAAACTAAACATAGTTGCATAACTGAGTTCATACTATCATCTCTGAAGGTGCAAGCCTTTTTTTTTTCCAGTTTTGGTGTTCTAACACTTCATGATGCTGTAGCCGTGACCTCCCCAATTCGGTTCAGGTCAAATATTTCAATCCAGTAGCCATCAGGATCCTTGATGAATGCAATACCTTTCATTTTCCCTACAGGCAAATACCGACTATTAGATCACTTTCGTAAGCATTGAACAGAAAGAGTAGAGAAAAGGTAACATTTCAGATAATGCAACACTCTACTAGTAAGGGTAAATCAGATCAGCATCTGTGACCATATTGTTCTTCAAGAAATTATGGCAGTCATCAACAAACTATTTCTACATCAGCTCTACCTTTATACGTGAGAAGTTTGAATATTTCAAGAGTAAAACTAAACTAGGTTTACAAAACTTCAATGCATATATTTAGATATATCAACTTGTGAAGTGCATCTAGTGAGTAGCAGCACATATTCCTCCATTCCTAGCAGTAGTTTCACAAGAGACGATAAAATGGTTAAAACAAGCGAAGTAGATATTAGGTTTAAAGAAAATCTGCCCAGTTGCTTTGCACTATAGCCTATGCCACATTGCAATACTCAACAAACCATACGACGAGAACTGAGTTCTAGCTCAGTGGCAAGGCAAGCGAGTGCGCAGCCAGCCCACCCGGGTTCGAATCCCCATCTCGCGATAATTTCGCAGGGAGGGGCAAACTTTAAACCGGGTTATCATCCTAGCGTCCATTCGCCGGGAGAGTCTCATCCTACCTAACAGCGTATAGCCAAAGGAGGGATCATTCCCCGTTGGTCAACGTTTTTAACAAACCATACGACAAACAAATTATGAAAGTCATCTGCCAGACTTTAGTCATTTGAAGAAAAGTGGAAAGAACACCTGCACTAACTCATACCACAAGCTAAAAACTTAACAAAAATTACAAATGGAAAATTTCAGATTATACAAGACAGATTGTGGGAACATGTAATGTTGAATTGGCTGTCTAGAAAATAGGAAGGTGATAAGAATAGCTCAGCAGCTCCACAAAAAGACAAAATCAATCAATAATAGTTTGGGGACAACTATAGTTGGCAGCAATTCACAAAGGGTGTGCATCAATTTTTTTTGCATCACCATCTAAAAAATGAAGTACAGATAACGCCGGATCAACTCAAGTGAGGTCAATCAATAGTTCAGGATAACTCTAGCTAACATCAATGCATATGGGTGGGTACCAGCATACAAATGTCAAATCACCAACCAAAAAAACATGAAGTTCAAACATTGCGGAGTAACTAAAATAATACCATTGTTAACATAACAATCCTATGGATACGAGCCGCTTAACTAAGTTTCTTGCTTATCCCTTAACATTTACCATCGTTTCTATTGAATTAACACTTCAGTTTGAAGGCCGTATGCGACACCAGTACACCATATAATACTGATGTAAAATATTAGTCGAAAAAATTTACCGTCATCTGGTTTTTTCACAAACTCTACCCCAAGACGTTCGAAGCGCTCACATGCCTTATAGACATCATCCACTGTTACCCCTATATGGCCTGAATAAACAAAAAAAAAATACAAGTGTTACAGCAGCTAAGAGATTCATGGTTAGTTTAAGCAAAAGCAGAAGTAATAAAGTTACATATGAACTTTCCTTGCACATACCGAAACCACGAGGATCTGAGTTCCCATTATGGTAGCCTTTGAATTCAGGATCAGTTTCTGTGCCCCAGTTGCTACAGTAATAACATGACTTTATTAATGCATTAGAGGGCAACAGTATACTATTGAAAAACAATCAAGGCTATTTTCACTCAGATATGGAGAATATTCAAGAATAACTAAACATACTGAGTGAGCTCGATGGTAGCTTTTTGCCCAAACGTCCATTCAGTCCGCTTGACAGGATCAGCAGGGGCTGCGGACAAATCCTATCAGCAGTGGCAAGGTAAAGAACGAGATACATTAGCTGATTCATATACAATGTCAAGTTCAAGTGATTTATCGTTCCCATAATCAAGAACCTCTTACCTCATAACCAAGAAAATACAAGCTGAACTTCATATCGGGAAAATCCAACCTTTTCAACAACCTTGTAGTTTTTTGTTTACAAAAGGAGAAAGGAATGGTAAATATGATAAGAAAATCAGTTAATATGACGTGACAGAGTGGTATAGTTTTTATGCGCACTCGTAATGTAACTATATTTGACACACTGCAGTTCATATTTATTCGTTCGCTATGAACCCCTTAATCTCTACTTGTGGTCTGCAGTTCGTGTACTCAAGAACTGATATCTTCAGTGCCTTCCGTACAGGCACCCAGAATTTATTACAGTTATTCACTGAGAAAATGGATGTCCCGCTGATGTTCTTCCCCGCATGCATAAATACATTATCTGTAGAGAGACAAAAGAAAGAAAACTCACGACATGCCCATCACACGCGAGTAGAAGTCGAGGCTCACTTTTGGGTCCTTCACGCGGAACATCTGTAAGCAGAACAACAGAAAAAAACCATTATATTATTTCACCTAAACAGACAGGAGCACTACCATTCCATCAAACAAGAAAGCAAGACATGTTCATCACAACTACCTTATTTACAACAACCGATCAGGGCAACCGGAAACTCTCCTAGTACTAAGCTGGTCGAGGAATTTTCTGGCTAATTGCAGAACAGATGAAGCTTTACGGGTGAGCACAGGAGAACTAAAAATTCCTCATTCTATTACATACTACAGAGCATTAGAAGCACTCCCATTCCAATTCAAGCCAGTGGAATTCCTACATCAATTACCTATGCTACATCCAAGCACATAATTTCCATCACTCCGCAGAACAACTCCATACATCGATTACCTATGCGAGCCCAGGATAGTCGTACGTGAATTTCCTATACTACAACACCCAAGCACATAATTTCCAGCATTACACAGAATAGCTCCATACCACAAGTGTTGAACTGGACATAAGCAAAGCAACACATTGGGCCAAACAGAGAGGGGCGCTAAGTTTGCAGTTGCAAAACCAACAATGCTGCACGAATTAACACAAGAAACTAGTAACAAAACGCATCGCTTGATCCTCACCAAGCGTTGTTCCCCGAATTTTATAACCTGCCACGCCAAGCCCTGGGTGGATCGCCAACTGTTCGACAGATTGCTTTGCCTAAATCCACCCGCATATTCTCTTCTGCTCCACAGCACAGATCAAACCCACGGAAGCGGATACTGGAACCGCATAATACGCATACTACCTCAATCGGCAGCTGAACGAATTGCGGAACAGAAGGAGCGGCATACTTACTGTCTGCTGCATGAAGTAGCCCTTGGTGGCGGGGTCGATCTCGGCCTGGAGGCCCGGGTTGTTGGCCGGCGCGTCCTTCGTCCCCGACGACGTCGACATGGCGGCGGCCGGGGAGAACCGGCGGACCCGGTCGAATCTCTGCAGAACCCAAGAAGAAACTGTGAGCGGAAGCGCGGAACCCGTGCGAGGGCGCGAATGTCCTTCAGATTTAAGAAATCGAGCTTCCAGGGCGAGTTCGAGACCTTGGGCTGGGCGAAACGGGGTGCGCGCGGGGCGGAGGAGAGGCGGCGGAGGGCGGCGGCCGGAGAGGAGGAGGAGGAGGAGAGGAGGGCGGAGCGGAGTGAAGCGGCGGCCATGGCGAGCGGTGCGGGGAGGATTATTTATAGGACGATGATAAGCTTTGATTGACAGAACAGAATGGTGGTGTGTACTGCTTCTGGAATCATCGGTCGGGTTTGCTGTACCGTGCGTTAGGTGCGACGCAACGTGTTTAGCCACCAGTCAGCAAAGCAAATGAAATAGATCGAGCCATCGAGGCGATATTTCCGTCAACAACAAAACCTATGTGGTGACTTCGTCGTTTTTAAAATCAGTCGGATCAAATCTTCAATGCAGTCTCTCGGAGTTGCTTATAGGGTAGGATGTGCGTGTATGCGTTCATATGATGAGTGTGTGCGCGTATGTGTGAGCGTCTTTGATTGTATTGTGTTTCGCAAAAAAAAAAAAAGATCGTGCGTTTCCACGATCTTTAAATTAAATTGAGTCGGTCTTAATTCTATCCTTGCACCTTCGCTTAAGTTCTGTATTCTTCATTGTTAGCCGCTTACGTGAGGTATTAAACTGATCTGACCTGCATTGACCGATACCAAGTCAGTAGTCGGACGTGTGGCTGGAGTTTGGGAATTTTGCAAACAAATCATTACAAGTACTCAACTTCTAGTTCCAGCCCCTAGGTCTTTCTTCCCTAACCCTCCTCTCTCTCATCGCCATGTGTGCCTCCACTAGGAAGCGATAGAGGTGGAAGCCAACTTCTCCATCTCTAGTGTCGTCGTCGTCTCCACTAGCAGTAGTAGCTCTTTTTGCGCAGCCTCTAGCACCGCCAACTTTGTCATTGGTGCCATGCCCGTGTCCTCGGAAGCGCATAACCATTCGCATCGTCTCTCAACCAAGTGACAATCGAGGACGTATCTTCTACAAATTCCCTAACATCGCATGAGTTGTAGTTTCCAGTTGATATGGATCCAATCTTCCTCTTATTTTCTTCTTTTTGTGCCACGGATTGCACCCAATCCTTGCAATCACTACTACTTACGGGAAGATGGAGAAGATTCCTATGTGGATTTCCTTGCTAGAAATGGTTACTTGCCTGCAATTGGCAGCGTTGTTTCTGCTGGTGACATAGAATCTGAAGGAACCACGAATAAGAAGAAAGTGGACTGGGATGATGGATGACGTGGAGAATAATATGGGTGATGTAATGAATAAGATGGATGGGCTGATTAAGATCTATAGGAATTATTGTGTTTTCTACAATTTTGTTTCTGCAGTGATTATTCTAGAAAAAGTAATGAAATGAATTTAATCAATGAAATATGATGTATTGTGAATTTCAGTCTCTATTTTGATTCAAAATGAATTGTGTTCATCCAAATGAAAAAAATCACATGTGTGCTAACCAAGGAGACACATTAACAACTTAAAAATCTACATGTGTGCTAACCGAGGACATAGATTAACAACTAAAAAAATCTACATGTGGAAATTTAGACAATACCAGAGAAACATGTTGTGTTGAATTGGTTGTCTTCGGAATTAGGAAAGTGTAAAAAAAAGGCTAAACGCAAAAGGCTGAAACCAATCAATAGTTTAGGAATAGTTCAAGTTGACAACAATATGATAACTTATATGACCTGTTTTAAATGATATTTGCCATGATCTATTATTATTTATGCCTTTTAATTGATTTATTTGAATTTCCTACAAAGTTCTTCTCATTGGTATAATTTTTGGGAGGCAGACACCCTCATTTTTCGTATTTTGCTATTTCAGGGACCTCCTGGACGGCTAAAAATTAAAGAAAAAAATACATTATCAGTTTTTCATCAAGAGAAGAACCGTGGGCCAAAGAAGCACCAGAGGGGAACACATGGCAAATTATGATGGGGATTTGGTTCCTGGGGGCATAGGATGAATTGGCTATGATTTCTTTAATGCATGAATTGCAATGAGTATTTGGTCAAGTTTTTATCTTTTACGTGGTTCTATGATGGTTTTATGTGAACGTTGATTGCATATTACTTCAACTATATGAGCTCATATGGCTACACTTTAACACAACGATGAGGGTTGGAAGAAACGGAATGATAGAAACCATTTTATAATACTTTGAGTTGCATTAGAGAGATTTATGTCGGTGACCAATAAACTAATTGCTATGGTAGGACATTTATGTCTTAATGATTCGTATACTTTCTCATGAAAATGGCTATAGTGCCCATTATAAGGGGTATATTTTCTTATTTCTATGGCTACACCTAATTTAGGCTCTGCCCTAAAGGAATAAAACTTGACAAGATATTCACCATGTTGTATAGAAATCTAAATGCTAAGTAAATTCATGCCGCCTTCGGGAGCGCTTGTCATATACAAGTTCACACACACTTGAGCTTGTCCTCTTGCTCCATAGAGGATTGAGTTTTCTCTCATTGAGAGTATTTACTTGTTGCTACTTACTTTCAGTACTTTATGTTACTACAAACTACAAACTAAAAACACCAAAACCAATGCACCATTTTATTGTTTTACTTGTCAAACTTACTAATCAATACCTTCAGCTCCTCGTGGGTTCGACAACCTTTCTTATTAAAAAGTACTATTCCATCCATCCCAGAAAAAGCCGCGCGCTGTCGTTTTTGCGAAAAGCCCCCTGCATTTTTTCACCTGATAATTCTCATCCTCTCGTCACGGTCCCCAAATCCCCATCCCTGCTATCACCGTCGCTGCTCGATCTCGACGGTCTCCTGATGTCGCACGACCACCACCCTGGATCCACCTTATCCTCCGCTCTGGATCCCATGGTGTGTAAGCTTTTGTGTGCAACTCCACCACAAACCCTAGCCCAGGCTCCCGCAAGGCCCATTTTTCGGATCAAAAATGGATTCCGCCTTCCTTCCGCTGCTGCCCGGCCACCGCGACGGGCTTCTTCGCCTCGCCCATGCTGCGACGCCATGTGCGGCTGCAGGGCCACACCGCAGACGTTCCAGGGCCGCCGCGTGCCGCTCTTCCTCACAGCTCGCCTCCGCTCCATCCTAGCCGTCGTGTGCCGCTCTTCCTCGCCCCTCACCTCAGCTCCAAGATCGAGAAAGCCCTCTCCGAGCAGCTGATACGTCTCCGACGTATCGATAATTTCTTGTGTTCCATGCCACATTATTGATGTTATCTACATGTTTTATGCACACTTTATGTCATATTCGTGCATTTTACTAACCTATTAACAAGATGCCGAAGTGCCGTTCTGTTCTGCTGTTTTTGGTTTCGAAATCCTAGTAACGAAATATTCTCGGAATCGGACGAAATCAACGCCAAAGATCTTAGAATCCCGGAAGCATCCGAACACAGAGAGGTCGGGGGCCACAGGCCCACCAAACTGTGGCGCGGCGAGAGGAGGCCGCGCCGCCTATAGTTTGGCCCCCGTCGCCCTCTGCGCCGCCTCTTCGCCTATATAAAGCCCCGGATCGAAACCCGAGGCGAATTGTGAAACTCAGAAAGACTCCGGGCGCCGCCACCGTCGAAACTCCAATTCGGAGGACGAACTCTGTTCGGCACCTGCCGGGACGGGAAGTGCCCGGAAGGCTTCTCCATCGACACCGCTGCCATCTCCACCGCCATCTTCATCACCGCTGCTACTCCCATGAGGAGGAGTAGTTCTCCATCGAGGCTCGGGGCTGTACGGTAGCTATGTGGTTAATCTCTCCATGTACTTCAATACAATGATCTCATGAGCTGCTTTACATGATTGAGATTCATATGAGTTTTGTATCACAATTCATCTATGTGCTACTCTAGTGATGTTATTAAAGTAGTTCTATTCCTCCTGCACGTGTGTAAAGGTGACTAGTGTGTGCACCGTGTGGTTCTTGTCGTAGGCTATGATCATGATCTCTTGTAGATTGTGGAGTTAATTATCATTATGATGGTATTGATGTGATCTATCTGGTTATGTTGATCTATCTTACACTATAAGGTTACTTAAATATGAACAAATTGTGGAGCTTGTTAACTCCGGCATTGAGGGTTCGTGTAATCCTACGCAATGCGTTCATCATCCAACAAGAGTGTAGAGTATGCATTTATCTATTCTGTTATGTGATCAATGTTGAGAGTGTCCACTAGTGAAAGTATAATCCCTAGGCCTTGTTCCTAAATACTGTTGAGTTACTACGCTTGTTTCTGTTTTACCGTTACTGCTGCAATACTACCACCATCAACTACACGCTATTTTCAGCACCGTTGCTACTGCTCATATATATTCATACCACAGTATTTCACTATCTCTTCGCGAACTAGTGCACCTATTAGGTGTGTTGGGGACACAAGAGACTTCTTGCTTTGTGGTTGCAGGGTTGCATAAGAGGGATATCTTTGACCTCTTCCTCCCGAGTTCGATAAACCTTGGATGATCCACTTAAGGGAAAACTTGCTGTTCTACAAACCTCTGCTCTTGGAGGCCCAACACTGTCTAGGAAAAGGAGGGGAAGTAGACATCAAGCACTTTTAGCGCCGTTGCCGGGGAGGAAAGGTAAAAGGCACTCATACTCCGGTTCTAGGTAAAGTACTTTTCGGCGCCATTGTGTTTGTGCTCGAAGCTATTTCCTTTAGATCCTGCAATTGCATCTTTTTGTTTCTTGTTTACACTAGTTAGGCATAATGGAAAACATCTGTGAGCTCTTTGTACTATTTCTGAGTCAAGACATGAATGGTTTAATGCGAAAATTAAAAAACCCATGGAACATGTTAGCATGAATACTTTGAACACCATTGTTGCTAATGATATGGAAAATTCTAAGCTTGGGGAAGCTGGTTTTGATGAGCATGATCTTTTTAGTCCCCCAAGCATTGAGGAGAAAATTTTCTTTGATGATACTTTGCCTCCTATTTATGATGATTATAATGATATTGGTCTTTTAGTGCCGCCTACTATGGAGAGTAATTTTTATGATGATAATACTATGCCTCCTACACTTGATGAGAATAATAATGATAGCTACTTTGTTGAATTTGCTCCTACTACAATTAATAAGAATAACTATGCTTATGTTGGGAGTAGTAATAATTTTATGCATGAGACTCATGATAAGAATGCTTTATGTGATAGTTATATTGTTGAGTTTGCTCATGATGCTACTGAAAGTTATTATGAGAGAGGAAAATATGGTTGTGGAAATTTTCATGTTACTAAAACACCTCTCTATGTGCTGAAATTTTTGAAGCTACACTTGTTTTATCTTCCTATGCTTGTCACTTTGCTCTTCATGAACTTGTTTATTTACAAGATTCCTATGCATAGGAAGCATGTTAGACTTAAATGTGTTTTGAATTTGCCTCTTGATGCTCTCTTTTTCTTCAAATACCATTTCTTGCGAGTGCATCATCAAAACTGCTGAGCCCATCTTAATGGCTATAAAGAAAGAACTTCTTGGGAGATAACCCATGTGTTATTTTGCTACAGTACTTTGTTTTTATTTTGTGTCTTGGAAGTTGTTTACTACTGTAGCAACCTCTCCTTATCTTAGTTTTGTGTTTTGTTGTGCCAAGTTAAGCCGTTGATAGAAAAGTAAGTACTAGATTTGGATTACTGCACAGTTCCAGATTTCTTTGCTGTCACGAATCTGGGTCCACCTCCCTGTAGGTAGCTCAGAAAATTAAGCCAATTTACGTGCATGATCCTCAGATATGTACGCAACTTTCATTCAATTTGAGCATTTTCATTTGAGCAAGTCTGGTGCCATTTTAAAATTCGTCAATATGAACTGTTCTGTTTTGACAGATTCTGTCTTTTATTTCGCATTGCCTCTTTCGCTATGTTGGATGAATTTCTTTGATCCACTAATGTCCAGTAGCATTATGCAATGTCCAGAAGTGTTAAGAATGATTGTGTCACCTCTGAATATGTCAATTTATATTGTGCACTAACCCTCTAATAAGTTGTTTCGAGTTTGGTGTGGAGGAAGTTTTCAAGGATCAAGAGAGGAGTATGATGCAACATGATCAAGGAGAGTGAAAGCTCTAAGCTTGGGGATGCACCGGTGGTTCACCCCTGCATATATCAAGAAGACTCAAGCGTCTAAGCTTGGGGATGCCCAAGGCATCCCCTTCTTCATCGACAACATTATCAGGTTCCTCCCCTGAAACTATATTTTTTAAGTCACATCTTATGTGTTTTGCTTGGAGCGTCGGTTTGTTTTTGTTTTTTGTTTTGTGTGAATAAAATGGATCCTAGCATTCACTTTATGGGAGAGAGACACGCTCCGCTGGTTCGTATGAACACATGTGTTCTTAGCTCATAATATTCATGGCGAAGGTTGAACCTGCTTAAATTATTATATGGTTGGAATTGAAAAATGCTACATGTAGAAATTGGTGTGATGTCTTGAATAATGTGATACTTGGCAATTGTTGTGCTCTTGTTTAAGCTTTTGCATCATATATCTTGCACCCATTAGTGAGGAAATACATAGAGCTTGTTAAAATTTGGGTTTGTATGAGTGGTTTCTCTAGAGTCTAGATATTTTCTAGTAAGATGTTTGAACAACAAGGAAGACGATGTATAGTTTTATAATGCTTGTAATATGTCTTTTATGTGAGTTTTGCTGTACTAGTTCGTGCTTGTGTTTGCTTCAAACAACCTTGCTAGCCTAAACCTTGTATCGAGAGGGAATACTTCTCATGCATCCAAATCCTTGAGCCAAACAACACTATGCCATTTGTGTCCACCATACCTACCTACTACATGGTATTTTCCGCCATTCCAAAGTAAATTGCTTGAGTGCTACCTTTAAAATTCCATCATTCACCTTTGCAATATATAGCTCATGGGACAAATAGCTTAAAAACTATTGTGGTATTGAATATGTAATTATGCACTTTATCTCTTATTAAGTTGCTTGTTGTGCGATAACCATGTTTTGGGGACGCCATCAACTACTCTTTGTTGAATATCATGTGAGTTGCTATGCATGTTCGTCTTGTCTGAAGTAAGAGCGATCTACCACCTTATGGTTAAGCATGCATATGTTAGAGAAGAACATTGGGCCGCTAACTAAAGCCATGATCCATGGTGGAAGTTTCTTTGGACATATATCCTCAATCTCAAATGAGAAAATTATTAATTGTTGTTATGCATAAAAGAGGAGTCCATTATCTGTTGTCTATGTTGTCCGGTATGGATGTCTAAGTTAAAGAATAATCAATAGCGAGAAATCCAATGCGAGCTTTCTCCTTAGACCTTTGTACTGGCGGCATAGAGGTACCCTTTGTGACACTTGGTAAAAACTGCATTGTGATGATCCGGTAGTCCAAGCTAATTAGGACAAGGTGCGGGCACTATTAGTACACTCTGCATGAGGCTTGCAACTTATAAGATATAATTTACATGATGCATATGCTTTATTACTACCGTTGACAAAATTGTTTCATGTTTTCAAAATCAAAGCTCTAGCACAAATATAGCAATCGATGCTTTTCCTCTATGGAGGACCATTCTTTTACTTTCAATGTTGAGTCAGTTCACCTATTTCTCTCCACCTCAAGAAGCAAACACTTGTGTGAACTGTGCATTGATTCCTACATATTTGCTTATTGCACTTATTATATTACTCTATGTTGACAATATCCATGAGATATACATGTTATAAGTTGAAAGCAACCGCTGAAACTTAATCTTCCTTTGTGTTGCTTCAATGCTTTTACTTTGAATTATTGCTTTATGAGTTAACTCTTATGCAAGACTTATTGATGCTTGTCTTGAAGTGCTATTCATGAAAAGTCTTTGCTTTATGATTCACTTGTTTACTCATGTCATATATATTGTTTTGATCGCTGCATTCACTACATATGCTTTACAAATAGTATGATCAAGATTATGATGGCATGTCACTCAGAAATTATCTGTGTTATCGTTTTACCTGCTCGGGACGAGCAGAACTAAACTTGGGGATGCTGATACGTCTCAACATATCGATAATTTCTTGTGTTCCATGCCACATTATTGATGTTATCTACATGTTTTATGCACACTTTATGTCATATTCGTGCATTTTTTGGAACTAACCTATTAACAAGATGCCGAAGTGCCAGTTCTGTTTTCTTTTGTTTTTGGTTTCGAAATCCTAGTAACGAAATATTCTCGAATCGACGAAATCAACGCCAAAGATCTTAGAATCCCGGAAGCATCCAACACACTAGAGAGGTCGGAGGGGCCACGGCCCACCAAACTCTGGTGGCGCGGCCAGAGGGGCGCGCCGCCTATAGTTTGGCCCCTGTCGGCCCTCTGCGCCGCCTCTTCGCCTATATAAAGCCCCTGGATCAGAAACCCGAGGCGAATTGACGAAACTCCAGAAAGACTCCAGGGGCGCCGCCACCGTCGAAACTCCAATTCGGGGACAGAACTCTGTTCGGCACCTGGGACGGGGAAGTGCCCGGAAGGCTTCTCCATCGACACTTGCCATCTCCACCGCCATCTTCATCCTGCTACTCCCATGAGGAGGAGTAGTTCTCCATCGAGCTCGGGGTGTACCGGTAGCTATGTGGTTAATCTCTCTCCATGTACTTCAATACAATGATCTCATGAGCTGCTTTACATGATTGAGATTCATATGAGTTTTGTATCACAATTCATCTATGTGCTACTATAGTGATGTTATTAAAGTAGTTCTATTCCTCCTGCACGTGTGTAAAGGTGACTAGTGTGTGCACCGTGTGGTTCTTGTCGTAGGCTATGATCATGATCTCTTGTAGATTGTGGAGTTAATTATCATTATGATGGTATTGATGTGATCTATCTGGTTATGTTGATCTATCTTACACTATAAGGTTACTTAAATATGAACAAATTGTGGAGCTTGTTAACTCCGGCATTGAGGGTTCGTGTAATCCTACGCAATGCGTTCATCATCCAACAAGAGTGTAGAGTATGCATTTATCTATTCATTATGTGATCAATGTTGAGAGTGTCCACTAGTGAAAGTATAATCCCTTGTTCCTAAATACTGTTGAGTTACTACTGCTTGTTTCTGTTTTAGCGTTACTATGCAATACTACCACCATCAACTACACGCCAAGCTATTTTCTGGCACCGTTGCTACTGCTCATATATATTCATACCACGTATTTCACTATCTCTTCGCCGAACTAGTGCACCTATTAGGTGTGTTGGGGACACAAGAGACTTCTTGCTTTGTGGTTGCGGGGTTGCATAAGAGGGATATCTTTGACCTCTTCCTCCCTGAGTTCGATAAACCTTGGGTGATCCACTTAAGGGAAAACTTGCTGCTGTTCTACAAACCTCTGCTCTTGGAGGCCCAACACTGGCTACAGGAAAAGGAGGGGGAAGTAGACATCAGCAGCGATGGTGCGCGGTCGTTCGAATGGTGTGTCGCCCGGACGGGAAGATGATGTCTTGAATCAAATGTATTTTTGAACATTTTTCATTCGGGAGAGCTTTTTGTAAAATTAAATTGAACATAGGGTGCACAACTTTTTCCAGGACGGAGGGGTACAATTGATCTCCTGCACTTGGGAGCCATCAGTAGGCTATGATGAACCTCGACGCACCTATGGAGGTTAACGATGAGGTGTCGAACAAAATGCCTTGAGGAAGGCCAGCCAATGTCGGCCACTTCCACGACGAGGAGGGCCTTGAGCACTTCGTCCGGGTGATCTTCCAGCCTACCCTAGGCTCCTGAAGGATCCATAAGCCACTTGTGGCATGGTTCGGGAAGACCCCTTCCAACATCATGCACCCTCGTCACCAATACTGGATGCAAATGGATGGTCAAGACCAAGTTCGACGGTGACAATGCCATCATCAATCAGGGGTGAGCAGCCATTGAAATTTCCCTTGAACCGAAGGTTGGCTACTTCTTCACCTTCCACAAGAAAGCTATGGGCAGGTACCGAGTGGTCATCTTCGGCTACTCTTGTTATGAAGTGATGACCATGTGCCCTGACCATGAAGATGCTACCAGGAGGGTAGTGGAAGAGAAACACTGGTCAGCTATGGTAGTATCGGTCGTACTTGAAGTAGTTTTGTGTCGATTGTTATCTGAACTTATTATCCGTTGCTCAAATCTTAATTAAGGTACTCTTCTTAGTATGTAAGGTTTGAATTTGAATGTTCACATTTGTGCTACCCATTTTTGTCTGGTAGCTTCGCCACACATGAGAGTAGGTTATCACACTCAAGATATAGATACCAACCAAATAGTTGATGCTTGCTATTAGGTTGCTCCTTGGGCTGTAAAACCTGCAACCAAAGACTCTCAGCCGAAATCTCCACTCAATCTATCCTTCACGTGCAACCAAACAAATCGTGCACATATGAAAATAAAATTAAGCAAGTTATTTTGCGATGGAATATAATTTTTGCACACTGAAATAAAATTTCCAATCTATGATGATGTGTCTCTTAAGGCGAGACTAACTTAAATACAAAAATAAATAGCATAACAACCTACGGTTGTCCCTCCTCCCCAAACCACATAGAGGTGATTTTGTGAGCACACCACATTGCCACCATTTCTTTGCCGGTAGATCGCTGCCTCCTCTTCCTCCGTTACCACCGGCTCCGCTGGTAGTGGTAGTGCAGGAAGGTCCCGGTCTACCTATTGGAGCCACATTTTCCCTATATTTTTATAATATTATATTGAACTGGTCAACAATTTTTTCATGCTTTCAGCTTGATTACACCATATGGGTAGATCGTTCTCTTACCATGGTCAAAGTATTTGTTTCTCGCTAACTTAGTTCATCCAATAAAACATCATATAATTGACCGGCCATCAAATTATGGTATCAGGAACTGAATAAATAGCGGACTTTCACATTAGTGTAAGTCATGTGTCCATCATAACCTCCACAACTAAAGATAATATAGTATGAGCAACACTGATACGTAGTTTCACAACCGAATCACATATTTGATGGTACATATAAGATGTTCATACAAAGACGACTTAAAAATCTTTATGAATATATTGAGAATTACATCGTACATGGTTGCTTCTATAGCATATTTCCAACATAAGAAACCAAAACTTGGCATGGAAGTGCCACGCCATCACTTTACAAACACATAATGATAAAACGACCGCATTTCAAAATTCCCTATTATTCTTCCCCGGCTCCGGCAACCGTCTCCCCCGCAAGGTGCAATTTACAAGGTCTACTTACCTTGACCATATCATTAAAAAAAAGTTGTAACAAAAAGATAACAAGTCAACCAAACGCCCCGAAGCTCCAGTCATTACCAATTTATTTAAATATGGAAGAAAGATGTGATTATTCATAGCAACATATTGTTATGTAGCTAGTAACTAATGAAACTACACGATCAAGTTCGCCGTGAAGACCGAAACGCATCCCAAATTTGCCAGCGACGACTTTCGAAATACCTTTATATTTTTATTCAACGGAACAATGTGCTAATTATACGTGCATTTTATATCATCATAGGGAGCATCATATAGGAGTAGTTTACATTGTTTTTTTGCATTAGTCATTCATTATTTATGCATTTTTAGATGAGTTATGAGAGTTTTCTACAAAATTATAATCGAGAACGATGGAGACTCAGCGTTCTGCTTCGAACGCCCATTGACCCACCCAACGCCCTGAGGTCCACGGTTCCGCCGAATAAACTGACGCCATTTTCTCTCGGTGCCCCGTGACACCCCAACTCCTCAACCCAGCTGTGATCCCACTTGACCGGACGCAGCCCGCCATGGCCGCGTGGCGTCTCCGCGGCGCCGGCACCGCCCTCGCCGCCTCCTCCGCGCTGGCCGCGGCGGCCGCCGCGGCCTGGCCGTCGCCGGTGTCCGCCTCCGACTCCTCCCCGGCGGCCCTCGAGGCCGCGCGGCAGCTCGCGTCCCGCCCCGACGCGAGGCCGCCCCCTCGCTCCGCGCAGCGGGCGGCGCTGGCCGGGGCCACGCCCGCGGCGCCCCTCGACGTGCTGGTCGTCGGCGGGGGCGCCACCGGCTGCGGCGTCGCTCTCGACGCGGCCACCCGCGGCCTCCGCGTCGGCCTCGTCGAGCGCGAGGACTTCTCCTCCGGCACCTCCTCCCGATCCACCAAGCTCATCCACGGCGGTGCGTGCGCGCGCTGCTGCTGCTGTTCCCAACCCTAGGTCCTTCAGTGAATCTCGTTTTGCACGTTGATCCTTGGGAACTTTTTTTTTTTGCAATATTCCGTTCGCTTACGTCTCTCTTAATTACTGCCGAATCTTCCGGTGAAGCGCTTGGCCGATTAGATTCCATGGTCCAGGCTAGTGGTCACCCACTACTATCTTCTTAAGTTAAGTGGACAAGTCAAATATTAACGAGAGTCTGGCCTCTGGGTCAGGGATGCTTGATCGGTATTTAGCTGTTTACATGCTGGCAATGACCACTTTCTTACTTATCCCCTTCTGTATACTGGAACAATTAAATGATACATTTCTTGTTAACACGGTAGTTCCTCCAGACCGAAGTACATGGAACAGAGTTGATTTTCCAGCTTTTGGCTCCAATTGCATCTACATCTATGTGATACCAGCACCAACCAGAAATTAATTTCATGTTTCGTGGAATAAATCCCTAGAAATAGAAGTGACACATATTCTTTAAGTAAAACCTGATTGATGCTGGTATTCAAAAGTCAGAGCATGCGAGAGACAGTGACGAGCAATACTGAGTGCAGTGGTCAAGTTAATGACCCTTTCTAAAAGATTATCAGAGTTTGAGTTTGTGTCTTAGATCAGTTGTTAATAACTTACGTGCTTCATTCAGTGTGTTTATTTCCAACGAAAGAGAACACCAAATATACTTTTTAAGCAACCATTTTGAGAAGCACACATTTCATTCTTTAATCTCAAGTATGTTGAGTGGGCCGAAGCCCATAGCATGTTGTAGTGATTGGTAGTGCAAATTTCCATTGCTCATCACTTTTTGCATTGATTCATTTGTACAGGCGTGCGTTACTTGGAGAAGGCAGTGTTCAATCTGGACTATGGGCAGCTGAAACTTGTTTTTCATGCTCTTAAGGAGCGCAAGCAAGTTATTGAGAACGCTCCCCATCTATGTCATGCTTTGCCGTGCATGACTCCCTGCTTTAACTGGTTTGAGGTTGTGTACTACTGGTTTGGTTTGAAGTTCTACGATATTGTTGCTGGAAAAAGGCTACTACATTTATCACGGTATTATTCTGTAGAAGAATCAGTTGAACTTTTCCCTACCCTTGCAAGGAATGATGGTGATCGTAGCCTACGAGGAACGGTAGTTTACTATGATGGTCAAATGAATGATTCTCGTTTGAATGTGGGGTTAGCGTGCACATCTGCAGTTGTTGGTGCATCTGTTCTCAATTATGCTGAAGTGGTGTCCCTCATTAAGGATGAATCTGGTGAGAGGGTCATTGGTGCACGCATCCGTGACACGCTATCAGGTAGAATAAAGTATGTCTTTCCTCTTTCCACTATGTGAAAGATAAAATCGCTATAAAGTATGGCATGAGCTATCTTGTTTTATGATGCTGCACATCCATTTAGTAAATATAATTTACAAGTAGTGGACTATTTCTAGTTTCAGATGCATCTTGTTATCTTAAACATGCAGACCACGGGAATGGGAGGAAATTTGATTATACAATGATCATAGCAGTTTGGTCTGAATCCTCAAATGGTTAAAGCTGCACTGCTAGAAGCCTATAACTATGTTATGCTATACCAGAAACATGTAGGCAGTTAACTTATGGTATACAAGATAACAAGTATTATGTTAGCATGGATAAGGGAAAAACGATACTGTGAGAAGTAGGTTATGTCTTTCTATTTTTACTATACTAGTACTTTCCGTGAACCATGATGTGAGATTATCATCTGGAATTGTTTTGCTTATTTAGATAACTATGCACTATGCAGTAATCTTATATAGTTACTTAACTTCTGATTTTGGATATCAGGTAAGGAATTTGACACATTTGCAAAGGTGGTTGTTAATGCATCAGGAGCATTCTGTGACTCAGTAAGGAAGATGGCTAACAATAATGTAGTACCCATGATATGTCCGAGCAGTGGAGTGCACATTGTACTTCCTGATTACTATTCCCCTGAAGGGATGGGCTTAATAGTCCCCAAAACCAAAGATGGTAGAGTTGTATTTATGCTGCCATGGTTGGGAAGGACGGTTGCTGGGACAACTGATTCTAGTACAGACATAACAATGCTTCCTGAGCCACATGAGGATGAAATACAGTTCATACTGGACGCAATATGTGATTATCTTAATGTTCAGGTTCGTGTGCTTGTGTATATATAACCTTTTTAAAATTTGTTTTCCATCACCTTAAACCTCTCTGTACGTTTGCTGGGTCATGTGCTTGAGTATGTGGATGACATGCTCATACAACACCTTGTACATGGGAATCAATCTAGAGTCTGCTTCCCATCTAGGAAACTTAGAATGCTCCGACTTATGAATGTTATGATGTTTCTTGAGGAAAAGTTAACCTTTCAATTCACAAGCTATTAAAAACTACTTATGCCCATGGTTTCACGGCACATTTGAAGTTCTGCATCGATTCTCTCAGCAAGGTAGCATTTTCATCTAATTTAAGCATTGGGTCATGGTGAGAAAACCAAGCGCTCGAGTACATACTAGTAATGGTAGAACATGATTAAATGGGTCGCTTCTTATATGGTAACGCATGTCCAACTGAGTACTAAAAACCATGCATTGCTAAACTCGGTACAATCCGAAGGGCTTGTAACTGGGTTAACTTTTTTCTGCGCCTCTTCGCTCATTGATTCCTAGTTATGTATTCAAGATGCCCCTTTGTATTTTAATACTCAAAGTCATGTGCCTACCTTAATTCCTTTTGTATATTTCTGTTGCATTTCCATATTGTTTTCATTGTGTGGAATTTTTTCTAACTGTACAGATATATTTTCATTGTTCATTAGGTGAGACGTTCAGATGTTCTTTCTGCCTGGAGTGGTATCCGCCCATTGGCCATGGATCCATCAGCAAAGAATACAGAAAGTATTTCTAGAGATCATGTTGTATTTGAAGACCACCCAGGGCTTATAACAATCACGGGTGGAAAATGGACAACCTATAGAAGGTAAAGGGGTCCCACAGTTGCTAATTATATTCTGTGTACACATGATAGAATTAAGCTGGTTTGGTTCAAATTTTTTCCTTGGTTTACTATCATTCATATCTTGATGGTTGTATTTCCCATGCATTTTTTTGCATAATTTAGATGATCATATATGTTGTACTATAATTTAATCATTCACTTGATAAATTATAATTTGACCGTCAATGATTGCATTAGTGCCATTTATTGTTAGTTGGAACATCACACTATGCATACGTTATCTGCTATTCCCTCCGATCCATATTACTTGATGTTAAAGTGGATGTATCTACAACTAAAATGTGTCTAGATACATCTATATTAGCATCAAGTAATATGAATCGGGGGAAGTATTTCTTTGATGGAATGGTAGGCTATATGGGTGCATTAGCAAGCATGTGCTAATACATAAGTTCCACTGGTGTATCCTGATGATCTTGTTTATTCAGCATGGCTGAAGATGCTGTTAATGCAGCAATAAGGTCAGGGAATCTGAAGCCAGCAAATGGCTGTGTTACTGATCATTTGCATATAGTTGGTGGATATGGATGGGACCCTGCTTCTTTTACTGTGCTTGCTCAGAATTACAAGCGAATGAAAAAGACGTATGGTGGCAAAGTTATTCCGGGTGCAATGGACAGTGCTGTATCAAAACATCTGTCACATGCATATGGAACTTTTGCTGAACGAGTGGCTGCAATTGCCCAGGTTTGTTATCCCTTGACTATGGCAACTTACATATGCAAGCTACGTTTCCGCAAAAAGAAATAGAAAGTTCTGTTTAGCCTCTTCTAATTACGCCTCAAAGATAAGCACTTACTGGGGTTACTTAGGTCTCGTGTTTCTCAAAAGAAAAGGACTGTGAGCTGACCAGCCACGCGTTCATGTTATAGCTTTTAATATATAATAAATACATAGAGTGATGATCTATCACTAAAAATAATGATCTGCCAACCTAGCAGTCTTTTGTAGACTTATGTTGTACTCCCTCCGTTCAAAAATAAGTGTCTCAACTTTTTCTAGATACATCTGTATCTATAATTAAAGTGTGTCTTGATACATCCGTATTCAAGACAACTAAGAAACTTATTTTTGGACTGAGGTAGCAGTTACTTACCTTGCTATGAGCTTTATGTCATGACTCATGAGGGATGCACAAGTCGAAATAGGATTCAGTAAATTGGTATGTTCTGTTCTATTGTGGAGGCAAAAAGACACTTGTTTTTAACATAGGAGGCAATAGGACATGGGTGGGTTGAATACCGTTCATCTAGTCACGTGACTTGAAATCCTTGAACATGCCTCCCGCGGAGCAACTCGAGCTTTTATATTCAAAAAATTGGTAGAACTCGCCGTTTTAAGATCCAGAGTTCCTCTGGGTTTTGGTGAAGCGAAGTGGGACACACACCAAGGATTTTGAGTCCAATGTGCTAAACTCAAGAGGATTTCCATTCCTCTGGTCTACCAGCCAGAACCTAGAAGGACACTTGACACAAATTGACACAGCTAGACTGAAACACTGCTTGTCATCAGATCAATGGTTATATTGTGATTAGGCACAATCATAAAAATCCATAGTTAGTAATAAAAGACCCATCAGGACAATGGCCGATGTTTTACTTTTTGTGTGATTATTTAGCATATCTATATATTTTCTTGTTAACCAGTCATATACTATTAATATACACTAGACAGATATCCAGCAACATAAGCACAAATCACGCACAGTAATACCATCCATTTAGCATGTTGCTGTTAAAGCTGGCAATGGTTGGGTAACTGAACTGTACCTAAACTAAAACCGCGTGAACCAAACTAAACCACTAAACTGTGTATTGAAACCCAACCCAAACTGAACCACATGCAATCCCCACCTGAACCGAACTTAACCGATGCCACAAACTGTACTTTCAACCTATGTGTAGAGATCAGTTCCCAGCTAGCTAGCTCCTTTTACATGGAAGCTAGTTACGCATGCACTCGACATGCAGGGAAGCATGGACTGGCTGGCCATAGGCTCTAATCCAGCCGATCCTTTCATGCCGATGCGCTGACCCGTCCGAAAAAAACCGGGTCTTAACCAAAGTTTTAATCAGGTTTACCCGAAACTGTTTGGACCCATAACCAGCCAAACCCAACTGTTTTCCTCATGAACCAAAACTGAACCCAACTACCGACAAACTAGACCCATTCCCACCCGAACTAATCAAACCCAACATTAAAAACTAAACCATCCAACCCGGTTAAACTGGAAATATTCTCAGGTTTAATTGCTGTATAGATCATTTGATCTCGCAGATGTATGTGATATCTGCGCACCATTACCACACTAAAATTGTGAACCACATGCGGAAATGGAATGTTCATTAGAGGCATAGCGAGGCCTCAACTTGTGAATTGGGTAAAGTTTCGTAAATGGTTTCATTCTGGATCGATGTGTGCTGACATGAGGTTCAGTTTAGTGAGTTATTAATGCTTGAGTAGAGTAAGAAGACATGAAGGAGAAATTTCGTCTCACTTTTTGGTTTATTATCTTCATAGAGATTTAAAGACCCACGAACCCACAACCTCATGGCTAGCACACCATTTGATACACGCGTATTGGACGCCACATGTTGCTCTCTAACTCATACTCCCTCCGGACTGATTAAATTGACACGGAGTCTAGGCAGCACTAGCTTATACGTACATAGAGCCCCACGTCAATTAAATACACCAGATCTAGTATTTCCATGAGCAGCCATGCAGTTCACACAATTAATGGACTGTATTTCAGAAGGATGACAACGTGTTGTTTGCTTGTGTATGTGTTTGTTGAATTATACCCCTAAAATTTCCTGTAATTTAATGAATACATCACAGTTGATGATACTTCAGTTTGCATATTCAGGTTCTCTGAATATATATGATGCAAACTAAATTTCTGCTTTGACTCTAAATTTCTAGACCACTTCAGTTTTTTAACTGAAGTTGTACCAGCAACCTATAATTGTTAACACTATTTGATTTCTTTGTTTATCAGTGCATCTCTTACATTACTAATCCACTTCTCTTGATTTTCATGGAATTTATTATTTGATTTTAAATTATGACACTGGGTTGTATTTCTATATTTCATATGAGCTGCCAGTGTATGCCTTTACCGACTTTTGACAGTCTGGATAGCGTAGCCTCAGTAGTTGTCAACTATTCAGTATTAACGTGCATCATTTCAGTGTTCAACTACACAATATGCGTATGCTGATTCAGCTAGTTCTGCTTATGTGGTTTCCATACCAATTCCATATTACCCGTTAATCGCTTCATTTTCCAGGACGAAGGCTTGGGAAAGCGACTTGCTCATGGATACCCATTCTTAGAAGCTGAAGTAGCATATTGTGCTCGTTACGAGTACTGCGAGTCTGCTGTCGACTTTGTTGCAAGGAGATGCCGGCTTGCCTTTCTTGATACAGATGCTGCAGGGAGAGCATTACCCCGGATCATTGAGATTTTAGCGTCGGAACACAAGTGGGACAAGGCAAGGCGGAAGCTTGAACTGCAGAAGGGTACAGAATTCTTGGAAACCTTCAAGTCATCTAAGAATGCACAATTCAGAGATGGTAAACATAATGGTGAGTTTATTAACGTATGGGAGTGGCGTTTTGGCACCCAGGAGCATATGCTCCCGGTTTTTAAACTTCGTTTTAACGTATGCCCCTTTTATACTTCAGGTGGGCTTGTAATCTCATGTTTGTTTCTTTTCAGGGCAATGACCGAAAACATAATTACTGTGAATAAGCGTGGGGTTATACAGTTCCGTGACAGTCATGTGATTGAACTTCAAGAAAGCAGGCTCCAGCATGGAAATTATTCGGTGGATGTGTGTTGGTCCTGATTTTTTATTATTTTCCCCTATCTACACGTGGCTGCGTATCAGATATGTAGCCAAATGATCTCATCACCATGTCTTAGTTGGATATATATGGTAAAATAGTTGGTCTAAAATAAAACTGGATCAAGGTATATGGAAAACTGATAAGGAAACCATGTTAATCATCTTGTTTCCACAGAGATGTGTCCAGTTCCATTCAATTAACCAGATTTTCGTACTCCCTCTGGTTCATATTAGTTGACTCAACTTTGTCTAGATACATAGACAAAGTTGAGTCAATTAATTTGGATTAAAGGGAGTGCATGCATAAAGCTAAAATGTTTTGGATAACTCACTTTAACAACATATGTTACAACATCCTATTTTGGGTTATTTGATTTTCGTACATGCATAAAGCTAAGATGTCTACCAGGTTATAACGATTTGTAGGACTGCATTATATACGGAGTATATTTTTTGAAGTAAAGATTCTTTTGCACTGTATTTGAGATTTCTCACCCACTTAAATCTCTTGGAAATATTTCCTTTGCTTTTCCTATATAGATGTATTCTCTAGCGTGGTTTTTTTTTCATTAATTCTACTATTACGGCTATTTTGAAATGGTGGACTGCAAGCACATTCTGTGATGTTTCCCAGTCTTTGAAATAGCCAAACATTTTTGTGTTTCGAACTGCATCTTGCCTGTTTGGCTCTGTTTGTTGTTTCTAGTTGTTCCTTGACGTGCCATTCAGTTCTTCGACCAGATTTTTTTCTAGAATGTTCTGTATATGTTCTTGGATTTTCCCATCCGAACTAGGCACAGGGATTGAATCGAGCACGTCCATGTTGCCCCAATAGTAGACGATGCCTGGCTATAATTTTTGACACAGAATGCACGCACACCACAACAACACCGTTCTTATCAGTCTAGAAAGAACCACTTGCGACCGAGTCAACGCCTGTGAAGCGGTTTGCACGAACAGTTTTCCAGTACTTGGCAAGTCGGTCTTCATAGCTCACGCTTCGTCACCTGAATTTCACACTGTTTTTCAGCGACCGTCATCGATGTGATAAACTGGACTTTAGTTGTGGAACAACTTTGTTTAGAAAAAATAACGTTGTGGGAGAACTACGTCTAGTATTTGGAGGAAATCATAGTGTTGTTTCGTGAAGTTTGTGGTGCAAGTGCCACCCGAACCAATTTACCTGGAACAAATCACAAGCCACACCCGCGTTTTTCCCTGCCAAACACGGGGACTCGGATCATACTTTCACCGAAAGTGTAGGTCCACTTTCCATCCATTGAGACTGTTATCGGTAGCTTGTTAATGGTCTTTTTTAGAATCTTAAAATAGTTTGCCAAACAAACGAAACAAATAAGAAGTGTATATGTTAATACTATCAATCTTGACAGTGAACACTTTCAACTTGACTTCTTAATTTCGTTTTTCTTTTTTTTCTTTCACTTCCCCTCTTATTTACATGTATTTCGTCGATACATAACCAATTGGTGTCGTATTACAACACAGATAACTAGATAAGGTATTTTCTCAAGATTTTTTCTCCAACATGTGGGTTTGAGGAGTGAAACCGTCAAGTACATGATGCGTTTTAATATCCTAGGAGCATATATTTTCAGTCCACATTATTTCCTTTATCAAAAAAAAAAAAAAATCAGTCCACATCACAACATCAATGGACCTCTTCTTTTATTTTAGATTCTATCCACACATGGTATGGACCCATTAGCCAATTGGTTGATTATCATGGAAGATGCATTGCAGCTGTAGGCTTGTAGCTGCATGTATGCATGCCGATGTTAGTTACGTTCAGCAAAGGCACGTGTCTGTCCTACAGTGATTCTAGTTCTAGTATAAATATTAAGCTCTTGACAGTTAGCCTGCCATCAATCTCACGGATTGCACGCAAAACAAAATCTCATGGATCTTGAGAACTAGCACTAGTAAGCGATACATATATTCAATAGAATATGAGATATTAGAGTATACCAAAAAGGTAGAAGGTTTGAGCTTTGGTTGTTAACCCCACGGTTCTTTTGTTTTGGAATGCAATGACATATAAATCATCATTGGCCATTGCTTGAATTCACTTTGTTGTTAAGCTTCGACGAACTTCTTGTAACCTCAATTCCCGCTATTTTCTTTTCTGAAACTAGCACAATACCAACATCCTGATATGTAGCCCTGTCCCCGGTATTTTCTTCTTCTCACAAGTATTTGAAGATGGAGTTCACATAAAGCACTAGCATGTGAAGTTTCCCACACCTTGCATGTCATGCACATTAACATTAACATGTGAAGTTAGTCTCACGTCTTGCAAGCATACTTCCTAAACATTACCAAAAGTGTTTAATGACACTACATATAGATGTACCTCATGATAAGCCGTATCACATAGAAGAAAATACACAAAAGGCTCTTTTTAGATGTGACTCTCCCTACTCCACGTCCATCTTCTAAGATTGAAAGGCAGCATTGCATCAATACATTTTCATCAGTGGCATACCAGAGGCCAAATGCATGCAGCACAGGCTCCTGCCGCTAGAACCGATATGCCAAAAGGAAGTAATAAAGATGTAAGCCTAAATGTACATGCAACTGAAGGTAATATTATGGAAATAATTATATCATTGGAATATTGTTAGTAGCAGTTTATCTTCCAAATATGGTTTTCTTGGTGAAAACTTTGGGGGGGGGGGGTACTTATTTGCAAGTTGAAACATGATAGAGAATACACAATGTTAGTTAGCAGATTAATAGTCCCCAAGAGGGAGGTTGTGTTCTTCCTTCCAACTAAGTTTGTTAGCACTTTGGACATTTAAGTATGATATTTTGCAAAAACTCACTCAGAATAAGTCATTTCTGAATTTCACAATTTTGCATAAATGAACATGATGTGAAAATTCTTGCCTATTGGTCACAACCATCTACCACAATGTATGCCATTTCATCACAAAACATAAGCTAAAGTGACCACTTGTTTTTGTTTGCACAATCCCTTCTTCCGAATAGAAACAAATGAACACATGAAATTTTTGTTATTAAAGCATATAGGCATATCCAAATCAAGGATCTTCGTGAAAAACATGCCATATTTTCTGTTACCCAAGTACTCCCTCCGTTCCCTTTCATAAGATTTTTTGGCAAGCTAACTAAGTCTTGCAAAACATCTTATAGGAGGATACAAAGGAATTAGTACGATATAACTTGCATTAAGCCAATAGTGGAGAACAAGTACACATTCATATTATGTTAAGTAAATATACTAGAATACAAATTCGTGGGTAGAATTGTATTTTCAAATCCATGATCGCCAGGTTTGTGTGAACTAGAGAATACCACTAATGCGGCTGCCGCTATCTTGGTTCTTCCACCTTCGCCAATGAGAGTGTACAAAAGGGGTGAGTAGTGAGTTGTTAGGATTATTTAGGGCGAGAGGTCGACAAAAAATCATCGAGGGCAAGGGTCTGTGGGAGCTGGTAAAGTTGCCCTCATCTGGCAGTCTTTTGTGTGGGTGTGGTCCACCAGTTTTTTTTTTTTTTTTTTGGAATATTCCACATATATGTTTCTTTTGAAAGGAGGCAAAATGCTGTGCCATTTTTTCATTAAGGGAGAAAGATACTTTAAGGCTTATACGCTCTAGGGCCAGCACAACCAAATATGCACGCTAAAAGGAACAGAGCATACACAAAAGAAACTATTCTCTTGGAGTGAAAGTCACTAAACACTTCGCATCGCGATGACCCAAGTTCCAGCCTCTTCCGTGATGTTCGAAATAATCACCCTCGCGAGGTTGGAGATGCGCCTGAAAATCCCCCAGTGGCGCTCATTCCACAGTTTCCATGCGGCAGGGTGACAATTCATTCTTCAAACCAAACATGTGGTAGTAAGTCTAGTATGCCTTTTTCCCATCGGAACTAGGGATAACAATTCAACCAAGCACATCTTAATGCACTAATAGGACTCCACGAATTCGTTGTTGTACAGATTTGGCATGATTGGTATCTTCGCAATATTAATATATATTCTTTATTAAAGAAAATATGACTACATGAAAAAAGAGATGACATTGCCTAAAAAGAAAGGAGGAGATGTTTTTCTTGAAGAATCTACAGTTTTTCGATCAAGGAGCATAGCCCCGCCTCTGCATCCAAAGGATGCACACATATTTCTTCTTTATTAAATTATTCGCAATGCCTTACAAGGGGAATACAAAGATCAATCTCGAAGCCTCCTTCCTAGCGACAACTCGCTATACCTACGATGAAGGGGGGGCCATGAACAAGGCCATACTCCCTGACGGTACACCAACACACATCATCCAAAAGCAAAACCCTGAGGGTGTGCCATTGCACACATCGCAGAGTTCGCAACTGCCATCTATCTCCAACCCATCTCCAAGCGAGATCAACGTATTGCCGTCGATGTCACCATAACACCAAACAACTCCACCATCCTGCCGCGTCCAGCAATCCTCGCTCGTCTTCGATGCAGCTCCACGCCGCTGAGAATCATCGACGACAACGTGGTAGATGAACACCACTCCACCAAAAACCACCTCCATCCAGCCGCTGCTCCAAAAATGATGCCCCAAGAGGTAGCACGACGCAGGAAGCGCCGTCATCGTACGATCATGGTGGATCTAGGGTTTCCCCGAGGAGTTCCCACGGACTGTGACGACGATGCCTTCAAGAAGGAAGCGACGCTTAACGCCGCCATCGCCCGCCAATCTTGACACGGTTTTCACCGACAGCCTCGAGTCCCCAACTCGGCGAGAGCAAACGGAGAGGCCAACAAAGATGATGCCTTCGCAAGGGAACAACGCCAATAGCCACCACCATCATCCGCCTAGAACGAAGTCAAGGCTCGGTGTTCACCGGTGGCCCCTTCGCTGCTAGCTCGTCGTCGACTAGATCTTCATTGCCGGGGTAGAGGCATCTCGTGATCCGCCACCCCAGCAACCAGCCGACCTCCTCCGGCAAAGAAGAAGGCCGCCTCCACCGTCGAAGCCAAGGCTGCTGCCCCGAGCGACCTCGTACCGCGGGAGAAGCCCAAGATAATCGCCCCTCACCGGTGAGAGGCGGAGGGAATGGCGATGTCCGACACCACCAGCCACCACCGGCGTGCCGCCGATGGGAGGCGGGGAGGCCGCAGCACAGGCTCTGGCCACCGCCCCCTTCCATCCATGCGGGGGGCGGGAGGGCCGCCGTCGCCCCTCCATCCTCGTCAGACCACCACTGCCCCGGGAGGCGGGAGGGCCGCCGCCGCGCGAGAGAAACTCCATGGCCGCCGTCCCCGACGCGTCACGAGGGAAGGCCCTCCCGCCTCCCGGCTAGGGTTGGGAGGGTTGGGGGTCGGGAGAGGGTTGGGAGGGTTGAAGAATCTACAGTAGGTTTCCCCATTGCTTAATTTTTATTGGTTTTTGAGGTTTTGTTTTTTGCTAATTACAACAGAAACGGTGCTAGAGAGAAGCACCTAAAAAACCCAAACAAAACACTAAATGCAGGTGTCCGCAAACAATCTCATCCCTGTCAGTCCATCCTAAACTGAAGGACCATTTTGCGACTGAAACTACTTGGAGCCAACGCCCGTGGAGTTGTCTGCACTCTGCACACACAATTTTGCCGTCCTTGCCACTTGCCAGGGTCAAGTGGGTCTTCGCAGCTTCATTTTCCACCTATAGTGACCTAAAGAAACGAAAGGACCAGACGAGCTGTAGTTATCTGGAGTCTGGTCACGTTTCTTCACCTGAATTTCACACTGTATTCTCAGCGACCGTGATCGATGTGATCAACTGGACTTCTCAACAGCGCTCGATGTGGTCTCGTGGTGATCTGGACTCGTGGTTGTGGAACAACTTTGTGAGAAAAGAAGAGTTGTGGAACAACTACGTCTAGTTTTCGAGGAAATCACGGTGTTGTTTCTCTTGTGTACGACTGAATCATCTAGTTCGCGAAGTCATCGATTTTTTCGATAAAGGGAATACATTAATATCAAAAAGATCTAAATTTTGTATATGGCACCTGCTAATAGACTACGGATCTGTACTCAAAAAAAAGGAAAAGAAAGCAAGAAGCAAAAGTCAACATTATCTCAACAACAACAACAATACATAGCAAGACAACACGGAATTCTCCAAAAGCACGCCTCAAGAAGGGAGCAGTGCTCCAACACCGTCGTCGCCCGATCAGCGATCTTAGGTTTTCAAGAAGATAGTCCCACTCTCAAAACAATGCCTCCAACAAGGTCATTCTGAAACAGATTAAGTAGGACGCAGGTTTCCACGAAAGGTGACTGACTTCATGTGTTGTCGCCCCACTATCATACCGCTGTTGTGAAGCCGGAACACCAAGCAAGTCCCTCAACAGCGCGGAGACTTGAACCTCCCTTAGCTAGTCCTCCCTCCGGCCTTCATGAACTTCTCTTCTTCCGACTTTCATCATGGATCCATAGTCACTTGATGTCAACACAGAAAAAGAGCTTCGCGCCGCTCCTCCAGAACCAATCGGTCGGAATAAAACCATGGGTGCGCACGACCAAATACCACCGATCCAGCAAACTCCACAAAGCACTTTACATTCGCCGGCGGAGCCTTCGAAACTCAACACTCCGGCTAGATCACGAGTACATGCCTCCGGTAGGTCTTCCTCTTCACGCAAGAGAGACCCTAGGAGCACATCCTTTATTCAGGTCGGACCCCACGTCGGCGACCATCCGAGATGGCACTCCAACCCTCCGGCGACTCGTCGCCGGCTTCCGCATCTCCATCTCGCCGCCGGAACGCGGTGATAGATCGATAGATCCACCACCACCAACCGCAGCCGACCCTCTCCGGCGAAGAAGAGGGCCACCTCCACCGTCGTACCCAAGGCTGCTGCCCGGGCGACCTCGTGTCGCGGGTGAAGCCCAAGATCGCCTCCGCTCACCGGCGAGAGGCGGGGGGGGTGGCGCAGGCCATGGGCCTGGCCGCCGCCCACCACCAGCCCCTGCCGGAGTGCTACGGAGAGCCGACGGGAGGAGGGAGCGCAGCGTAGGCCGCCGCCGCCCGCGCCGGCTGATCCACCATGGGAGAGCCGACGGGAGAAGGCGGCGCGGCGGCCGCCGCCACCCATCCCATCTGCGCGTCCGCCATGCTCGAGGAGGGAGATCCGGCTGCCGTCCACCATGCGTCGACGAGGAAGGGCCCCGCCGCCGCCACGCCCCGTGGGTCTTTGCCCCGGGGCGCTACCGGCGGCGGCGGTGGCGGCGGCGGTTAGGGCTGGGAGGCTGGGAGGCTGGGAGGCTGGGCGGTGGGTTTCTGTTTCGTCTCCAAATAGTACATAAGCTATTTGTCTGTTGTCTCTCGCGAAGTTATCGATGGAAGTGCTAGTTGAGCAAAATTCCTTGGAACAATCACATTGTAATATTCCATTCAAAGCATAGGTCCATTCCGTATCCCTTGAGCGTGTTATTGCTAGCTTGCTAATAGTTTTTTTTTCTAGCATCTTAAAATGGTTTACTTAACATATACAATTTTTTATTAATTAATTAATAAAACTGTCGAGCTTGACAGTGAACCCTTCCAACTTGACCTGGCTTTTAGTTTATTTGATGCTCACATGTGAATGCAGTCCTAGCTAACAGTAGCAGGTCAAGCAACCACTCCCGTAAACTACTTAACCATAACCTCCAACACGACCTGACCGGGACCAACCGCGTTAAACCCTCTATAAATAGCCGTGGCAAGGAGATGCTGTAATCACGACTCACAACCAGCAGCCAAGACAGCAAGAATCTCATACGAAGACACACTCTCCACACACTCCAAATAGCTGTGATGGAGGTGACCCCGAACCATACACAGGCCGTGAGCGGGTGGGCAGCCATGGACGCGTCCGGCAAGGTGGTGCCCTTCTCCTTCAAGCGGCGTGAGACCGGCGTGGACGACGTGACGATCAAGGTGCGGTACTGCGGGATGTGCCACACGGACCTCCACTTCATCAACAACGACTGGGGCATCACCATGTACCCCCTCGTCCCCGGCCACGAGATCACCGGCGTCGTCACCAAGGTCGGCACCAACGTCTCCGGCTTCAGGCCGGGCGACCGCGTCGGCGTGGGCTGCATCGCCGCGTCCTGCCTCGACTGCGACCACTGCCGCCGCTCCGAGGAGAACTACTGCGACAAGGTCACCCTCACCTACAACGGCATCTTCTGGGACGGCACCGTCACCTACGGCGGCTACTCTGACATGATCGTCGCGCACAAGAGGTTCCTCGTCAAAATCCCCGACAGCCTGCCGCTCGACGCCGCCGCGCCGCTGCTGTGCGCCGGGATCACCGTGTACAGTCCGATGAAGCAGCACGGGATGCTTCTTGGCGAGGCTGGGAGGAGGCTCGGGGTTGTCGGGCTGGGCGGGCTCGGACACGTCGCCGTCAAGTTCGGCAAGGCATTCGGGCTCCGCGTCACCGTCATCAGCACGTCGCCGGCCAAAGAGCGCGAGGCCAGAGAGAACCTCAAGGCCGACGACTTCGTCCTCAGCACCGATAACAAGCAGATGCAGGTACGGAAATACATAAAAATTCGATAGGATTTCCGGGCAATCGCAAGTAAACGGAGTCAACTCAATTTGAACCAAGTACTGAACTAATTTATTCTTGCTGTCAATTCAGGCTATGGCGAGGAGCCTCGACTACGTCATCGACACGGTATCGGCGCAGCACTCGCTTGGACCCATCCTGGAGCTGCTAAAGGTGAACGGCAAGCTGGTGCTGGTGGCTGCCCCCGACAAGCCGGTGGAGCTCCCATCATTCCCGCTTATCTTCGGCAAGAGGACGGTGAGCGGGAGCATGACGGGAGGCATGAAGGAGACGCAGGAGATGATGGACCTCTGCGGGGAACACAACATTACGTGCGACATCGAGCTTGTCTCCACTGACAGGATCAACGAGGCCTTGACACGGCTAGCGCGCAACGACGTCCGCTACCGTTTCGTGGTCGACATTGCGGGGAACGGCTCCAAGCTCTAGTTATTTTACTGCTGCATTGCTGCTGTACATGTGAGAACAAATGTAACTTGTTTGTGAGTGGGCGTTTTGGCTCCTTTATTTAAAAATATATTTAAATACATTTGAAATGTTTAATATATTTCAAAAAGAGTGCCATATGTACATCTCCACATGCTACATGTTTTTTTTTCGAGGTTTAAGGGAGGGTCCCCACCGCTTGTTGCATTCCACGAAAGTAGCCTTGAAGGCCCATGTTCTTACAAACAGCTTGAGGGAAATACAGGGGGATACAGGGAAGGAGAGTACAACAAAAAAACAGAAAAAACAAAAACTAGAAAAAGGAACACAAAGGGAAGGGGAGGTTAGCATTCGAAGCCAACCGAACCCCCCGGGAGGTCAGCACCTCAAAGGAAGACCCCTACGACTTGGCATGGCGAGCGACGGGCAAAGACGAAGGACCTGCAGAAACCGAGACCAAAGCTCAGGGCGTCGGATAGCCGAGACTGGGGCGACGACATCGGTGTGCCGACCCCATGGTCGAAGGGCGACGCAGAAACAAGTCATGCCACTAGCACGAACCGACCAAAGCCACAACTAGGGGCCATCTCGAGGACCTCAAGCCAACCGCCAGACGAGGATCTCCGGTGAGAACTACACCGCGAGCAGGCAGACCAAGGGAGCAAGTAGTGGAATACTTGGACACCTACAGAAGCACACCAAGAAGCGTCCGGCACGGTCGAAAGGCGTCGGATAGCGAGACCGTGCGACGACACCGGTGTGCCGCCGGCGAAGCCGAAGGGCAATGTGCTGCCGAGACCAAGCACAGTCGAAGGGCGTCGGATAGCCGAGACTGGGGCGACGACACCGGTGTGCCGACCCCGTGGTCGAAGGGCAACACATGCCAAGGCCACCCCGGAACATCTAGGCGGCTCTGTCGGAGCCACCAACAGCCTGATCCCACATGAAAGCTAGCCGGCGGCCAGCGGGAAGCAAGAGGTAGACACCGCCCCAGCGTGTACGGGAGGAGCACAGAGCCAACGGGACGCCTCCACTGGGGAGCACGACGCCGTGGCGTCGACGTCCGCAGGCTTTCGCCCGGATGTGCACCTGCACCACAACATCGGGGCGGGCCAACCTCCCCCACTCAGCAAGAACCATGGCCAGGGGGTGGACACGAGCCACCGGGGCGGCCGAACTGCAGAGGGCCCAGGGGCGCCATGGGCCTAGCCGAGCCACGTCGCGCGCGCCGGGATCGACGGCCGGACAGCCATGGGCGAGAGCTCGGGGCCGGAAAACGCCGGAGAAGAGCCCTGGCCGAGCACAGAGGGCGACGGCAGAGAGCAGCAGCAGAAGGGCCGGGCAGCCGCCGGCTGGCGCGAGGTCCAGCGGGCCAAGCCGCGTCCCCGTCGAGGCGGGGAGAACGGGAGGCGGGGGCAGAGGCCACACGGCGGCGTCGTCGACGCCATGGCGAGCGGAGGGCGCGTCCACCTGCGCGAGGACGGCGCCGGCAGTGTGCCGTCGAGGAGCAGCACGCCGGAGCGCCGACGGGACGCGGCATGGATGGATCGAGATCTGGGGGGCGGATTTTTGAGTGGATTTGGATTTGAGGGAGGAGGGAGACCTCCCGCCGCCGCCGTCCACCGTGGGACGGCCTCCTCCGGCGGCAGCGGGGGTAGAGGAACGCGGGGAGGGCGGTTTGGTGGCGGCGGCGCGGTCGCCCCGGGGTCGCCTCGGGAGCGACCCGGAGGCGGATAGGGTTTCTCTCCTCCACATGCTACATGTTCACAAGGTCGTTTCAAGAAAAACCAACTTTCAGTGTGGCCTTTGTAGGAAAGGACAAAATCCGGTGCCAAAATATAGCTTTTATCACGAAACTTTATGTGCTTATATAAAGTGCCGAGACAAACAAGCAAAAATTTTCTATTTGTTTTTGACATTTTAAAAATTGGTATTTGGGTAAAGGGAGCATATTGTCAATTATCAACAGAAAAGAGTTGTCAAATCATGCCAATAAGAAGAACGCATCGATTGATGTTGTTTTAGCAGCTGTGGTTGGATTCTGATATTACATCACCACTTCAGAGTGCATATATAGTCAATGGTCAACCAGTAGAGCTTTTCCCACAAAAATAAGCCAACAAATATGCGATCCGCGACCGCAATAGAGTGGCATGATACGACTACGGCACGGACTCTCTTCGTGGCCCCATGAACATCGTCTTGAATTGGAACCTATCGTTACTATGATCGTTTCGTATTTGGACTCTGCTGCAATCGACCGTATCCGAGACGTTTGTGTATTGGAGCTACCTAGATAGAAACATATAAATTCCAAGCCCTTTGCCTCCCCTGTACTATCAAGTTCCAGAGGTTGTCAACGTGTATAGCAGTAGAGCCACGACGATGGCCGCCGACTGGCTGAAGCTCGCCTTCGATCCCCTGGAACCCATCGCCCAGAGACCAGAGGCGCCGCGCCTCCTGCTTCCTGCCCCTCACAACGGGGCCGGTTCCAAGTACGCGCTCGTCTTCCCCTTGTCGCGTGGATGGTCGATCGTCGTCGATGTCCGCGACGCCTCCTGCCATCTCAAGCACCTGCCCACGGGCGCCACGGCAGCCCTGCCCAACCTGAACACCGTCCGCAAGAGCTTCACGTCCAAGATCAAGAATCTGGGTTACCAGCATGCCCCTGAATCTGACCATGAAGAAGCGCCTTTACCTGACGAGAACAGTTCCTGCGGAGATGATTCCTTTTACTCGTGTGGGGATGACGATTCTGTCGATAAACAACAAGGAACACCTAGGCTGGACTGTGCATGTGGCGATCCCGATGATGACGACCATGAGTGCTCCACTGATAAAGATGCTACAGACGACGATGAGTGCTCCACGGATCAAGAAGCGCCGCCTTATCCTCCAGAGGATTACAGCGAGTGCGGAGACTCCGACGACGAGGCGTTCGGAGATGACTGGTATCGGCGGGACAAGCTCAAGATCAAGATCAAGTATCTTTGGTACTATTTTTTCATGGACACGTACCTCCAGTTATCGGACCGCTTCAACTTCGCCATCCATGTTCCTCCCGGTACTCCGGCAACAAGCACCGAGGGCATAGTAATCATGATGTATCACATGCTACAGGGGCGCACGGGGATGGTTTTCTGCCGACCCGGGGACCCGGCCTGGACGAGGATAGCTAATCCTAATTCACAATATTTAAGCTTCACCGATTTCGCCTACTTCGATGGCAAGATGTTCGCCTTGGACGATAAAGGCGTTACGCTAGTGTTCGATGCCACCACGCTCCAGCTCCTCCACCAGGTCGATCTGCCCCCGGATACGCCCAACGTTACCAGCAAGATTTTCGACTATGATCTAGACGACTTCCATTGCCTCCGCCTCATCGCATTGCCAAGCAAGGTTCTCTTGGTCAAAACACGCGTGAAGTCTGGCAAGCCGGAGGGCTTCGACGTCTTTGAGCTATCTTCTGGGTCTGGGGAAGATGAAGGTGGACAGGCTTGGCGCAAGGTGAACGGGGACAACATCGGTGGCAGCCACGAGTTATTCTTGGATTGCTACCACGGTACCTTTAGAGACGCTCACGACGACAAGGGCACACGGATTTATTTTCACGATGACTTCATGGCTCCCGTCGGTAGTGGTGCGGCGTACTGCTACAACATGCAGGATGACAAGCTAGAGTGTGTTTACATGCCACCGGAGGACAAAGGTTCCATATATTCAACTAGGCCTAGTTGGTATGTTCCAACTAATTAGTACTGTAAGGAAAATAAATCCGTTGAAGTGATCGATAATTTTGCTTTTAGCAAGGACCAAAATGCATAGGCGCTTGTGTGCAAATAAATTCTTTAATAAACTCTTACAGTTAGAAAATATCATCTCTCTTAAATTGTATATATCCGATTGATCGTATTTTCATTGTTGAGTTAGTCGCACCAAGATTTTCTTAAAGAAAATTCTTATCTCAAGTTGTATATCCCTCGATTGACCTCTTTTCATTGTTTAATTTCTCGCAAGAAGATTTACTAAAATACAATGATCTTATTGTGAAAATGCAACGCTACACATAAGATAGGGTCATGGTCTTATCACTAGGAGACCACTAGGAAACACCGTATAAATGGAGGAGGCCTTTTGGCTCACATGAGCATTTGCAATGCAAAATAATTAAAACAATTTTAAAAATATTAAAAAATTCTGACATAAAATTTATGGTGTACATTGTGATATTTTATGTTCATACATAAGTTTTCCTGAAAAAACAAAATTTTATGTGGCATGTACAAAAAAAGACGTAAAAATGTTCTATACATAGTCGTGTTGTAGCATCAAAATTTGTATTTTTTATAGGAGACACATAATTTTTTTTCATGAAAACTTGTGTACGAACATAAAATATCTAGATGTACATGCAAAATTTATTTCGGAATCTTTTAACACTTCAAAATGTATTTTCACACAACAGGTTCATATTATTATGAGACAAAATGGACTTTCCTGTATAAATTGTCTTTCTTTCTTCGTACATGTTGTTAGAAATAATCTTATCGAGGCGGGCCGAGATGGGTGGGTCTCCGCTACCTTGCTAAATCCAACCTCAGCCAAAAAAAAACGCAGACCAGGCCACCTACTGGCGCCAGCGGGTTTAAAATTAAAAACCGCATCCTTGTAGATGAAAACTCCAAATACTTCCACCTTTGCTCTTCTGGCCGCCTTCAAAAGGACCAAATCAAAAACCTAGACAATGATGACGGCGTCACGGTTTTCTCCCATCAAGCTAAAGCCTCGATCCTCCATGGTTTCTTCAAAGACCTTCTAGGCACCCCCATCCATGCTGTTGATCGGCCAGACTGGGCTACTCTTGTTGCCTCGACCTCCCTCGACTCAACCCAGGCCGCCTCTATCATTCGTCCTTTCTCCCTCGAAGAAATTCGCAATGCCCTTTTTTCGATGAACGATAACTCCAGCCCTGCCCTGATGGCTTTGGGCCGGCGGTTTACAAGCGAAACTGGGACCCGGTAAAAACGACTCTCCTAGACTCTCTCGCCGGGTTTCATAGCCTCTCTTGTGACCTTCGGCCCATAAACAAGTCCCACATCGTCCTCCTCCCAAAGAAAGAAGGCGCCAACAAACCAAACAATTTCCGGCCCATTTCGCTTCAAAATTGTTGCCTCAAAATCCATTCTAAATGCCCGACCCTTCGGCTAAAAGACCCCATCCCTTTCCTTGTCCACCCGGACCAAACTGGGTTCATCTCTGGGCGGTCCATTGCCGAAAACTCTGTCTACGCCGCTGACCTTGTGCAAGCCTGCCACAAGCGTAACACTCCGGCCGCGGTGTTCAAACTTGATTTTCGAAAAGCCTTTGACTCTATTAGCTGGGATGCCCTCAACCGTATCCTGATGGCCAAGGGTTTTCCGGAGCTTTGGAGAGCTTGGATTAGGATGCTCAACCATACTAGTCAAACAACTATTGTGATTAATGGAGTACCTGGGAGATGGATCCAATTTCGGCGTGGTCTCCGGCAAGGAGACCCCCTTTCCCCTTCCTCTTCAACATCATTGTCGATGTTCTTCAACAAATGCTCCTCCATGCTTCCCGCGAGGGGATCCTTCTGCACCCTCTGGTGGATGACATCACCTGCCCCATCCTTCAATACGCGGATGATACTCTCATCATTATTAGGGATATTCCCGGCCATGTTGCAAATCTTAAATGTATCCTTGATGAGTTCTCTACTGCCACTGGCCTCACTATAAACTTCCACAAAAGCACCTTTGTCCCTATCAAAACCGACCCCGATACTGCCCTCACCATAGCCAACACCTTCGGCTATGCTATCTCTTCTTTCCCCCAAACCTACCTCGGTCTTCCTCTCTCCACTTACAAAATGAGCTTCGCCGACTTCGCCCCCATCATTAACAAAACCGGTATGAGGATCTCTGGGTGGCGTGGTCGTTGCCTCCCTATAGGTGGGCGTTTGATTCTTGTCAACTCGGTCCTCACCGCCATGCTGGCGCACGCCATGAGTGTCGGTCTTCTTCCGGCTGGAGTTGTCGAGGCCATCGATAAAAGGCGTAGGGCTTTCCTTTGGACCGGAGAGGAAACCTACAACGAGGGTAGTTTCAAAGTTGCCTGGGATGATGTCTGCGTTCCGAAGAAGTTAGGCGGCCTTGGTGTCCTCTCTATCCAATCCCAGAACTCTGCCCTTCTCGGAAAGTTCCTCTCTAAGCTTCACTCCGATACTGCCGCCCCTGGGCCTGCTGGTTTTGGCGCTTGTATGGCTAGAACGGGTCCAGGGACCTTGGCGACAGCCATCATCTTGACACCCCCATCTGGAAAGATATCATGGCCGGTCTCAAAACCTTCCATTTAATCTCTCGGGTTGACATCGGCAACGGGACTTCCACCTCCTTCTGGTTCGACCTCTGGACCGGAGACACTACCCTCCAGGATCGCTTTCCAAACCTTTTATCCCACTGCACCGGGTTCATATTACATCCACATGGCTATGACGTCCGACTTCCGCGGCACTCTTGGGCTGCGCCTTACGCAGGCTGCTGAGGCCGACCTTCGTGTTCTTGCAAACGAGCTTATTTCGGTGGTCTTGCGCCACGATATCCCGGATGTTCTTCTGGCCGCCTCACTAACACCAAATTCTCGAACAAAAGTTTCTACTCCAATTCTTTCAGGCATCTGCAGATCGACGAAGTGGCAAACAAGGTTTGGAGGACCGCTGCCCCCCTCAAGTGCAAGATTTTCGCCTAGCTGGCCAGGAGGAAGCGCCTTCCCACCAATGAACGGCGGTTCAGAAACCACCTCGCCCCCACTGCCGCGTGCCTGTCATGCAACCATGATGAAGACATCGATCACCTGCTCCTTCTTTGCCCCCGGGCCCATAAAGTGTGGACTTTCTTCTACTCTCACTTTGCTGCCAGGGTGTTTCTCGCATCTCGGACCTATGGACTTCTATGTGCCAAAGCTTTGAAGAAGCCACCATCACTACAGCCATTCTATGGAACGTGTGGGAACGGCGAAATGCTCGGACTTTCAACGGCGTTGATGAAGACATTGCATTTGTCTCCCTCAGATGCATCGAAGATATTAGACTATGAGCTCACCGTTGTACTACCCCCTCTTCCTCTACCGATTTAAATAATTGGTGTAATGGCTATGACCCCCCTGAGGTTGACTCCCCCTCCCCCTCCTCCCACTGCCACCTCTACAAAAAATGTAATGGTTCCTTGTACTCTTGGGGTTATTTATAAAATTGTTCAGGCTGGCGCAAGCCCACCGTAGCCAGAGTCAAAAAAAATCTTACCTTATTCAGTTTGAGTCCAATTAGAAATTCGTATTCTTGTTTGGCAAGGTTGCCACGACTTGTCCGTGTATTTTTTCTAGTTGTTTCTATATGGGGCCGCGCTAGCCGTCGGGCGGCCGATCCCGCGCGGCGGATCGGCGTACCGCAACCATCCGATGAGCATCCAAAGGACCAGAATCCATGCATGCATACTACTTTTCTCCCGTGCTGGACCCCACGTCTGCTTGCATGTCCTGCTGTTCGCATGCATGCGCGTCGCTTTCGCTGCGTCATGTCGCTCTGGTGGAGATTTCTCACATGCTTTCCCACGGCTGTTTCCATGCATGCTACCTCGCTGACCCCACCAAGGCCTTTTTGACTTCTTTCGTATAAAACCCGATTAACACATCAAAAGCAATATAATATTACAACAAATCGTATAATCATGTACTACAATTTTTTTGCAACAAATAGTAATGCTATAAAAATTAGTTAAACAACATTTTTTGCTACACATTGATTTACAACAATAATCACTATCAATTTCAATATAAATCACAAATGATTACAACAAAAATCATGTGTTTGAAACAATAAAAAGGTTAAGCACCAAGCTTTTTCTACGAAATTGATTTGCAACAAAAAACCAACTATTTTAATAAAAACCATAAAATATATACTATTACAATAAAAACTATCTCCGCTTGCAAAAAATATATACTATCACAATAAAATATCCTCTGTAAAATTTTAAGAAGTAATGTTATAACAAAGTTGTTAAACAACAATTTTTTTGCTACATGTTGGTTTACAACAAAAATCAATTAATTCTACCAAAAATCGCAAACTATTACAACAATAAAAATATGTTTGTAGCAATGAAAAAGTGGTTAACAACATTTTATTTTGGTACAAATTGATTGACAATAAAAATCACCAACTACTTTAACAAGAAATAGAAACGCTTACAACAAAAAATTCAAAATTGTGACAAACACCCAAGCAAACATTACAACATCCTGCATGTTCTTTCACTAAAAAAATTGTGGGTGTTTGTTACAAAATTTACAAAGGTATACAACATAGAAAAAACTTGTGAGTGTTTTCCAGATCATTTTGTAAAAAGAAACCTGCATGCATTTTTTTTACGCCTAGGTAATGGTGGGCTTCAGCGAAGCTAGCTTTGGTGGTGGTGGGCTTTAATTAGCGCAGTTAGCTATGGTGGTGGTGGTGGGCTTTAGCGTGCGTTGAAGGTGGCCCAAAAAGGGGCAAATGAACGCACGATCGGGGTGACCGATCTTTTCCTCCGATCGGTCGCCTGATACGAAGCGTTTTCCTTCCATATGTCCCTGAGTCCTAGCCAGAGTACTAGTTATTCTAGGACTCGGACTTGGTTCCCAGGTCGGTTCAGGATTAGTCTCGTACGTTATTAAGCGTAGTTTTTTTTAGATAAAAGGCACTGAAGTGCTTAATTTTGAATTAACAAATCCACCAACGACGAAAATGATACAAAGTGCTGAACCCAACTTACAGATCGACACCACACACCCCACACGAACTACCAAAGAAGCTACAACCAGAAGTGCGACCAACAGGCTCGGCCAAAATGCCTACGAGGACTCGGAGCAGAGCTGGAAGCTACAGTGTCGGGCCGGAGCTCACTCGAGAGCGAGCCATTTTTCATGCGTGCCATCGACAGAACCCCTCTGTCGCAGAAACGCCACCGGAAGCCGACCACGGGGACCAACCCACGTTGCTCAGACCGGAAAGGAGCACCAAGGAAGCTCGACAAGGGAATGGTGACATAGGCACCCCAAATGGGCCTGCCAATAGTACCCGGGGTTTAATGAAGGCCCACTATTCGAAGAATAAGAAGATTCGGAAGCCCAAGATATATTAAGGAAAGCTAGAGTTGTAATAGGAAGTGTTATTTGTAATCGGCGGGATGAGTTAGAAACCGTCCCGGATTATGTAACTTGTACGACACGAATCCCTCGGCTCCACCTCCTATATAAAGGGGAGTCGAGGGACGAAGATCATCGAATCATTACTTACAAACCCTAGTTTTCATAATCGTCGAGTACTTTTCGGCTGGAACCTTCGAGATTACCCTCTACTTCTAACTAAACCCTAGCCTATAATCCATAGGCATTGACAAGTTGATACTTATCAATTGGCGCAGATACGTGGATTAGAGGCGTAAGGATCAGATCTGATGGCACGTTCAAGATCTTCGACATCATCAACCGCAAGCAACACAATGGATCAAGGTAAACGATGGTGGTCTTGTCGATTTTGTTCCTCACCCACCCTCCGTTTGGATGCATATGCGTATATGGCGGAGCCATGGAGATGACGTTCGGAAGGTTTCACTTTCACGTCGAGAAGGAAGGATCGTATCGTGTCGAAATTCCGATTTCGTCGAGATCATCGGCGGTCGATTCGATTTTTCAAGCGCATCGTCAACCGAGTGAGAAGAAGAAACTTCGTCGACACGCTACGTCGGCACCAGAGCAAGAGAGAAACTCGCCACGATCTTCAACGACATGTCGTTTGAGTCATCTGCGGACTCATATATAGGCGATGGCTCAAGCGATGTCGACGGTACGACTTCATCGACAAATCTATTACAGTGGGCAAGGTCTTCATCAATCTCAGCACGATGTCACCAAACCCAACATAGATATGAATACAAAATATCATCGATTTATGCCATTGAGGATCAAGAGGAAACATCAGGCTTTCGACCGTCTGGGAAATCCATATGTCGATCCCTCCAATCTGCGACAAGGCCTGGGCAGCAAATACGTCGGACCGAGCCGCGAGCGGGAGTTCAACTTTCACAAGCAGCGGACAGAGCCGCGAGAGCTATGAATGGTACAGAACCAATGGCTACCACGGCCACACCAAAGAGAATTACAAGCATATCAATATAGGCTAGCACGAGCTGCGAGAGAATTAGAACAGACCAATGAGTTAAACGGGAGAAAGAGGCGACTTACGCATCCGGCGAGAGAAGGGCAGACCTAAGTCGACAATCTAGAACTTCGGGTGATAGCCACGAGGCTCGGAACGAGAGGAAGATCAAGGTTACAACATATAGCAGGAAGAGAGCACTTGGTTCAAAACCTCGATATGTCCTTCATGTCAATAGATACAAGAGAACATTATCCCTAAGACACCGGCTGGGTATATGGCGACACAAGCTTTTATCTCGCATCAAACACCTCCAGGTGATCCAAGGGAAACACTATACAATATGGCGATAGCGGGAGTTGGAGCTATGGGGGCGCGTTCGTATCAACGCCTCAGGGAAGCGGCAAGGCAAAATAGCCCACGACCTGCGACGACAGCAATGACCACAGAAGGACCAAAGCGGAGCAAGAGCACGGCAGCACAAGCAAGGGTCGATAGAGCAAGAGAAATGAAGGGATCATCGGCAATCTCGGAGCTTAACGACGAGGATATGTGTGGCTTGCCATGCTTTACGAGGAGAGTCAGCTTCCGAGTCCCCGGGATTCAAGTTACGATAACTTCAAAAGTTCGACGGCCTTCAAGATCAGAGGATTGGCTAGTTGATTATCTCGAGACAGTAAAGCTCACGGGAGGAACCGGGGCAACAGCCATGCAAAGCATCCAAGTGCATTTGAGTGGAGCCGCACGATCTTGGATAAAGCGAATCTCCCTTTTTATCGACAGCTGGGAAAGTTTCGAGGACGTGTTCATCAAGAACTTCAGATCCACGTGCAAAAAACCCGCGTCGTTAGAGGAATTGAGAGCATGTCGACAAAAGCCGAGATGAGCCAATGAGAAAGTACATCCAAAGGTGGAATATCATTAAAAACTCGGAAAATATATCCGACGAAAGAGCAATAGATGCGTTTGTCGGGAGTCAGGCGAGAGATTTTGTCGAGGACTTGGGAAGGACCAATCAAAAAACAGTATCCGAGTTAATGGAGATAGCAAACAAATGGGCGGATGGAGAAGACGATCCACAACAAACGGCACAGGTCAGAGGAGGACCGTAGTCGAAACTATCAATCGGGCGACGATTTCCTGCGTGCCAACTATGACGCTCAGGGGCAAATTTGTGAGGTTTCGGATAAACACAGGAGAAAATAACGAGACGATTATCAGACAAACGAGTGAACAGTGTGCAGAGATGATTCTCAACAACGAGCAAAATAGCGGGCCTAGGTTCCAAGGCCTTTCATGTCTCCCCGAAGACATGATGAATGGGCCGTGCGGATGCACTTTTTCATCGGCGCAACGGTAAAAGACGGTCGGGACACTGCGAAGACGTCGCAATTTCCGAGCAATGTTCAGGTATCGAGCACGCTAACGCTCGGGCGACCTGAGAGACATCCTCGAGAACCCAGGAGCGAGATTCACTTACCACCTCCTCCGCGATTACGAGAAGACAATCGACATCGGCTCGAAATAGGGCAGCACCACCACCACCACCTTATGTTGATCCCAACTCTCACGGAGCGGTGTCGATGATTCAGAAGGCAAGGCCATCAAATAGAGCTCAAAAAGTAATTTCACGACAGGTGTTTATGGCAGAAAAAATGCCTCCACCAACTGTAGAGTATCTTAATTGGTCAGGGCAAGATATTGGTTTCACCATAGCAGATCATCCGCAACAAGTTCCTCGACGGGGCAGTCGACACTTCTGCCGGCGAGTTATTGCGGGTGATGTCTCTCGAGTGTTCATAGACGGCGCAGCAACTTAAACCTCATGTGTACGAGACACATTGAGGAAGATGAACATATCCTTAGCGAACTTGAAGCCAACCACACAAGGTTCCACGGTATCACACCGGAGAAGGTACCCATTGGGGAAGATCAATCTTGACGTTCAGTTTGGAACTCGAGAGAATTATAGAATCGAGAGGCTGGAATTTGAAGTCGTGGATTTTCCGTCACAGTACGCTTTGTTGGGACGACCAGCATACGCTAGATTTATGGCGGTGCCACATTACACATACCTGTTGTGGAGATTGCCTGGACCAAAGGGACCAATCACAGTCAAAGGAAGCGCCCTGGCGATAAGTGCGACAAGGATTTTCATCGGCGTCGAAACTTTCGGGATGCAGCCAGTATTTGGCGTCAAAGTATATTGACTACAACGTCTGCCGGATGTTGGAAGGCCAAATAAAGAATCAACTTTCAATACCGAGAAAAATTCTAAGGAGCTGATTCACCCACCCGAAAGAGACGACATCCATTGCAACAAATATGGATATCGCATAGGGCACGCTCGTCAAGTTCCTCCGTGAGCATAGGAAAATCTTCGCATGGTGTCCAGCTGACATGGGAGTACCCAGGAACTTCGAGCACCACCTCAACTTAGATCCTCTCGCAAGACCAATCAAACAACCTTTGCGGCGTTTTCGGAACCAAACCGCAAATCTATGTTATCAGAAATAAGATCGACCCAAGGATGCTGGTTTTATCAAAGAGATATCCCTGAAGCCACATGGGTAGCTAACCCGGTGATGGTGGCGAAGAAACACACGACAGTCCTTCGCATGTGCGTGGACTCTCGTGTCTCAATAAACATTGTCCAAGGGATCACTTTTCCCTCCCCAGGATCGATCAAATTATCGACTCCACGGCTGAATGTGAACGTCTTTCCTTCACGGACGCATATTGGTTATAACCAGATCAGATTGAAAAAAGAAGATGATTAAAGACCGCGTTTATTACACCATACGGTGTGTTTTGCTGAACAATGCCCTTTGGTCTAAAAATGCGAAACTAACATATCGAAGGATATGCAGAAGTGTTTGGCGACACCGATTGGGAAAAACGTGCAAGTATGCATCCGATGATGTCGTCATAACGTCAAAAAGGGGCGACACTGATCGAGGATCTCAAGGAAACAACTGACAACCTCGACAAATTCACGCCTCCAAGCTGAACCCGACGTGTTCTTTTGGCGTCAATCGGGGAGAACCCAAGGGGTTCTTAGTTAACAAGAGGGTTTGAGACGAATCCCGACAAAATACAAGCTATAGTAACAATGAGAAAGCCAACAAAGTTGAAAGAAGTACAACAGCTAAGCTGAGCGATGTTGACTTTGAAGCGGGTTGTCGCCGAGGTTGGGAAAAGCGTTGCAGCACACGCTATAATAAAGCAGGAGATAAATTCCGGTGGAACGAAGAGGCAGATAGAGCCTTCGAGGATCTGAAGCGCACAATCTCGACACCACCAATTTTTGGTGGCGCCGAAGGAAAAGGAACCTCTCTTCTTGTATATTGCAGCCACGCCCCAGGTGGTAAGCACGGTGCTAGTTGTCGAGAAGAAGAAGGAAAACTCCACGGAGTACAGAGGCCGGTATCTTCGTCAGCGAAGTTTTGTCGCCATCAAAACAAAGGTACCCTGAGTGCCAAAGCTAGCATATCACCGAGTGCTCACAACGGCCACGAAGTGCGCCCACTATTTTCGGCACACCGATCATAGTGGTCAATGAAGCTCCCTTGTCAAATATACTAAACAATCCGGAAGCTACGGTCGTGTCTCCCTTTGGGGAATAGAACTTTCCCTCGGGACATCACGTATGAAAAGAAAGCAATCAAGTCGCAAGTTATGCCAGATTTCATTGCAGAGTGTGGATGGAGGGTTTGCAAAACATAGGACCCCGGACTTGTCGAGAACATGGACCATGAACTTTGATGGGTCCAAGAGACTAGAAGGGAGCTGGCGCAGGAGTAATACTTATATCACCTGAAGGCGACAAGTTAAAATACGTCCTTCGGATGACGTTCCCTAACGCATCCAATAACGAAGCAGAATATGAAGCTCTCATACACGGGATGAAGATGGCGAAAGCTTGCGGTGCAACTCGACTAAAAATTTTCGGCGACTCACAATTGGTGGCTCAGCAAGTTATGAACCAATGTGACGCAGTCAATGATAGCATGATGGCATACAAGGAAGTGTACAACGAGCTCGAGAAGTTGTTCGATGGATGCGAAGTAAATCATATTAGTAGATTGAGCAACGACGAAGCTGACGTTCTCGCAAACATCGGGTCGCAATGCCTTGCAATTCCTCCGGGTGTATTTTAGGAAGAGATAACAGAGAGGTCTACTAAATCGACAAAATCAAAAAAGAAGGAGAAGAAACCCTCGGGGGCTACCAAGGAAGAGCAAGAAGAAGAAGAAGATCAAGACCTGATCATGATGATACCAGATACCATGGATGCGGACGTTCATATCATCCATCCTCGGGAAAGAAATACCAGACGATCCAGTTGAGGCAAAGCGAGTAATTAGACGCTCCAAAGCTTTCACGGTGGTCAAAGGAGAATTGTACAAACGAAGTATTTCAGGCGTCCTGCAAGGATGTGTCACACAGAAAGAAGGAAGAATAATTAAGGAAGGATGTACACGACGGAATATGTGGCCACCATGCAAGCAGTCGAACTATTGCAGCCAAGGTTTTTCGGGCAGGATTCTACTGGTTGACAGCAATCGAGGACGCCAAGGAAATAGTAAGAACGTGCGACGCGTGTCAAAGGTTCGCCGCGAAACCTCACTCTCCAGCAGCAGAACTAACACCAATACCATTGTCGTGGCCTTTTGCCCAATAGGGACTTGATATGGTGGGCAAGTTACACAAATCTTGGCCAGGGAGGAAAGGGGTACATGCTAGTAGCTGTCGACAAATTTACAAAGTGGATAGAAGCGAAGCCGATAAATTCTCCGGACGGAGCATCCGCAGTAAAATTTATAAAAGGCCTCGTCTTCAGATTTGGAGTGCCCCACAGCATCGTCACGGACAAC